>BTPG01000005.1:38446500-38548293 GCA_036245525.1 Semisulcospira habei
TAAAATGAACCGGAGCTTAATGACACTCGATCCACACTGTGGTTTATTTTGTGGTGCCACAGGCTGTGGAAAAACTGAATTTGTTCTTAATCTGTTACAAACAAGATACATATACCATTTCGAAAACATTGTAATATTTTGTCCTACGATAAAACACAACAAAGCTTATCACAACCGTTTATTCATTTGGACTGACAACAACATATACATATATATAGATGCTGTTATAACAACTACTAGCTTAGCACTGTCTTCAAAGTCTAATTTACTAAGGTCTGCTGATTTCATTTTGAGAAGACTTTTTCCCAGCATAGAATAAGCTACTGCTAGTCCACTTTTTACAGCAGAGTGATAGACAAGGTTCATTAAGTTCTTTGTGTCGCTCATTTTCTTATGCTACAAAAATTAAAATAATAATAAATTTATTTACTGCATGTAAAATGGGTCCAAAGGTTTTGAAACTGCTGGTAATGTGGAGACTTCTTCTTTTGTTTTTGGAGTGTTTGATTTTTTGGACACTGTTCGAGTGTTTGGTTTGTATTTTTTATATAATTGGTAACCTACGTAACCAAATCCGACAACAAATCCAGCAACTATATATTTTGTTGTTTCAGGTTTAGTTGTTTTTTTATCACTTTGTGGGGTATGTGTTGGTTCTAATGGTAGTGTCACTGATGATGTTACGTCAGTCTTTTCTGTTAATGCTTGAAGCTGTAATTTCTTTTGTCTGTTATATTCAGCTAATCTTTTTCCTGCATCGACCCTGCCTGGACTTTTAGTCTTCGTTACAGTTTGAACCTGTGTCAAGACATGGTTCTGTTGTGGAGTCGTCTCTTCCATTTTCTTCTTCTTTAAAATTTATTTTTGAGAAATCAATATGGCTCCCAGTAACTAGTAAGGTTACGGCGGGTGCTAGGTAATTTCCTAACTTATAAAACATATGGCATGATAATTTACCTATTGAACTTAAAACTATTGGGTTGCTTTCGAGATCATGAAAAAGGTTTTCAGTGTCTATAGATAGGAAGTGACTTACAGCTTTTGTATATAGACATATAAGAGATCGACTTAGATCGCGTGTCATTAGTGAAGCAATATGATTTTCATATTTAGAATGTAGTTTAATTAATTCGTCGGGTGAGAGGGATTCTATATCTTCTGTCATGTACTGTTTTCCGAGATAAGTTTTGGACTTCCCTGAAACAATCACAGACAAAAGACGCTGTTTTTTAGAGTCTAAGTCTTTGTTCTCTACAGCATTGATATCATTCAATAGAAGTAATTCGTCTTGATTCATTTTATAATGTAATATAATAATTTTGTTTAAAAAAGTCAATGACAGCATTAATTATTTAGGATCTGGCTTAATAATCGCAGGTTGGTAGCTGATCAAAAAACGTAGCTTGAATGATTTCTGGAGTGGAACTAAAATGGCTAGGTAATAAAGGTATTGGGTGTATTGGTTGGAGTGGGTTTGTCTAAATGGCTAGTTGATTAGAATAAATGTATTGATTAGGGGAGGGGTGCCTATCAACTGTCCACTTTACTATCTCTGGGCCATAGTCCCACCTCCAGTGCCTATGCTTACTATAGTGCGCAATGTTCGTGCCATTGACAGACTAGCCTTCAAGGCTGACCTCGTTCAGTCACTGTCTCACCATCCTAGTCCTAGTGCCGAGGAGTTTGATTCATGTTTACGCACTGTCTTAGACAATCATGCACCATCTTCAAAGCGTAAAAAGTCAGCTCATAGAATCAGCCCGTGGTATAGGTTTGTGAGCAAAGAGCTGCGTTCGGCTAAGCAGATGCGGCGCCAAGCTGAGAGAATGTGGTGCTCAACTAGGTTGACTGTTCACAAGCAGATATACACATGTTCTAAGAAGCATGTAAATGAGATTGTTCATGGAGCAAAATCTTCGTTTTACAACAGGAAGATCAGTGAGTGCACAACAAGCAAAGAATTGTATAATATGACCAATAAGCTTATGGTGAAGAAGACTCCATCACCTCTTCCCACTACATTTCCCGCGTGCCAGCTGCCTCAGCTTTTTGCAGATTACTTCGTTGATAAGGTCCGCGAAATTCGTGATTCTCTGGATCTCATGCCCACTTCAGTTTTGTTCACCGAAAAACGCTTTAGTGGAGAACCTCTCTCAGCCTTCGAACCTGTGCTAGAGGATGAGGTCAGAAAAGTGATCACAAACACTGCCCCCAAAACTTGTGAGTTAGACCCCATACCCACTCCCTTGTTGTACGAGTGCCTGGATGAAGTGTTGCCTGCCATTACACAAGTCATCAACAACTCTCTCTCCACTGGTATTTTTCCTGAAAGCTTCAAGACTGCACTTGTAAAACCCCTATTGAAGAAACCATCTTTAGACCCAAATGTACTGAAAAACTATCGCCCAGTTTCCAATCTTACATTTCTATCAAAGATTCTTGAGAAAATTGTCCTTGTTCAAACGTTAAAGCATGTCAACTCTAATAGTCTGTTCAGTGTATTCCAGTCTGCATATCGTCCCCATCGTACCACTGAAACAGCTTTGCTGAAGATATTCAATGACCTGCTTTGTGCTTTGGACGAGCGTAAGATCACAGTCTTTGCTTTGCTGGACCTGTCCAGTGCGTTCGACACTATTGACCATGAAATTTTGCTGTGCCGTCTTCAATCTGTATTTGGCATTGAAGGCACAGTCTTGGCATGGTTTAGTTCATACCTGATTGAACGATCCCAGATTGTTTCTGTCGACGGCTGTCGTTCTGAGCCATCACCTCTTCGGTTTGGTGTACCCCAGGGCTCGGTCCTAGGACCTGTATTGTTCTTACTGTATGTTCAGCCCCTGTCCGACCTGATTTGTAGTCGCTCCATTTCCCATCATGCATTTGCAGATGATACGCAGATGTACAAAAGTGATACTGTCGAGCGAGCTGTGAATGCCGTCCAAAGTATAAGCCAGTGCATTGACCATGTCAAATCATGGATGACCACCAACAAACTGATGTTAAATGATGGCAAAACTGAAGCAATGTTGGTAGCTAATCCAAGATTATCTTCGTCCCTGCCTTTACCGTCATCATTGTCTGTGGATGGAACACTCATTGGCTTCTCTGCGAGTGTGAGAAACCTGGGTGTTACACTTGACAGCGAGTTATCTATGTCACAGCATGTCAGTGCAGTGTGTAGATCCGCTTATCTGGAACTTCGTCGTATTAGTTCAGTTCGTCACCTGCTGACCGTGGAAGCCACTAAAACACTAGTTTGTGCATTTGTGCTGTCCAAGCTAGATTATTGTAACTCTTTGCTTTGTGGCTGCCCTCAGTATCTCATTGATCGCCTCCAAAAAATTCAGAACAATGCAGCCCGGCTTGTTGTGAGAGTCCGTAAGACTGAGCATGTCACACCCATCTTGAAGTCCCTTCACTGGCTACCTGTGTCCTCACGTATTCAATACAAAGTTATGTCAATCTGTTTTAGCTGCCTTTCAGGCACCAGCCCAGAATACTTGTCCTCTTTGCTGCATGTGTATACACCCTCTCGTGAGCTCCGCTCCTCTTCTGATAAACGGAAGTTGTGTGTACCTTCTGTCCAAACTAAAACATTTGGTCAGCGCACTTTTGTTTATCAAGCCCCAGTGTTATGGAATACACTTCCTCTTGAGATCAGAAACAGTGAGTCTGTCTCTGACTTCAAGAGGTCGTTGAAAACTCACCTCTTCAAGCTTTACTTTGACTAACTGCCAGTGTTTGATGCCTTAGTTGTAGTTCTGCAATCCTCCTTGTTTAGACTGAATGTTAATTAGAATATAAATTATTATGTATGTATTGTTGTTTAGTTTATTGTAAAAGTGGTGTGTTCGGGCATTGTGCTTTGTTTGTTATGTGCATATGTCATTGTATTTTTATTTTTGTGTACAGATTGTAAAGCGCTTAGAGCTTTTGAGTAAGATTAAGCGCTATATAAATACTCATTATTATTATTAACACAGGTGGGTAGGCCAGTAACTCCACACTTTGTGAGACTAAACATACTACTAATACTACTTTTCATAGATGACTGATCTTGCCTTTAAATTGTTTTACTTTTGAGAAAATACGTGTCACCCAGATTTGACTAGTATTTGTGAAGCAGTCAGATCTGGCAGCTATGTCGCGTTGAGATGTAGAAGAATTTTAGAGAAATGAGCAGTACTTTTGGTGTCAATTTGACTGTCCCACCAGCGCTCTATTAGGATATTAAAATGGCTTTTTAATAAACCAAACTTTTACATATTCTGACCACCACCACTACCCGCAAGGAACACCAACAATAAAATAAAGAAGGATGAAAAAGATTAAAAAAAAAAATACAAGCAGTCTAATCGACTGTCCTTATATATTAACATGAACTAAGGATTCCTCTTTTTTTTTTTTTTAATAGAAAAAATAACAGTCTCAGAACGTTTATATTTGAAAATGCACTGTCAAGGGAGAGAATTGTGCATGATAGACCAATCATCATAGACCTACTTTGGTCCAAGCACAAAATAAAGATAGGAAAGAGGAGGTGCGCTAAATAGGTGACTGGAAGCAATGCATATGGAAGCCCCCCCCCCCTCCGCCCCTGAAGCGGGGGCGTATCACATATCCCACTGTTCCAGCCCCTTGCTACATGGAAATTTAAATCTAGGTCCCCAAATGGGGGTCCAAATATTTAGCCGGTGTGGACAGCTGTTTCGGTATAGGCGACCTCTTCAGCACACCATCGGCAACACTGGAGGAAGAGACGAAACTTCTGCCTACCTGCAAAGAAGACCACATTTTACTGTGGTTTCTGCAGGGGCATACATTCCATGCCTCCACCTAGAGCCAAATTTGTATGCACCCTAAGAGAGAACATACTTGTAGGTGCCGTAAATGTCCCCACTTGGGGGACCTAGATTTAAATTGCCTGCACCAAGGGGCTGGCACAGTGGGATATGTGATACGCACCCCTTTGGGGGTGGGGGGGGGGGGGCGGGAGGGGGGGTTCCATATGCATTGCTTCCAGTCATTTACTTCAGTGCACCCCACTTTCCTATCTTTTTTTTTGTTTGTTTGTTTTGTTTTTTTCCAAGGTCGGCAGCGATAACAGGGGCTTCGAGGAGGTTATGGGGCAGCAGGGTTTGGGAGTAATGAACGATAACGGAGAGAGATTTGCAGACCTATGCGCCATAAGCAACCTTGTCATAGGCGGCACAGTCTTCCCGCACAAGCGCATCCACAAGGCGACATGGGTATCACCGGACCATTTAACCGAGAATCAGATCGACCACGTGTGCATCTCGAGAAGGTTCCGAAGATCTCTCCAGGACGTCCGAGCGAAGAGAGGAGCCGACGTTGCTTCAGACCACTACCTGCAGTTGTTGCCAGAATGAAACTGAAGCTGAAGAGGAACTTGACCGGCGAGACCTGTCAGCGCCAGAGGTTCAACACTACGCTGCTGAAAGATTTAGGCAAGCATGAGGAGTACAGACTCGCCCTCTCCAACAGGTTCCAGGTTCTCCAAGAGCTTCTGGACGAAGGAACCATTGACGAGCAGTGGAGAGGGGTGAGAGACGCAGTAACTGCAGCATGCAAGGAGGTATTGGGCTACAGGAAGCACACTCACAAAGAGTGGATAACACCAATGACACTCGAGAAAGTAGTAGATAGAAAGAAGAAGAAAGCAGAAGTAAACAACAGCCGCACAAGAACAGAGAAGGCCCGCGCTCAGGAGGCATACACAACAGCTGTGATTGGGACGAACGGTCTGGGCGAATGCGCGTAGGGCGAAGATAGGCATAGATCAAGAGGCTCAAAGAATAAGCCCTTCGAAGCTTTCTAACGCTAAATAAACAACTTTTACGGCACCTACAACCTCAAATATAAGAATATTTAGACTTTAAGTACTGAATAATATGTGTTTATGAGGGGTTGTTTTGGCTTAGGAGAGGTTATTCCGACTGTTTTCACACAGCGCGATCCTGTAGCAAGGGAAGTAATCGACGCGACAACGGCAGTAAAAAACGGCTTACTAGTACAACTAAATCAGCTTTAAAGTAAACCAAACTTGTAACACATTATTATTTTGTGTGTAGGTACGCAATAATAGTCATGGATATGGTTATTTTAGCTTAGGACAGGTTATTCCGGGTTTTAGTAGGAACGCTCAACATGGGCCCACTGGATAAGCTCAGGATGGTATGAATCAAAGCATCAAACATGTCTCCTCTTATTTAACCAGAAATTTCCAGCAAATTCCAACATTCATCCCAACTACAACTTTTCAAACAAGGCAAAAAGTTATTTTTAAAAAACACAGGTCCTTGCACTGCCTGAACTGCCCAATTTGAACATGTAACATGACCTGTAGTTGTTGCTTCTCGGATTTGGGAGACCAGAAATAGTATGTCACAGGACAATAACATGTGCATGTCGGCAGCAAGGTCTTGCGACAGAGACTAGCAGAAACAACAATCTTTTTGTTCTTTGCAGCATCAGCGATCGTTACGTCATCACAAACATGGATCTTTTGATGAGATGGCGACGCTGGATCAGGCCAGCATGTTTCACTTTGTACTTTATAAGCTTAATAATTGCACTGCCTTTGTGCATTATCGAGCAGAATAGAAAGGGAGCACCAGACCATGTTCAAGCCTGGTTCATCGGTGGACTGTTTGTGATGATGGCGCTTCCGATTTCTTTTTGGGGAATCTTACAACACCTAGTTTACTACACAAGACCAAATCTCCAGCGGCACATAATACGGTAGTAATCAGGAATGCAGTATGAACACTTTGCGGCGTTTGCCTGAGTGTAACTTTATTATATACTCTGCAAGATGTAATTTTGTTAACCCTTTGAGTGTGTGTAGGGCTTTTAGTCGCGATCATTTCTAAAGGAATCATTGCGACTAAATCCGCTACCGACACACAAAGGGTTAAGAGGTCATTACACTTACAGGATCCAGTGCATATGCCAAGTATTAAAATTCAAGTAAGGCTGAAGTGGGTACTGTAGTATATTTAAAGCTATTTTCTCATAGCTGTTGGATGCAGTCTAGTGTCCTTGGACCCATGATCGTCCGATAGCCAGCCTGTCCAGCACACCAGGCACTTGAATGTTTGTGGTTTGAGTTTTCCTTCTCTTTAATTGAAAGCCTGTCAAGGCTAACGAGCTTGGTGTACTTGCCAGGATTTGTGATCAGAATTTGACTGGCTGCCTGCCAGGGCTTATATGAGCCCAGTGTGCACATCGCCCAGTTATATCGCTAGGTATTCAGTAGTGTATGCTGCGATCTCTATGAAAAGCAGGAGGCATCCCCACCTGAAGGTGTCGCCTCCAGACAAAGTTGTATAGGAGAGACCATATGAATGAAATGACAGCAAGTTGCAGGTACAACAGCGATCACTACCTCTGGATAGGAGATACTGTATGTTGCGCATCACTATTGTTAATTAGGCTGGACATCCTAATCATTTCCCAGCTGGTGCAATGACTACATGTGTGCGTCGAAGATGCGTCATGTGTTCATGCGTGTCCATTAACCAAATCTAATCTGATAAATCAGTCAGCCTTTCATTATGAGAACTGTTGTGTAGGATCACACAGAAAAGCTGATGAAATATACTCACAAACCAGATAGGTGAGGCTAGCGCTGGCAGAATTGTACAACAAACCAAGGGGAATTACTCAGCGCTGGACAATTCTGCCAGCGCTAGCCTCACCTATCTGGTTTGTGAGTATCTCAGTATAACTCGAGGCAAATTTGTATCGTTACATTGTTGTGTAATGTTCTGTGCATCTACCGTGGGAATACAGGGTATTTACCCGACCACATATAGTAATGCACCTTCGTGTTTGTGTATGTATGTTTCCCCTGCCTACTTCCTAAGTTCCGGAGAAAGACATGGGTTATATAAGAGACCTGATGCATCTTATATTGAAGATGCAAATGATCGTCTTATTCTATACCTGCGTATTTCTCTGTGGGCTGGCGATTGGGTGCCTGATAGGCGGGGGCAGGGGATCTAACTGTTGTCCAGCACTGAGTAATTCCCCTTGGTTTGTTGATGAAATATAGTCCCACATTACAGTCTACCTTCTATCTGCAGCACATTTTTTATGTACATATTTTCCGTACTTCTTTGGCACTGGCATTGAGCATCTCTTACCAACACTGATGGTACTGTTCTGACTGTTTGAATCCAAAATTGTGCATAAAGGCTTTCATCTGTGAATATTTTTGCTTTAAATAATATTTCAATCTGAGAAATAGCTATAATTTATTTTCCACTTGGACTTTCACATTCAAGAGGATAGACCTCTGGACGTGCCCTGCAGCATGTGGCTGGATCTTGTAGGCAGAGTTTCTAATCTACACTATTTGCGCATGTTCTTTGGTGAAACGCTTGCGGAAAAAACAAATACATTTTTTTTTTTTTTTACTGTATTATAGTAGTAGTAGTAGTAGTAGTAGTAGTATTTCGGAAGCACACAATTCAAAAAGTGTGAATTTAGTAGAGCCTATATGAAACTTACTTGTCAACACAATTTTACATTCATGGTAGTAATCTGGCAATATGAGGTCAAATCAGATCAAGAAGCCTGCAAATATCATTGTTACACATTGTGTTGCATGCCTGTACGCATATGTTTGCCTGGACTCGTTTTTGCTGACTTTTTTAGGCATTCAGGACATCATCAAGATTGTATGTCCATTGAGAAACCTTTGAAGCAAGGATGTCTAGGTGTTTCACAAGTGCCCTCCACTAGATCATTTGCGCTTGCCAAGGAACGGCTTGTAAAAATAACCAAGCACATGCGCTGCAAGCAAACTTTGGCTGGATGGATCTCACTGCCCATAATGTGCTACAGGAAGTTGTCTCTAGGCAGCTGGAGCCGCCAGTCGTTGGCAAAGAGTTAATTGAAATAAGGTGCAAACACCAGAGATAGGAGAATGGAGATTTCAAAACCACCCATCCCATAAAGACCGAGCCCCTGTCTAAGTCAAACCATTTATAAACATCAACGCCCGCGTTTCCGCACCAGTCACACAACCCACGCCTTTTTTTTAGTGCACTCAGTAAAAAAAGATTTCCAAACCACTTAATTCAATAATGCCACATCGACCTCTTAACTCATTCTACCCCAGACACACCACAGCAAGATAAAGATCGACCATGATAGTTCAAGGGTGATGCCAGAATAGCTTGGCGCCTATGGGCGCCAAGCTATTTTGGCATCACCCTTGAACTATCATGGTCGATCTGTGTCCTGCACTGCAATGCAGTCTTCAGAGGACAACAGCAAAATTTGGGGATTTCGGTGATGGGGTAGAATGAGTTAAACAAAGGCTAATTAGTCTATCAACAGTCACAGTGAGATTAATTATAGCATCAAAATTATTATATTACATTATAAAATGAATCGGGATGAATTACTTCTTCTAAGTGATATCTGCGCTGTAGAGAATAAAGACTTAGACACCAAAAAAGTCTTCTCTCTGTAGTTGTTTCCGGCAAATCAAAAGCTTATCTCGGAAAACAATACAAGACATTGAATCATTCACCGTTGATGAGATAATTAAATTGCATGCTAAATATGAAAATCACATTGGTTCACTAATGACACATGATTTGAGTCGATCTCTCATGTCTCTTTATACAAAAGCAGTTGGCCACTTCTTGCCTGTTGATACTGGCAGTCTATCACACGATCTTGAAAGCAACCCTATTGTTTCAAGTTCAATTGGCAAAGTAGCATGCCTTATGTTTTTACAAGTTTGGGAATTAACTTGCACCTGTGGTAACCTTGCTTGTTACCGGGAGCCATATTGATTTTTCTAAAATAAATTTTAAAGCAGAAGAAAATGGACGACACTCAGACGCCTCCACAACCCAGCACTGTCTTGACGCAGGTTCAAACGGTGACTAAGGTTAAAAGCCCGGACAGGGTTGAGGCTGGAAAAAGGGTAGCTGCGTTGAACAAACAAAGAAAGTTAGAACTACTGGAAAAGGCTCATGTAACTGAGTCACCACCAGGACCAACATCAACAGTGTCACCATCACCCCACTGCCACTGCCAACCCCACCACAACAAAGTGAGAGACTAATAACTGAGTCTAAACCCGAAATAACAAAATATATAGTTGGTGGATTTGTTGTTGGATTTGGTTACATTCATTCATTCATTCAGTCCTCTCTGCGCCGTCTGGTGCTTGAGGCGACGGCAAGGGAACGCCACTTTTGTCTGTCAGCTGCTATTTTGGGTGCTGTTTGCAGAGTAAGGCCTCTGTTCTTGAGCTCTCGCTCCACGGTTCGGCGCCACGTCTCCTTTGGTCGCCCACGGTTTCTCTTCCCCTGTGGTGTCCATCTCAGTGCCACCCTTGGTAATAAGTCGGGTGACATTCTGCAAACGTGGCCTAGCCATCTCCATCTCCGTGTGGCGATGGTTTCAGGGATGCTGTCTGCGCCTGCTTTCTTCCATAGTTCCTCGTTTGTAATCATGTTTGGCCAGAAGACCTTCATGATCCGTCGCAGGCACTTGTTCTGGAAGACTTCCAGCTTGCGTTCCGTAGCAGTAGTGGATTTCCAGCACTCTGACCCATAGAGAAGGACACTCAGCACGTTACTCTTAAAAATACGAAGCTTGGTGTGGATGCTCAGGTTTGTAGTCCTCCAGATGGGTTTCAGCATTGCGAAGGCTTGGTTGGCTTTGCTGATTCTTGTGGTGATCTCCCTTGTGCAGTCTCCATCTGTGGTAACCTTGCTGCCCAGGTACGTGAACTCGTCCACCTCTTGCAGAGGTTGGTCATTGATGGTGATTGGGTCGCCCACTATGGTGTTCTTCCTCATGACTTGAGTCTTCCTAATGTTGACCCCGAGACCTATGGAGCTTGCTGACTGTGTCAACTGTTGTGTCTTCTGTTACATGTCCTGGTTTCTGCTTGCCAGCAGCCCGATATCATCGGCGTAGTCAAGGTCATCCAGCATTGAGGTCAGCGTCCACTGAATTCCCTGCCTCCTTCCCTCTGTGGTGCGGCGCATGATCCAATCAATTGCCATTGAGAAGAGGATCGGCGAAAGAATACATCCTTGTTTCACTCCGGTTTCCACCTTAAACGGTTCGGTGAGCTGTTTGTTGTGGACGACTCTGCACTCAAAATTCTTGTACAGGGACCTGATGACGTTGACAAGTTTCTGGGGGATTCCATAGTATCGCAGGATTTTCCAAAGGGAGTCTCGATGCAGACTGTCGAAGGCCTTCTCAAAGTCCACAAAGACCACATAGAGGGATCCATTCCATTCGCTAGACTGTTCAAGGATCTGTCTCAGGACGAAAATATGGTCAATGCAGGACTTGCCTTTCCTAAAGCCTGCCTGCTCCTGGCGAAAGATGCCATCCACTGCTGTCGTAATGCGTTCAAGGAGAATGCGGCTGAAGATCTTGCTGGTGAGGGATAGTAAGGTGATGCCTCGCCAGTTGTTACAGTTCCCCAGGTCTCCTTTCTTCGGAAGTTTGACGATGGTGCCGGTCTTCCAATCTCACAAACCAGATAGGTGAGGCTAGCGCTGGCAGAATTGTACAACAAACCAAGGGGAATTACTCAGCGCTGGACAACAGTTAGATCCCCTGCAGGGGATCTAACTGTTGTCCAGCGCTGAGTAATTCCCCTTGGTTTGTTGTACAATTCTAGGGGCAGGGGATCTAACTGTTGTCCAGCGCTGAGTAATTCCCCTTGGTTTGTTGTACAATTCTGGGGCAGGGGATCTAACTGTTGTCCAGCGCTGAGTAATTCCCCTTGGTTTGTTGTACAATTCTAGGGGCAGGGGATCTAACTGTTGTCCAGCGCTGAGTAATTCCCCTTGGTTTGTTGTACAATTCTGGGGCAGGGGATCTAACTGTTGTCCAGCGCTGAGTAATTCCCCTTGGTTTGTTGTACAATTCTGCCAGGGGCAGGGGATCTAACTGTTGTCCAGCGCTGAGTAATTCCCCTTGGTTTGTTGGTCTTCCAATCGCTCGGCGCTTCTTCAGTGTCCCAGATCTTTTGAAAAATCTGACAAAGAAGCTGCGGCGTTACCGTATCTTCTACTTTCAGCATCTCGGGGCACACTCCGTCATCGCCAGGTGCCTTCCCGTTCTTTGGATTTGGTTATGTAGGTTACCAATTATACAAAAATTACAAACCACACACTCGAACAGTGTCCAAGAAATCAGACACTCCAAAAATAAAGCAAGAAGTCTCCACATTACCAGCAGCACCAAAACCTTAAGATTCATTTTTTTTTATGTAGTAAATAAATTTAATATTTTAATTTTTGTAGCTTAAGAAAATGAGCGACACAAAAAACATATGAACCATGTCTATCACCCTGCCGTAATAAGTGGCCTAGCAGTAGCTTGCACTATGCCAGGCGAAGTCTTCTCAAAATGCATTATGCAGACCTTGGCAAATTAGATTTCGAAGACAGTGCTAAGCTAGTAACAGTTGTCACAGCGTCAATTGCCACAAAAGACTTTCTCATCAAGCAAGGAATTATTCCAGAAAATGTATCTATGTAAATAAAAAATATGGCAACTTTGACTGTTATTGTTGGCGGTGCTGTTGTTAATGCATTGGCATTTAGCGGGTCAAATTTTCTCTTTTCAAAAGTGAGTAGAAAGGAATCTGCAGTAGAAATGAGGTGTCTGAATTATTTGCACAAGCCGAACAAGAGTACAAAAAACACAGAATTGAGAAACTTGATTTTAGCAATGAAAAACTCAGGCTGGAAGGTCACGCACAGCATACATTTTCAAATGTTGATGACGCTATCAAAGAATACTACCTTGTTACTGGCGAAGACATGACCTCCCCACAGCCAAAACTTAGTGATTACTATCAACCCAGTCAGGAACAAAGAAATGGAGAAATAATTTTGTAATAGTAGGAATTACTTACTTACTTACGCCTGTCACCCCTCCCCGGGTATAGGCCGTCGACGAGAGACCTCCAGCAACTCCTGTCCTGTGCTTCTCCTTCGATTTTACTCCAGGTGGTTCCCAGTCTCTTGATGTCTGCTTGGAGGTCTCGACACCAGGTGTTTCTCGGCCTGCCTCTTTTCCTCTTTCCCTGGGGGTTCCATGACAATGCCTGCCTAGTGATACTGGAAGCTGGCTTTCTCAGACTGTGACCAATCCATCCACATCTTCTTCGCCCAATTTGTATTTGCCTTTTTAAAACTCTCCCTACTGTCTGCACTGCCTGTAGCTCTTGATATTGGATGTGTGTTGCTAAATGGTCTTAGCTTTATTTAGGCCCCATGTGTTAGGTTTATTTAATGTATTGGACCGGCTGGCGACATACATTCAATGTTCTGTTTAGTTTTTTTTTTTCACAAGCAGTGCAGGCATGTCCTGAGAAAGCCTTGTTGCTGTCGGGACGTTAAGCAATGTACAATCAATCAATCAATCATTCTCTGCTGTTATCTGCTCTGTTCTCTCCCAGTCTGACGTTGCTGATCTTCTCTGGCCTGTGGATTTTCAAAATTCTTCTAAGGCAACTGGGGCGGTCCGTGGCGCAGTGGTTAAGGCGCCTGCCACCAATGCTAAAGGTGCGAGGTTCGATTACGGGTTCCGGCGTCGGATTTTTCTCCTCTAGTAAGTGTCACCGTTAATTCGGGCGGACCGTCGGGGGTTCTTTCTCCGGGTACTCCGGCTCTTCCTCCCCCTCCACTTTGGTATCAGTTTCAGTCCACTTAATCAAATTTCAAATACAAACGATTTTGAATTTCCAAAAACTACAGTAGCTCGCTTGAGCTTGCCCTTAGCACCACGTGAATGTTCTGTGTTTATGTACAGTGTGTGAGTGAATGCGCGTGATTCACGTGAGCGTGCTTGTTGGGTTCAGTTCGCGGCGGCGCTTTGAGCCGATTTTCAATTGGGATAAAGCGCCTATTTAATGCGCTTATTATTATTATTATTAACTGTTTAAGAAGATCTGTACTCTGTTGACTGTGGTTTTTGTCAATCTTCAAGTCTCTGCTCCATATAGGAGAACTGCTTTTACGTTGGAGTTGAAAATCCGAACTTTGGTGTGTTGTGACAGCTCTCTGGAACGCCACACTTTTTTCAGCTGGAGAAAGGCTGCTCTGGCTTTACCGATTCGTGCTCTGACATCTGCATCAGTGCCGCCTTTTTTGTCTATGATGTTCCCGAGATAGGTGAAGGACTCCACCTCCTCCAACGGGGTGCCAGCAAGCAAGACTGGTTCTTTCCTGGTTGCATTCAGCCTCATTGTCTTTGTTTTCTGTTTGTGGATGGTGAGGCCCACTTGGGACGAGATGTCAGCAAGCCTCGTGGTCTTGTCCTGCATTTGTTGATGAGTGTGGGACAGTAAAGCCAAGTCGTCTGCAAAATCGAGGTCGTCAAGCTGTGTCCACAGTGTCCACTGTATTCCACTTCGTCTGTGCTCTGTGGTCCTCTTCTTGACCCAATCTATGGCCAGTAGGAAGAGGAACGGAGACAGCAAACACCCCTGCCTGACACGGTTCTGACCTGGAGCTCCCTGGTGAACTGCCCTTCGTGGATCACACGACATGTCATGCCATCGTAGCTGCTCTTGATCAGGCGGACGAGTTTTGTGGGTACACCGTAGTGTCGTAGGAGTTTCCACAGTCTCTTGGTCCACGCTGTCAAATGCTTTCTCGTAATCCACAAAGTTGATGTACAGCGGGGAGCTCCACTCCAGACACTGTTCCACAATGATGCGGAGAGTGGCGATCTGGTCTGTACATGATCGGCTTTTCCTGAATCCTGCTTGCTGGTCTCTCAGCTGGGGGTCAACGGAGCTCTTCATTCTCTCCAGGATGATCCTGTTGAAGACCTTTCCTGGTACTGACAGCAAGGTGATTCCTCTGTAGTTGGAACACTTGCTGAGGTCGCCTTTCTTGGGAAACTTGATTAGGTACCCCTCCTTCCAGTCAGCCGGCATCACCTCCTCTTCCCAGATCTTTCCAAACAGTGGGTACAGCATCTCTACTGTTGTCTCTAGGTCTGCTTTCAGAGACTCCGCTGGGATGCCATCTGGCCCTGCTGCTTTGCCGTTCTTCAAAAATGCCACTGCTCTTCTGATCTCTTCCCGGCTGGGTCTGTCACCGCTGATGGGTAGGTCGGTCTCTGCTGGCTGGATGTCTGGGGGGTCGGGTGGGCTGGTCTGTTCAGCAACTCTTCAAAATACTCGGCCCATCTGTCGAGCTGGTCTGCTCTGTCTGCAATAGGCTTGCCTTCTTTGTCTTTTACTGGTCTTTCTGTATGGCCATACTTGCCTGACAATCTTCTGGTAATGTCGTAGAGCTGTTTCATGTTACCGCTGCCTGCTGCCTTTTCTGCCTCTGCTGCCAGGCTGTCTGTGTAGGCCCTCTTGTCTGCCCTGATACTCCTCTTCAACTCGCGGTTGGTTTCCGAGTATTCCTCCTGTGCCCTGGCTTTGGCTGCTCTCGCGCGACTGTTGTTGACAACTGCTTTTTTCTGCTTCCTCACTTCTATCTTCTTCAAGGTCTGTGCCGACAGCCATTCCTTGTGATGGTGATTCCTGAACCCTACAGTGTCTTTGCAGGTTGAGTTCAGCGCCTCTCTAACTGCCTTCCATTGCTGCTCTGTGGTGACCGTCTCCTCTTCATTTACTAGCTCCTGTAGCGCTTGAAACCGGTTGGACAGCACCAGTTTGAACTCTTCTCTCACTCCAGTCTCTCTCAGGAGGCCTACATTATAGCGCTGTCTTCTTGTTGTCTCTGTGCGGCTTTTCTTTAACTTGAGCTTTATTCTTAAGGTAAGCAGATGGTGATCTGAGGCGACATCTGCTCCCCTCCTCACTCGAACATCTTGAAGGGATCTTCTAAATTTCTTGCTAATGCAGATATGGTCTATTTGGTTCTCTGTGGTATCGTCAGGTGAGACCCAAGTTGCTTTGTGTATTCTTCTGTGTGGGAAGATGCTGCCTCCAATGACAAGTCTGTTTAGAGCACAAAAGTCTATAAACCTCTCCCCGTTCTCACTCATCTCCCCTAGTCCCTGTCTCCCCATCACCTCTTTGTATCCGGTGTTGTCCTCCCCTATTTTGGCATTAAAATCGCCTGTGACGATGGTGATGTCTCGCTCCGCACATTTGTCCACAGCACTCTGGAGTCGGTTGTAGAACTCTTGTTTCTCTTCCTCGTCACTGTCATTAGTGGGCGCATAACACTGGATGACGTTCAGCTTGATCTTTTTCTTGGTTCTAAAGGCTGCTGTGATAATTCTTGGCCCAAGAGGTTCCCAGCCCATCAGCGCTCTCTGTGCCACTGGTGACAGCATGAATGCTACTCCTTCTTTATGGGGGGAATTCTCTTCATGACCTGAATACAGAATCATCTCCCCACTTAACAGCCTTTTCTGGCCAGACTGCGTCCATCTGGCTTCACTGATACCTAGCAGGGAAAGGTTGTACTTTTGCATTTCCGCTGCTATCTGGGCGGCCTTGCCGCTCTGGTACATGGTCTTAACATTCCATGTGCCCATGGTTGTGTCCTTGGATAGAGAGAGGCGGCTCAGTCCTGTGGCTTCCGAAGACTTACGGCTTTCACCACAGGACGCCATAAGTCTTCTGGTAGAAGAACTTCCTCCTCCAGGAAAGGAATTACTGTTTGTCTTTTCATCGGGGTTTTTGTAGCTATTTCTTTTTTTGCAGGGTGGGGAAGCTACCCCCACGCCCAGCCCCCTTACTAGGAGGACCAGGGGTTTTTCTGTCGGGGTCACCTTCCCTTAGACCATGTTGGTTCACGGCACCTTATTTCATTTGGTGCACACCTCTCGCGAGGGACCCCCTATCCACCACCCAGTGGACGCGCCTGAACGCCATATGGTCCCAGCGCGAGGAAATAGAAGGAATGTCACTCGTTTATTTTACAGGAGTTTTTATTTCTAAAAAAAATGACCGACACCGGGGCCGGAACTATACTATCAAAAATATATTGCTCTCAAATTGGCTACTGGAAAGGAAAAACTGCAATAGAAAAATTGTATGCTGCTGCAGGTGGCAATGTCACACTCGACCAAATAAAACTGTGGCTCCAAAAACAGGCCATTTGGCAAATTTATTTACCTGAACCCAGAAAAATAACAAGACCTCATTTTGAAAAAAATACCCCTAATGACACCCATCAAATGGATTTATTGTTCCTGCTGCACGATACAAAAAGAAAGAAACAATACAAATATGCATTAACTGTTGTCGACATAGCTTCAAGGTACAAGGACGCTGAACCCATAACTGATAAGAATGCTAGTACTGTAGCCACAGCGTTAATATTGATTTATAGTCGAGGTCCTTTAAAATACCCTAGGCTTGTACAAGTCGATGATGGAAGTGAATTCAAAGGTGCAGTTAATCAATTATTTGCAAAGCATGGTGTACTGGTTAGACATGGCATATCAGACGTGCACAGATCACAGGCAATTGTTGAGAACTTAACAAGCATTTATCAGAGAGGTTTTTCAGTTACCAGTATTCTAAGGAGCTCATGCATGATGCACGCCACACTGAGTGGGTTAAGAGATTACCATCTTTGATTAAAGCAATGAATAATGAGGGCCACCCCAAATCTGCCGATGCGATTAAATTGAAAACAATGCCGTCACCATCAGGGTCGGGGCTAAAAACAACACCGCCTAACACAAGATTGTTTACAAAACAGGTAAGATATCTGTATCAACCCGGCGAGGCAGAGAATGACGTCGGACACAGGGCAACTGATCCAATATGTTCCACATCTGTTTACAATATACAAGAAAATAGTCCCTGGCAACCCATCGATTTATTATCTATATGTGTCTGCCCCACAGAGGGCATTTGTCAGAGAAGAATTACAGATTATTCCACCAGACACTGTTACTCATTTCATTAACTAATTTATCAACCAGTTTATCAATCAGTTCATCTGCTATTTCTTCAGATAACTTAAGCCTGTAGTGCCAAGGTGCATAAGCCTTTTGCTTAGTGTGAAATACACGTTTTGTATCCCCTACTGCAAGTGATTTCTTATGTGTTTGGATCATTTCAAGATTATGTCTGTTTAATCTCAGTGTCTTGTTTGGATAATCAAGTTTTCCAGCTAAAACTTGATTGTAGTGCTCATGTCGAATATCTTTATTTTTTATCGCTTTTTTTTTTGGTTTGTTTTGTATACCTTTGGCTTTGGACTGAATACCCTTCTGGTGTAGAATGGAATACATTTTTGATCTCAGTCCAGTGTACTCAACTATAGGCATAGTTTGTCCTTAAACTTTCCAGGCACTTTCTTGTTTTGTGTGCTATACAGCGGGTGATCCTTAGGATAATCATACGTGTCATACATATGCAACTCTGTTTTCATGTCTTCATAAAAGTCTTCAGTAGGCACATCTATGAGTCTGTGTCAGTGTATAACAGCCGACAGTCCGGATAATTTGGTTTTAAATAATCATAGTAGAATTCAAGCATTAATAATTTTGATAATTTTAGACAATATTAATTAGAACATAAATTATTATGTATTTTAGTTCATTGTAAAAGTGGTGTGTTCGGGTATTGTGTTTGTTTGTTATGTGCATATGTTATTGTATTTTTATTTTTGTGTACAAATTGTAAAGTGCTTAGAGCTTTTGATTAAGATTAAGCGTTATATAAATATTTATTACTATTATTATTATTATTATTAGGTACTCCAAAGTGATTTTTTAAGTTGCATGATCACATTTGTAATTATGTTTTTCAGATAGGTCTCATTTTTCTAATTCCAATGATATCAAGTTGAAAATAATCGGACAATTAGATCAAAAGTTATGAATTAATTTGTTTATTTTTTGCATGCCTTTTTGGCAACAGTGAAAATTAAATGATTTGGCATTTTTGGAATTTCACAGAATCAACCTTATAGTGATAATAATACTAAATTCTACTACAATCAGCTCTTTTTAGTAATCTGTGACAGCCTAGTCTTTTTTGAGGCTCTTGAACAAGGGCATCTTGCTGAAAATGATCCTCAAACTTATTAAAATCACTTATTTTGATGGCTGAAAATCAACAAAACACAAGAAAAATCATATCTTGGGTTGTAATTAAGATAGCAACATCATTTAAAGATAAAAATGATCAGGATAATGAGATCTGAATAATAGATCTGAATAATAATATCCTGATAGACTACAAACAAAGAGGAAATTTTTGTTGCCATCATCCCCCTCCCCCCAACCCAATAAAAAAAATATATAAAAATTGACAAACAACACAAAATTGATTACCAGCAATTTCAACTAGTTAAATTGTTGAATTATAATTTTAACACTTGTGTGAAATTTGCTTGTCTATACAAATCACGGACAGAAAACTACACACTGATCTAAAAAAAGAAAGTAGTTCATCATACTGTAGTAGTAGCAGATGAAAAACAAGCAGGTCACGTGACTTCACAAAAATAACTTTATCGCAAAGTCTATGACCGCCAGAAGATAATGACTTAAATATAAATGTACCTTAACATCTTTTATAAAGTGATAATGTTTAATTTATACTTTCTTGTGAAAGAAAAAATTATATTTGGTATTTCCGATTACAACCCAACACGCTTTGTTTATCTCGCAAGACAGCACCGATGCTTGCTCAAAAGAAACACTTCGAATACAATTGAAAAGCAAATGTAAAAACTAGCAATGTACAGATCATTTAAAAAAAAATGGTATTACATATCGATATTTTCATCTGAAGTCGGTAGATTGTTTAAATCTGACGATATATTTTCGCCGAAGCACATGGTACAACTACAGCCTCGTTATCGTTTGTGCACGCCATTCTCCGAACACGCGTTAGCTCGTGAGGCAGCGTGTGCGCTCTTTTGTTTCGCATGCGGAATCAAAGTAATGAATATATACGAATCTTTGCAATAATATAGAAAAATGATTGACAATTTTAGGCATATATTTTTCACTCCTGTTTTATAGAAGAGTGAGAATATTACTTTGAAACTTTTCTACTTGAAATTTGAATATGTTCCCGTGATCGTATGCAAAAATAAATTATACAAAAATGAAGGGCTAGCTCTACTCTACCTAACTGGCTAGCTATTTTTAGCCTGTGTTGCTTCGACGCGACACGCAAGGCGATTGAAAAGCCGATGTGTGCTGTGAACAACGCGTGCACGCTGTGCCGCGGCGGCAAGCCATGCCAGTAAAACACACATAAAGTACTAAACATGTAAAAATAAGCACAGAAACACACATGAACACAAGAGTAGACACCATACTACAACCCAGTTTACATTTTATTGATATATGCAGCGTATTTGGTTAACATCAGTGATGGAAAATGGGTGAAAATTTAGGTCACGCTTAGTCATGCCACCAATGCCAAAGGTGCGCGGTTCGATACCGGGTTCCGGCGTTGGACTTTTCTCCTCTGGTAAGTGTCACCGTTAATTCGGGCGGACCGTCGGGGGTTCTTTCTCCGGGTACTCCGGTTCTTCCACCCCCCCCCCCCCCCACTTTGGTACCGGTCTCAGGCCACTTTACAAATTTCAAATACAAGCGATCAAAAATCTCTGTAACTTCAGTAGCTGACTGGCCCTTCGTTTGTCTTGTACTGTGTTTGTCTTGGGTGGCGTAGGTCCGTGTCTGTTTCGTGAGTGTGTGTGTTGGGTTTCAGGCGCGGCGCTTTGAGTCGATTTCCCAAAAATTGAGAAAAAGCGCCTATATAATAACGGTATTATTATTATTATTTTAGAAGGCTTGGAGTACCTATTATTATTATTATTATTATAACTCAAGAATTGCCATACCAATGAATACTGGCTTGTCCAGTTTAACAATCTTTTTTCTGAGTGTCACTGCATACTGCGATGGATGAAACTCTGTATGCCCGGTGTATTGTGGCTTACCTGTAAGCTTAATAGCACTTGATTCAGTTGTGACCAGTCTCACATCTTTGCGGTGATGAGGATTTTCCATCGTCTTTCCAAAACAGGCATTGTTCATAAGCTTATAGAAGTCTTTGTCAAATGCAGTGTTGCCTTCCCTTGCATGAAGGGTTGTGTTCTTCATCATGTAATCTTTCATGAAAGCACATTGATCAAATTCAATGCCTCTGTGATCTTTCTTTAGTACTAACCCATGCCTGATGTAAAACTGCAGTAAGCGATAGTGACAAACATAATTGAATTTGTCATTCAAATTTGGCACAGTTTAGTGTCTTCTTTTTTCCCTGTCAAAGACATTTTCTCAACTGCTAATGGATAATCATTATGGTAATCATGTAGGTGGTGTGGGTACTCCAGGTCGACTTCAAAGATCCAACCTTTTGCATCATTCCGGTCATGAGTCATAATCCGGTTTGTTAAGTCTGTTATATCACACTGTGACAAATCATGCAGACGAAAGTTTTTCAAGGGCAATAACTCAGTCATCACAAATCCGTAAAAGTTATTAGTGTCAAGGTATGTAATGAATGACCTTGACCTTGTGGGGTCAAAGCCAAGGTCACCATAGCCATCAAGATATTTGTTGTTAGCTTTAGCATAGTTCTTTGCGGCTATACTAATGCCTCCCCTCAATCAGCATTCCACCATTTCAACCATCGTGCGATCAGACAGCAGGTCTATATATATTTTACTGCATTTTAAAAATGCATCCCCTGTCACGCCAGGACTAGTTATATAGCAAGCTGGGTCAAGACCGTAGTGCAACAAACCCTTTTAATGGTAACTTTCAAATATGTCTGCTAGCAAGCAAACGTCAGCTTTCAAGTACTGGTCATGGTAGTCACCAATCGTTTCATACCCTAGTTTACCCCATGCATCAAGAGCATGCGGGTATTCAGAGTCAGAAATACCTTTTCCATTTAGTGTAGAATAATCTCCTTTCATCAAACACAACCCAGTCACTGATGTACTCATAAGGGTAGGCACTTTTTTTTTAATATTAACTCTGGCTCAAAATATTTGCTTGTTATTGGAAACTCAGTCAGTCCTGCCAGACTAGCAAGTCCTGAGGACAAATGTTGCATGGAGTCACAAAAGACTTATTTGTCTAACCTAAAAGTCAAGTATTTCTCAGTTGTCTGAGCAATACAACTAATTTTTTGTAAGACTCATCAAGAGCCTGCATGATAATGTGTGAATCATACCCCTTGAGATTGTGAAAAAAGAAAGGCAACTTATATTTTTGGGGTTCTATTTTTAGTTTTAAGTTACGTGCCATGAGCAGCACCTCTGTAACACCCAGTTATGTGGTCGTGGTTGAGAACTTTATCTCCACCCAGGAGTTGTTTACAATCCAACATACCTTTGCTGTATTAAAATTTAGTTCATCCTCTTGTGTCATCACCATAGGCATCTGACATGATGTGACATGTTCTACTGCATTACTGTACAGTTGCTTCATTTATGTTAAAAACACACCTGCTGCATTTTCACCTCTGTAGATAACAGGTTCTGTATGCTCACCATCTGACATAACAAGAATGTATCCGAAAAAACACACCACTTGGTCACTTAATTTTACAGTCTTTGGTAATGATTCTGGTACAGGACCCTCATATGGTACTACCAGTGATTCAAAATCAGCATACACTACAAACAGCAGCTTTTGCTGATTCACATAGTTCTTAAAATATACCTGGCTACCAGGATCTGGGTACCTAAGTATTGTTTGAATGTCATCAGCTGACCTACAGTGCTGAACATGTTTATGTGCTACTTCAATAGAAGAAAACCTTTGTAAGCATTTTTTTTTTTATACAAAATTCCTGTTTGCCATTGTGTTTTGTTGTATGAGACGTGACATATTTCTGATAATTGTGTAGTGAAAGTTATCTCCTGAGCTTATTAATAACATGTCAACATGCTTATCTTCTGACTGTCCGTAGGTGGGGGCAAGTGGTGATGCTCTAATTGGTTGTAACTTGTTAGGAGACTCATTATCCCATACATACACGTTCACAGAAATACCAGGATTTAGTTCTTCAAACAAGTCTATATCCTCTACCTTAACAGTGAATTGAATACCACTGAAGTTGAGTTCGTTTACAAATTTGGTGTAGTTAAATACATGATCAGGTTTTGTTTTTATAAAATGCAGTTTAGCAAGCACACACTACATAAAACAACAGTGATCATTGTTTTGAATATAGACGACAGCCTTTTTGTTTGCAACCTCAGTTGGTAGTGGCAGCCATGATTTGCCTAAAATAGGATGATATCTTGACTGCCTCAGTTGTAGTTCATGTACATATCCTTCATGCCAACCAGACCCCTTCATTTTGGCTCAATCAATTGCTTCAAGAAAGTCAGGCAACATTTTTAAACACATTCTCCAGCTCATTTCTCCTTTTGAATTAACAGTGTGTTGTCTCGTCGAGATATATGATACAATCACTTCACCATCTACCTTGTTAAATTATATTTTAGCAACAACCTGAATCTTTACACTACCAGCAAGAAGATTAACTTGTATTACAGAAAAAGAGTTTTCTATCGATTCATAGACATTGTAAGTGTTATATATAGGCAAGTTTGTTGTGTGAAACATGTTTTGTAAGCTTGAAGGGCTTTGAGCATTGTCCATCATTGTTAGTTGTCCGACAAAATAATAAATAGAAAAATTTACACCTTGTGTAATACCACTTTATTGACTGTAATACCTACAATAAACAGATTCAGTTTGCATAGCTAGCTAGTTAGTTATTTGGGTTTAACGCCGAGCAGGCGACTAAGGCCATCTCACAGCGGAGTTTGCATAGCTGTCTGATTATTTGTTCACACACTGTCTCAAACCAGCCCTGGTGGTTATCATCAACATCAAAAGTATGTGTCTTTAGATCAACAGGCATGTACTCTACAAATGGTAGCTCCTCAAATATTTTTATCATATGATATGACACGTATATCATCATTGGCATTGATATTGGTGTTATGTCCGGTTGTCTGAAATCTGTTCTTTACTGATCAAAGTGTTGGATATATCTGAAACAGTCTGTAACAACAATCGCTTGCACTTGCCGGTCCTTCATTTCTTATTGACAGACAAATAATAAATAGAAAAATATTACTGCATGTGTATTGCCATTTTATTAACTGTAACACTGGTAAAATACAAATTTAGTTGATATAGTTGTTTCACTATATCATTACACACTGCCTCAAACCAGCCACTGTAATATTCATTAACACTAAAAGTTTGTGTCGTAATATGAACAGTTTTTTTTTTTGTATTATTGATGGTCTAAATGGATAATTTGCACCCAATGTTATATTACCTGCCATGTACAGTGTTGCTGGTGTAAAAAATAAATTTCCAGGTGGCTCTGTTTTAAGCTGGTTCACATGTTGAATGTCTTTAAAGTAGTATGTAAAATCAATGATTTGACCATTAGGCCAATTTTGCATAATTTTGTCTGACATTTTTTTTTTTTTTTTTTTTTTTTTTTTTTAATTCACCAAAACAAAAGACTAAATTAATTTACTAATCCATACCCAGTGACCCACCGGTCGCCTGGGGACTGGTGGTTAGGTACTTTTAGTTCCAGGTCACCTGTAGCCACAGGTGAGTTTCTCTCTATTCTGGGCATGTGTTTCTGTCTACCCTTGTCCATCCCTGTATTGCTTTTAAACTCTCCTACTGTCTGCACTGCTGTAGCTCTGATAGTGTGTGTTGCTAAATGGCTTAGCTTATTTAGGCCCATGTGTTAGGTTTATTAATGTATTGACCGCTGCGACATACATTCAATGTCTGTTAGTTTTTTTTTTCACACGGTGCAGCACGTCTGAAAGCCTGTTGCGTCGGACGTAAGCAATGTACATCAACCATACCAGTGGCTGATCTGTCTTAAGATAAGCTTTAGATGCTTATCGATTCAGTTTGTTTCAATCATCTCGTTCAGTTGTTGGTATGACATCGTTCTCCTGAGACAGTCTTCAATGCTATCATGATCCTTGCAGTAAAACAACAGATAAACTTTAGTTGCTCTCGAAATCTTTCAGTACAGCATACATTGATGTTTGCGTGCCTGCCACTGAAGGCAAGTTCTGCCAATGTATTTCTCTTCTTAACAATGTCTTCCTCTGCAGAGCAGTCATCACCTATAAACAAAGTTGACTGCCCTTCAAATTGCTTGTAAAAAGACTGCAGACAGTCATTTAGTTTTTTCTCAGGGTCGACTAAATAAATGTTATGATCAGACCAAATGAATAAATGGTTGTGATAAGCTTTGTTGTGTTTGATCGTAGGACAAAATATCACAATGTTTTCGAAATGTTAGATGTATCTTGTTTGTAAGAGGTCAAGTACAAATTCAGTTTTCCCACAGCCTGTGGCACCACAAAACAAACCATGGTTTGGGTCGAGTGTCAGCGAGTTCATTTTAAAACAGAATATAATTTAATATACGTAACCACTTAATCTGTTTTCTTGGATATTCAGCTGAGCGTCATAAATCAGATACAAATATATATTTTTTGCTCCGGCCATTTCAGTCTTCTTTTCTTTCTTTTTTTGTATCTGGATTGTAATTCCATCACTACCATTTTCAACAGTACGACCTGACCCATGTAGGTAGTTGTCGTCTGTACTACACAGGTCTAGCCAAAGTGCATATTTGTTTGTCAGGTATTGTCCTATTCTTACGTCATACAGATATAGATCTTTGCATGCCATGTTTGCTGGTTTTTCTCTAAGTCTTCCACCCGACCATTTTATAATCTTGTCATAGTACTGGTAAGGCAGCATACCTGAAGCATACACTTGATTAGGGCGCCCTTCAATAGTGCAGGATAAATGTGTAGTTTTTGGATTGTAGAATTTTTCTGAATCCCTTTTGTATGGACTTCCTGGTTGAACAAACAACATAAGAATGCCTTTCAGTGACATGGCAGATGTGTTCAAATTGATGTTCCACATTGGATCACTTTTATCTTTGTGCATTAAACTGTATCTTATCACACGGTCATAATAAATCTGCAGTCTTAACTGGTACTGATTTTGAATTAGAGTAGCTAGATGAGCATGTGTGACAATTTCATATTCCAAGGAAATGTTAGAGATCGTGTATGTTGCATCAGATGATTTTATAACTTTGGAGTAGTCATTGAAGGTTAGTTCAAAGTTTAGGCGGTCATTGAGTGCTCCTTGATAATAAGGCAAATGTGCTGTTAGGATTTCAAATTCAAGTGGAATGCAAAAGCTGCTTCCATATGTTTCTGCCAATATAACATTCTTGACTGCTGTTGTTGATTTATCACGTGCATCGATTCTGAGTTTGGCAACGCTATCTGACTGTATGCCTTGGTAAACATGGTCTTCTCTTTCTTCTCTAGTAAGCCACAAATCTTTGTAGCAGTAGAATACATCGGCATCATCCAGACTAAACACTTCCTGACCTTCAAGTTTAACTTTAATAGTTTTAATAATTGCTCTGCCAAGGTTGTCAACTAGTGTTCAGTTTGCATCTGATTCTGATGAAAGTTCAATATTAAATGCAAGGCGTGCAGTACTAGGAACAATAACATCATTATGGACCTAGGTTCGGAAACTTGACAGTAAGAGTTTGGTTTTGATCTATGGTGCTAGGATTGTTTGTGATGACAATTGATCATCTAATACCCTTAACACCTAGAGGTTCACGTAGTTTTCTGTATGGGTCTAACTTTGATCCGTAGGATAGCGTCATTTTATTTAAGCTAAATCAAAAAAAAAATTATTTAATAAAAATACACCAATGGCAGCGGGAGAATTTGAAGGCATTGGAATGGATGACATGTATGGCTATGATAATAATACAATGTATACTATAACTAGGGGGAATCATGAACTTTTACTAAGCAAAGTGAATTCATTTTATAATCATGTTGGTTACCGCCCAGACGTCATAGATCCTAATCAGTTTGATCTTGATAAAAAGGGTCACTTATTTGTAAATACAGATGACAGAGGTAAAATATATCTAACCCATAAAAACAAACCTGCCAAATTTAGTGCTTTAAGTACAATTAAAAGCAATGTCGGTGGTGAGGCAGCACTGCAGCGTTACCTTGGTGTTGATAGTAGCGTTAGTAGGGTACCACCTCAACTTGTTAGTGATCTTCACAATGTGCAATAAAAGTTGCCAACAGTACAAGAAATTGAAATGACAGAAGTAAAAAGCCTGCCAGAAATAGCAAACAAGGTAATACAAGAAACCTCATTTACAGAAGGTCAAATAAATGAGACCATGAAAACAATAGATGACTCTCCTTTGTCCATGCGGGAAATAATGGGCTTGGATAAAACACTGCAGACAATCAGAGGTGAGCTGGTGAATATTGTAGCCAAACTAGGTGAGCTTGATAATCACATAGAAATGGAAAAAAAAAAAAAAAAAAAAACTAGAAAAAGACAGACGAAGAAAATTATGACACAGAAATAAAAGAAAGAATACAACGCAGATTAAAAGATTTGCAGGTAGAAAGATCAGCGCAGCTAGAAGTAGTTGAAAAGAAAAACTGAAAACACAGGTCAACAGGATCAGAAAAACTATTCAGAAAATACTTCATGAAGACACAACTTTGGCTGAGAGATTGAAAACACTTTTCAGAGAGCAGGGTATCACAATTGCGAGTTTAATTACTGCTCTTGGATTTATTATCAGTACTGTAGTGTTGGCTGTCTCTGGTGGTGCTGGTGGTGGTGGTCCTCCTCCAGCTCCGGCTCCTCCGGCTCCACCAAGTGACCCAAAAGACTTACAGACGTGGGTAAAAAAACAGTTGACATATTTCAGACTTGCTTAAAAAATTGGCTGTGAAAGCAATGGATGCTTTGCCTGGCATAATAGGGAGTGTTGTCAGTTGGTTGATCAGTACAGCAGGAAAGATAGTAGGGTTTATGGCGGAGCTTGTGTGGGTGTTTTTGGTGATAGCAGGAGGATTAATAGCAGGTTATTTAATGAAACAAGTAAAGAAGTGATATCCCTAATCCAGTAAGTCCTATTACCAATGCAGTTCTCTTTGACTCTTGTGTGTTTACTGGGGATTGTTCCAGGGTAGGGGCTGGTATTACTGGCTGTACAGGTGCCGGCGCCGGGGCTGTTACTGACTGTATAAGCGATGGCGCAAGCTGTGTGACTGGTGTTACTGGCGTTATTAATGATTTTAGTGACTGTAGGTGTGTGGTTGTTGGACCCAAGTTTACAGATTGATTGAGTCCTAATTTCTGATCATGCCCTGCAACAATTATTTCATTATCTCTTTCCCTACGTAACATTTTCAGCGAGTCAGTTCCCTGCTGACGTAGCAGGGAAAAGGACGTCTGTTGCCTGGTGACATACATTTTTGGGGTAGATTGAATTAATTTTCACAGGCTCCCAAGGTAACAACCATAAATAAATTGGGTATCATTGGAAAGAGCATTACAATTATTTTTCAAAACTGCATGTGTTTGTGCATCAGTTTAGTGGGAAGTCGAACCAATTTGATTATTATGCAACAGAACAAACATGGCAGAGCAAAAAATGAGAAATGTGGTTTTGGTAGCAACAGTGTAAGCACATGCAACGAAAAACCCAGATTTACTCACCAACACGGCAGGAAAATGTATTTCACAAGCAAAGAAATCACACAAGAGAACTGTCTCTTCTTGAATCACAATATTATGAGCTAAAAATCACTGTTGAAACCGCGCTTATGAGGATCAATTAAGCTCATCGTAGGAGACAATCCAAGGCATGTTGTCGGCTACTTTGGCCTTGTTCCGACACCATCCGACAAGGGCATTCACTTTCAGATATTTTAGAAATGGTTGATGAAACATATTATAGTGGTTGCTTCCCTTAGACCGATAGTTGTGCTTCAGGCGATTTTTGTACAAACACAACACTAGAATACTAGTGACTCGTCTATAGACGTCATCGAGCACAACGCTATAACGTAAGTGCTTCGATGGCTAAGGGTTTGTTTGGGCTAACACTAAACCGAAAGTGATACGTAGGGAAAGAGTTATTATAATTTTTTATTGTCCCCATTTGGAGTTGAAGGTCAGATGGTAACATGTATAACTCAATGCCAACTACAAAGTCAACTTTTGATCTGGCATATCTGAGAACATCTTGATAGTGTTGTATGTTTGATGGGAGATCTACTACTTACTTTATAGCATCTTCTAGGTTTGCAAGAAATTGTTTTTATGCTTCAAATTTGCCACTCCCATTTAAGATGTTTGATTTTGTTTGAGCTTGTGCTCCTAGTATACACCATACATATGTTCTGATAGACTCATTAATGCGTTCGACTCCCGCTTGAGTAAACCCATCACTCCTATCTAAGACAAATTGGTCCAGGCATTAGACTGTTTCTGTTCTATTGAGCCTAACCAGACTTCAGATTTTGATGAGAATGAAGAGTAGGGAGGCCAGTAATCTTGAGGGTATTGTCTGTGACTCGTAGCATAATACAATGTACCCATGCCATGGTGATCATCAAGCTGTTGTGTAAAGTCATACTTTGTACTAATGTTAAATTCATTACAGATGCGTTCAAACGCTTTCATATCCATGGGGTTATTATACCTATTGAAACTGGATTCAGTGGGTAGTGGGACATGGATTTCTGACAGTATTCTTCTAAGCTGTTAATACGTGTGGAAACGATACACAGACCTAATCAGTTTGTTTGAGTGATTCAAATGGTCTGTAAAAGAAATGCCACAGCCAGTTGTTGAACACAATTTAGCAAAGTTAAGCTGGTTTTGGAACATCTGTAGTGGGCTTGAGGACCACTTTTTTGCATTTGCATCATCTGTTATTGGAGAGTTTAGGTAATGATCGTAAGGATTTGGAACTTTTACTTAAAATAAATCTCCTTCAGACACAGCTATATCAAACTGATTTGGTTGAATTATATTTTGGTCATAAGTAGGTGCAACATTGTACTTGGCATCTACGTTAAATTGAAACGTGTTTGTAGTAACGTTTGTTGGTGATTTAAATTCCATTATGTTTTTTTTTATGGGATAATAAAAATGTTTATTACCTTAACAAATCTTGATACAAGCAAACCAGTGATGTTAACTAATGGGATTGATAATCGTGATGTTAACAAGGTTGTAGCTATCCATGAAATGTTGTACACTGTAAAGTGGTTTAATGTAACAGATTATAAAAGTTATTATGTAACTGGAACTCTTGATGGTTTTAAGAGGGGTGATGGTTTACGATCTGGGTATTATGACTTTTGTTCTTTAGATGAATGGCTACAAAATGAATTTAAAATTAAAGCAACTATAAATCCAGCTGACTTACTTGTTACATTGGAATTTCCAAAAGGTAGTCAGTATTCTTTATCATTTAGACTTGTAATGTTACTTGTTTTTTGGGGCCAAATTACAACATATCCAGATGAAGATTGGACATCAGATAAATAAACAAAAAATAAATGGAAGATATCCTGTTTATTTGGCAGTACACACAGTACTAAATGTTCATTTGAAAGAACTGAACACATCTGAAAATGTACACAATGGAAAGCCTTCAACTTTGTTAAGATGCTTGCCAACTGGAACTGCTCCCTATTGCGAAAGTGTAGTTGTCAGATTTTCTAATTTACAGGCTAATTAATTAGGCTCTAGTTTCTTTGAATCACTGTGTTTATCTGTAACTAATCAGGATGTTAAACCAGTTCTGATGCATGATTTCTGTGTTGTGTTGGAAGTTAAATAAATTTTATTTTGGCTGAATAAAAAATAATTTCGGTCCAAAACCGAGAATTATATCAGTTGCGTGTCCAGTAATAGAGTTGAAAGATTTGGCTGATGTGCAGGGTTTTGATAGAGAAGGAGAGCTAGGAGAAGTGTATGGGCTTGAACTTGATTCCTTTGGATTGTACAGGCGGAAGGTAATTGACAGGTCTGATTACAGATGAGGATGACAGACACTATCGACAAGAGATCAATGACTTTGTAGAGTGGTGCAATAAAACTATCTTGAATTACATGTTGGCAAAACAAAAGAGATGGTCATAGATTTCAGGAGTAACAAACAGCATCCCAGTCCTGTTATCAAGGGAACAGAAGTTGAGCGTGTAGAGTCCTACAAGTATTTAGGTGTTCTTTTTGACAACGCGCTCAACTGGAAACAAAACACAGATGCTATTGTGAAAAAAACGCATACTCAGCTTTTACAGGTGTTTTACTGCTCCAGTATTGTTAGCATTTTAACTTTTGGACTGACGTGCTGGGGGAGAAATTTATGTAACAGAGACCAAGATTGCCTTAACAAAGTAATCCGGAAAGGAGGCGGGGTGATTGGTAGGGCACAGGATAATTTGGACACACTGTACAACAGACGGATTACAAACAAATTGGAGGACATTCTTGATGACAAAACACATCCACTTAGATATGAATTTGACAGCAGACATATCAAACGAAGTGGCAGACTCCGAGTACCCAAAAGTCGTACATCACGTTATGCCAACTCTTTTGTCCCTCAGGCTGTTACCCTTTTCAACAGTAATATCAGTAGATAGTGTCGGTCAACATTCTTCCATACTTAGTACTAGCCCTCTCAGTATTATTATTAGTATTATTATTTGTATTATTATTATACAAAGGTAACAATACGTCTGTTACAGTTCATTTAATTGAGGTGTTTTTTGTTTTTTTTAATGAGTGAATGATGATGCCATGTGTTGTATGGGCAGACAGTGAATTCCCCCGTGAGGGATTAATAAAGTATTATTGTATTGTATGATGTAAAAGATGACCCAGGAAGACGGTATCCTAAACTTGATCAGCTTCATGATGTTACTGTACCTAGTCCTGTAAATAATGTGCTCTACATCTTAAAACATGTGGGTAATAAGTGGATAGTTGTTCCTTCTCCTACACCTGCACCCACAATTGACTGGGACATAAAGTTTGAATTTATTAGTCCTATGAAGGAGCCTTAGTATTTAGGAAAGATATTAACTCTGGGCCACTGCTTGTGAATCTTGTTCCGAGCTATTCTGAAGAAAACAATAGCAGAGAAAAACTAAAACTGCAAGAGTATGAGAAACGAAGGTATCTTCTTATAAATAGAAAGGGTAGATCAGATACAGAAGTTGTGTTTGTACCAGCAAACTTTACCATATAGCAAGAAAAGCGACAATAGTATTTGAAATTCTCATGAGATCTTCAGAGGGTGTTAAGCAAATATCGCACAGGAATTCAAACTTACGTGAGATAACTCATTGTCAGAGTCAGCAAAGGTCTTTATTGCTATTAGAAAAGGCGCAAATGTAGAAGTATTGAGTAGTAACCCTGCTGTTAAGGTAGTAGTCGATAAAACAACTCTAGTTTTTCTAAGTTACATAAAGCAAGAACACATAGATCTTGTTTCATTTTATTATGCTAGCAGATTATACACTCCTGAAGAGTTGCAAAATGTAATTGCTGATTAAATTTTAAAAATTTGTCATAAAAAAATGGTGAACTTGTATCCGCAAATGTCACACGATAAAAGATTACAGGCAGATTCATTTTGTTTAATAAATATTACAGAAGCATTGAAGTATTTGGAAGGAGAACAGGCGAAATACGCCAGGTGTAAAAGACGGTACAATACGGCTTTCAATTATATACAAAACACATCAATGGCTGTTGGTGTGGTTTCTACCGGTTGCTCTGTTGTTGGTGTAGCTCTGATAACAACAGGGGTGGGGAGCATCATTGGTATTGCTCTCGAAGGTGTCAGTGTTTTTGCCTCTGCTGCCAGGCTGTCTGTGTAGGCCCTCTTGTCTGCCCTGATACTCCTCTTCACCTCGCGGTTGGCTTCCCAGTATTCCTCCTGTGCCCTTGCTTTGGTTGCTCTCGTGCGACTGTTGTTGACAACTGCTTTCTTCTGCTTCCTCACTTCTATCTTCTTCAAGGTCTGTGCCGACAGCCAGTCCTTGTGATGGTGTTTCCTGAACCCTACAGTGTCTTTGCAGGTTGAGTTCAGCGCCTCTCTGCCTTCCACTGCTGCTCTGTGGTGACTGCCTCTTCATTTACTAGCTCCTGTAGTGCTTGAAACCGGTTGGACAGCACCAGTTTGAACTCTTCTCTAACTCCAGTTTCTCTCAGGAGGCCTACATTATAGCGCTGTCTTCTTGTTGTCTCTGTGCGGCTTTTCTTTAACTTGAGCTTCATTCTTAAGGTAAGCAGATGGTGGTCTGAGGCGACATCTGCCCCCCTCCTCACTGGAACATCTTGAAGGGATCTTCTAAATTTCTTGCTAATGCAGATATGGTCTATTTGGTTCTCTGTTGTATGGTCAGGTGAGACCCAAGTTGCTTTGTGTATTCTTCTGTGTGGGAAGATGCTGCCTCCAATGACAAGTCGGTTTAGAGCACAAAAGTCTACAAACCTCTCCCCGTTCTCACTCATCTCCGAGCCTAGTCCCTGTCTCCCCATCACCTCTTCATATCCGGTGTTGTCCTCCCCTATTTTGGCATTAAAATCGCCCATGACGATGGTGATGTCTCGCTCCGCACATTTGTCCACGTCACTCTGGAGTCGGTCGTAGAACTCTTGTTTCTCTTCCTCGTCACTGTCATTAGTGGGCGCATAACACTGGATGACGTTCAGCTTGAGCTTTTTCTTGGTTCTAAAGGCTGCTGTGATAATTCTTGGCCCAAGAGGTTCCCAGCCCATCAGCGCTCTCTGTGCCACTGGTGACAGCATGAATGCTACTCCTTCTGTATGGGGGGCATTTTCCTCTTCGTGACCTGAATACAGAATCATCTCCCCACTTAACAGCCTTTTCTGGCCAGACTGCGTCCATCTGGCTTCACTGATACCTAGCAGGGAAAGGTTGTACTTTTGCATTTCCACTGCTATCTGGGCGGCCTTGCCGCTCTGGTACATGGTCTTGACGTTCCATGTGCCCATGGTTGTGTCCCTGGATAGAGAGAGGCGGCTCGGTCCTGTGGCTTCTGAAGACTTCCGGCTTTCACCACAGGACATCATAAGTCTTCTGGTAGAAGAACCTTCCTCCTCCAGGAAAGGAATTACTGTTAGTCTTTTCATCGGCGTTTTTGTAGCTATTTCCTTTTTTGCAGGGTGGGGAAGCTACCCCCACGCCCAACCCCCTTACTAGGAGGACCAGGAGTTTTCTGTCGGGGTCACCTTCCCTTAGACCATGTTGGTTCACGGCACCTTATTTCATTCAGTGCACCCCTCTCACGAGGGACCCCTATCCACCACCCAGGGGACGCACCTCAACGCCATATGGGCCCAGCGCGTTGCTTCAACGATTTTTAAAATAAAACTAATAAACTTAAGAATGCAAAAAGGTGATGGGGATGATGGAGGCTGATGGGCTTAAATGGTTAATTAACCAGAGATACCTTATGTTTATGAACATATAGCAGACAATTTGAAGTTGTTGTTTTTTGACATTCCCCAAAACAAAATCATCAATTTTCTGAAGGAAGCTGATTTATTTAACAAGATTTGAGTCTGTTGGCTGTGCAAATCTCACTTTTTAAAAAATTACCTTTGAAAAGTCTGTAGACTTGTATGTTAATTAATTAATATATTTACGCACTGTTTTATGATCTTTCTCTTAGTCTGACTGACCAGAATGTTACCCTTCCCTCGAGATGGCCTCATCTTGGTGTTAAACCCTAATAACTAAATAACATTTTTCTTTTTTGCAGAGTTCTTTGGATGGTGCCTATTTATGCACTGAATGCGGTAAGTTCCTATTGCCTGCAACTTAGTGTACTTAACTGTAGTAACACATACATTCACACAGAGACACCTAGTGGAAAACATATGGTCCATAAAAGTTAAAGGGTTGTGCTAGATTAATAATTGTGGTAGAGTCTGATTTTGATGTGTATAAGTTGTATACCAGAGAGAGAGAAAGAGAGAGTTTGCCTTAGTAACTTGTAGTAGGTAATGTCCCTTGGTTTCACCAGCTGGTCAGCTTGTAACCTTGACCTTTGAATTTAACCTTTTTGAACTCCTTTAGTTCAGCCTAGAAACTTTCAGATGTGTTTGTGTGCTGCATGTGAACAGTGTTCACACAAACCGTTTCAGCTATTTACCATTTAACCGTGTGTCACTTTTACCTTGGCTGTTGAAGGAGCAACATCTATTGTCTTGCTCTGTGTGTCTACATTTTCTGTATCAGTCTTGATGTTGGAGAACCACATTTTCTGTAAGTACAATTATTTGATATTTTGCTGTAATTGTGTATTTGAAACTAAGCTATGTTGGTTTCACTCTTCTTTTTATTGTAAGATCGGGTTTTGCTGGTCATTTTGGGGTTTTGTGGAAGCATGTGACTTACCTGTAACCTACCTGAGCTTGATGTATCAGTATAGTTCTAGGGTAGTGGTTTTTGGTTATTGTCAGCTTCCGTAATTGATCAAACCATGTATTGTAGCTGAAATTAGTTGGTTACTACTTTCCAATCTTTTACACTTGTGCATTGTTGAAGATGGTGAACATTGTTTTCATGGAGTTACATGTTTTAGTGAGTATGATGTACATTTGTTCTACTCATGACTAGTAGTCTGCAACTGTTAGTTTTATGATTGCATTGTTTCTGTTGCAGGACAAATGTTATTATTGTTACTTTTCCTACGTGTCCTAATAAAAAGCCGAGAAAGCAGAACCCACCCCCAGCGTTGCCTTTCATCCATATAGGGAGACAACTGCTACATAATAATAATAATGGCTACTTATATAGCACTTATCCTTAAATAAGCTCTAAGCGCTTTACAAAGAAAGAGTGGGAGTGGAGGGGGTCATAAAACCAGAGAAACAACGGATTCTGCAATACACACACGCACACACACACACACAGGTACATAATGACAAAGAACTGAGCTACATTGGGGTATCGAACAGGTGGGTCTTTAGGGCAGATTTAAAGGCAGTGAATGAGGAAGAATGTCTAATGTCTATAGGTAGGGAGTTCCAGACAACAGGTCCAACGTGCGCAAAACAACGGTCACCTCTTGTTTTGTATTTGAAGAGCAGGACTCTGAGAAGGCGCGTGTCACTACTTGAAAGGAGGGAGCGGGAGGGAGTGTATAGTTGAAGAAGATCAGCGAGATAGGCAGGGGTAGAGTAGTTAACAGCTTTGTAGCACAGACAGGCGATTTTGTACGAGACTCGTTGTTTGACTGGCAGCCAATGAAGTTGTCTCAGAATAGGAGTGATGGGCTGATGCTGTGAGGCGCGGGCGATGAGACGTGCCGCACAATTCTGAACTCGCTGCAATTTCTGAATGAGAAACTGAGGGAGGCCAGCTAAGAGAGCATTGCAGTAATCAATGCGGGACAAGACTAAAGAGACTACCAGTTTGGTGGTAGCTTCTGTAGTGAGGTAATGATGGATAGAACTGATGTGTCTTAATTCCAGAAAAGCAAGTTTGCAGACATGATTTACATGCTCCTTCATTTGAAGATCTTTATCAAGTAAAGCACCGAGATTGCGAACTGAATCAGAAAATGGAATAGGTGCGTCACAAATGCGCATAAAGTCAGGAGAATTGGGCAGCAGTCGAGAGGCACCAACAAGAAGAGATTCTGTCTTGCCCTGGTTTAACTTAAGTTTATTTTCACACATCCAGGACTTAACATCTGAGATACAGTTCTGAACATCTGAAATAGCCTGACTGGAGCTGTTTGGAGGTGCAGATTTCCGAAGTTGTGTATCATCCGCATACATGTGATGATCGGTTGAATGTGATGCGATAACCTGAGACAGAGGCTGAGTGTATAGCGTAAATAGAATGGGGCCCAGGACAGAGCCCTGGGGGACCCCAAACTCTAGCGCAGCAGCTTCAGAAAGAACGTTCTTGACAGAGACGTTGATCTGACGGGAAGACAGATAAGAGTGAAACCAGGTGAGAGCTTTACCAGAAATACCAAAGTAGTTTTCTAGACGTTTGAGCAGGATGGAGTGGTCAATGGTGCCAAACGCAGCTGATAGGTCTAACAGGGCAAGAACTGAGATCTGGTTTTCATCAAAGGCACTTAGGAGGCCATTAACGACACAGAGGAGAGCAGTTTCAGTACTGTGCCCAGCACGGTAAGCAGACTGAAGCAGATGGACGAGATTGTTTGACTGTAGGTATTTAGTGAGCTGTGTCAGAACGACTCTCTCAAGAACTTTGGACAGAGAGGGTAGGTTTGAAAAGGGGCGATAGTTTTTTAGCTGGTTGGGGTCAAGATTCGACTTTTTCAGGAGAGGTTTAACAACGGCTGATTTGAATTCTGACGGAAAGACGCCTGACTCAGGGGACTGATTTATTATTTTGGTGATGGTGGGCAGAAGAATTCCAATGTTTTCAAACACCAGTGAAGTTGGCATGGGGTCAAGCTCACACGTTTTAGGCGGGCATTTCTTAAGAATGTCAAAAACAGCCTGTTCAGAGACGGGAGTGAACTCGACAAAGGGGTGATCAATATGGGGAGGGTGGGTGTCAATATGGGCGCACCGCACAGCATCAAGGCTGTCTCGAATGGACGTCACCCTCTCAGTGAAAAAGCTACAAAAGGCGTTGGCTAAGTGAGCAGCTGGGATGTTGGTGGGAAGGGGAGAGTCACGAGATCTACCAAGCAAGCTATCAGCAAGGGCAAACAATTTTTTACAAGTGTCACTTTCAAGCATCTTGGAGCAGTAAAAATCAGTTTTCACTTTCAACACAGTCTGGTTGACAACAAGTTTCTTCATGTCATAAATCTGTTTATGCACAGCCGGATTTATGCCAGGCACGCTCAGCACGCCGACGTTCTCGCTTGGCTATAGTCACTTCCGGAGTAAACCACGGGTCGGACTTATCGGTGAGGATTTGACGCATAGTGGCAGGGGCATAGGTGTCTACGAGGTGGCGAAGTTCACTATTGTAGGTGATGGCGTCAATGTCTGGATGGTCGGTCAGCATCTGTGTAATGTCAGTCTGTAATGCATTACGATCAATGCCGCGAATATTGCGGCGGACAATCGTGGCTGGAGGACACACAGGCTTTGCAACGTTCAGCTCACGCACAACCGTGAAATGATCAGATGTGAGGTCCAAGGACACAGACGTGGAGTGTAGTAGTCCGTCAGTCTCACGATGGAGGAACCAGTCCAAGATGTGGCCAGATTTATGAGTAGGAACTGTGACACACTGATGGAAGTCATACTGGTCGATCAGGTCCTTGACTCTATTGGCACTGTGAGGTGAATCAAAATGGAAATTGAAATCTCCCAAGATGATATGTTTTCCTTTCTGACAGTTGCAAATTTCAAACAGGTTTTGGATTTCTTCCAGGAAAAGAGAATCTGAGAGATGGTTCTTTTTGTTGGGGGGTGGCCTGTAGAGCAGGTAAAAATGAATGTCCATGTGCTGAAGAGACAGTGTTAGTTCTGATAGTTCAAAAGACCTGTGCTGGAATAGAAACGTATCACTTGTAGTGACAACAGGCTGCAGGCATGAGCGGTATACAAAAGCAAGTCCACCACCATGAGAGGCACGCGAAAACGACTTCACTGCATAGCCAGAGGGTGTCATGTTGGCTAACTTGGCTTCATCTCCATGAGATTTAAACACGTTTCAGTGAGAAACATAATGTCCAGGTTCATGTCTGAGACAAAGTGACCAACAGCCGCACGTTTCTCTTTGGTGCCTATGGACTGGCAGTTGAAAAGTCCTATCTGCAGCTGCGGCGACGGGCCTTGGGTTTGAGAAATTGTGACTGGAATCAGGACAGGTGTACGAGCTGGTTGGTGCGCGCCAGAAGGAGAGTCGCAAGTGAAACAGCAAGCTGGCATGGTGCTACAGTGGCAGCCCCCTCGTGAATCCACGCTTTTCCAGATACACCTAATGGGCTCCTAGGAAAGGCATGAAATTAATCTGGTACAGATTAGTTAATCCCTTCAGTACCAAAAAAAAGTGCACGTCAGCCTCTGTAGCACAGCGGTTAGTGCGGCGGACTGGCAGCCAGGAGATCCTGGTTCAAATCCCAACCAGGTCAAGCGGCATTTTTCCTACCTGGGTTGGCTCCTATCCAGAGCAGTTGTGCTATAGGGACCCAATGGGAAGGCTGATGCCACGCAGCCATAGGGACCCAATGGAAAGGTTGATGCCACGCAGCTAAGACTTGCCCACTTCACTGGTGCGACTTCAGGGGTACTACCTAGGATATGACACATCGCACGGTGTGAATGACTACATGGCTGGCACCACAGGTGTCCACAATTCCTGGGCCTCGTAAACTCCAGGATATTTATGACAGGAAGTGTGGTATATGGCCCTGTCACATAGTGCATGAGTCGTCGACTCTGTGACTAGCAGACAATGTCGTAAGTAGGGGGAATAGTAGGTGTTGTCATCTGCAGGCCACACTGATCACCACTGAAGTGAGTTGGCAGCATTGTGAAGTTCCCCCGGAGGGAGTTTCCTACTACCTGACATAGCAACAGGGCGGGGAGTCAGGCTGGAACAAATTGCGGGCCTGGTTGAGAACACAGAGGTTGATGGGGATGAGCGGCGTGAGAGGAAGACCTCTGAGTTTGACAAGGGAAACTTGGAGCAGAAAAAAGTGAACCTGATCCAACTGACACATAGCAGGTGCTCATGAAGATCTATGCCCCTTGCTTAACCTGCTTTATATCTTTGTTCCTTGGATGGATGGGGTTCTTTTGCACTTAGTTATGAGGGGTATCCCAAAAGACCCGTCAAAATTGTTCATAGTTGCTTTAAATGAATACTTAAAATGGTCAACACCTACGCTAAAACAAAGTTTAACCTTTAGCCTATACCCTTCCATAAAATTTGAAAGTGTTTTACATTATGAACATTATGAGTTTTTGTCCTGCCGTTTCTAAACTTCTTGAGCCACATAAATAAACTTAGTATCAAAACAAATGCCAGCCTTTGCCTTCATTCATGCGCAGTACAGGGCTGGTATCTTCAGCCATGCTGCTGTATTACATAATTAAACAAGATGAGGGTTTCATCCCAAAGTCTGCTGTATTGTTTTGAGCTCACATGCCTTTTTCTTTTAGAAACATTCAGAGTCGTTCCTGTTTTTTAAGCATACCCTTTTGATTCATCACTCTCATTCTAACCCTACCACCACCCACCACCACCCCCAACCCCCCACCCCCACCCCCACCCCCCACCCCCCCACCCCCACCCCCCCCACCCACCCCCCTCTTTCCGATCTGCATGGCAATGGCAAACACAGACAGACACACAGTGCTTTACGCCACTAATATGTTCTGTGGGCTGGCATAGCCATTCTGAAGGAGAACAAGATGGGATGACTAATGCCCACAAAGCCTGTTCAATGTGAGCTTGCATGCATTTTTTCCACAATACATTCGCAGACATTATAACAAAAATAGAGAAACTGAATATCACTGCAGCAACCTTTTCATTCAAAAGTTTGCCAAAGTGCCATTTAAAACTGTAACTAAATAGGTATTTTTTACACATTTGTTGACTGCTCATAACCCTTGCCAGTTGAGAGTTGTCACCCAAATTACTACGCAGAGAATAATAACTCTTCTATTAGGCAATATCCCCACAAGAAAGGCTCAGAGCACTTTACATCTAGATACTCTAACTAACTGAAATTAACTAACTAAAGTACCGACAGCATATAAATACACTCATTCATAAATACAAATGCACATTCACACAATACTAAAATAAACATAAAACAATTCGAAAACCCGATCAGATATTTAGATGGGCTTATCAATCCATTTCAAATGCCAGATTGAAAAATGTTTTCAATCTAGCCCTGAAAATGACCAAAAATGGTGCACAGTGAAGACTATTCCACACTTTGGGAGCTTAGAAAGAAAAGGACCGCTGGGCAAAGATTTTTAAGGATACTCTGTGGATAGTCAATACTCTGTCCTCGGTGCTGGAGCACAATACTCTGCCTTGTGTATAGACAACGAGACAGGAGGACAAGTATGCCGGGAGTGTTTAATCAAGCGCCTAAAAAGTGAGGGTAGCAATTTTGTATTCAGTTCTGAACTTCACAGAAAGCCAGTGTAACTGCTTAAGCAAGGGAGTGATGTGGTCACGCTTTGATTTTTTCAGTACAAGTCTTACTGAGTGGTTTTGAATCTTCTGGAGCCTGTAGAGCTGATCATCCAAAATACCTGACATTACAGTTACAGTAGTCAAGCCTTGACAGAATCTGTGAACATGTGATTTGCTTACAGGCATCGTCAGTAAGGTACTGTCTAACAGAGCTGAGCCTCAAGATAGCAGCAGCGGCACAGGTGAGACCTATGATCTTTCATGGACAGGACATTGTCAATGTAAACATGTAGGTTTTTTTACACATTTTTGGAGAGGGATGTCATGTCCACAAACGATCAAGGACTCGTCATGGGAGACACTCACCCTGGATGTACCACAATGGCATCTGTTTTTCCTTCATTAAGCTTTAATAATAATAAGCGCATTAAATAGGCGCTTTATCCCAATTGAAAATCGGCTCAAAGCGCCGCCGCGAACTGAACACAACAAGCACCCTCACGTGAATCACGCGCATTCACTCACACACTGTACATAAACACAGAACATTCACGTGGTGCTAAGGGCAAGCTCAAGCGAGCTACTATAGTTTTTGGAAATTCAAAATCGTTTGTATTTGAAATTTGATTAAGTTGGCTGAAACTGATACCAAAGTCGTGGGGGAGGAAGAGCCGGAGTACCCGGAGAAAGAACCCCCGATGGTCCGCCCGAATTAACGGTGACACTTACTAGAGGAGAAAAATCCGACGCCTGAACCCGTAATCGAACCTCGCACCTTTAGCATTGGTGGCAGGCGCCTTAACCACTGCGCCACGGATCGCTTTAGCTTCTTGTCTGTCATCCAGTCCTTAACAGCTTCTATACACTGTTCAATGTTGTGCATAAGAGACGTAATGTCATCAGACATCTCTGTACCATGTTTGGTTTTAAAGTTAAATATATATTTTGAGAATACAATTTTTGTCAAAATAGGGCAGGTTGTGACCTGTTTATTGACCCTCTGTGACCTTGACCTTTGAGTGAGAATTGATATGTTTAGAATGGACTTGCCACAAAGTACCATTGGGTCACATTTGAAGTCTGTGGCTTGAAAAGTCTCTGAGAAAATGACAATGTTTATGTTTACCATGGACTACAGATAGTTGCAATGTCATTTTCTTTGCTCATAGTCATAAGTCTGTCGGAAGACACGTCACACTACAAAATTGAAGCTTGTGGTGGGAATATGTCAGAAGGAATGCGTGATTCATGTGCACCAAGGTGGAGATTTTGACAGAAAAGCCAAACTGGCTCACGGCACTGCACTCTTTTGCGCATAACGACGTTACACCCAAAACATACCACTGGAAGTAGTGGGTGGATTTTGGAAACTCAAAAATGTTTTGTGTTTTTACACCAGCACTATTTTCTGTACAATTTCAGACATTTTTGAGCTGCTGTGATACGGGTACACGTTATGCAAAGTGTTATGGGTGAAAGGAAGATTTCTCATAAGTCACTTTTTTCATAAAATGTTATTTTGCTTCCTACTATTGCCAGGGAGACTAAGATATGACACTCCACTACTGTTTCATGCAATCAGATTAAATATATAGATAGGCATCACTGAGCACAGTAAATCCATGTAACAAAACAACTGTCATTTTTATGCAAATTTCTTGACACTTTTGCTCACCCACACATCAAACAGCTTGAAAAATATTTTAAAGTTACTTTCTAAAGGTTCATCACTGTCTTGTAATAACATGCTGTAAAAAAAAAAAGATTAATTGTGCGTGCATAGTAAAGGTTTGTTTAGAAGCTGGTATCAAATGTACCCATGATCTGAACTGAGTATATATACCCACTCCATAAAGTTTTAACTTCTTCGACACATATATTGATATTTTGTGTAACAAGCAAATTAATATTCATGAATTTGCTTGATATACTTTCCTTCCCAAAATCCTTTGCAGGCCCCCAAAAATCAATCTTGATTCTTGCATTTGTCAAAACGGAAACACAAAATATGTGTATCCTCATACTGCAACATTAGCAAGTTCCCTATAATATGCAGTAGTGATTAGATACTTCTTAATGAATGTATGCTGGAAATTTCTTTCCCACATGAACGGACAGTAGACGCCAGCAAATGAGTGAAACGAATCGCTGAACGAGTGAAATTGACAAGACAACTGCTGGCGATAGCATAAGCGACAACCTGAGAAAAAGGCAAAGTAAACAAACCTGCTGGTATCATTATCTGTGATCTAATTATGAGTAGAAAGCACTGATTTTTTTTATAGTCAGTTGAAATCTGCTGCTCAGTTGATAGTCTGAAACGCAGTCGTCTGCCAAGCACATTTTGTGTCTGAACACATCGGCCACAAACTGAAGGACACGAGGTAAAGTTTTGTTTTGGACTGGGTACATAAGTTATATTATGCCAAATTTTGCTTGACATAGTGCCAATAACTGACAGACTTGATTACTTGACCCAGACATTTTGATTCGGGTCTCGTAATCACATCTGCCTGTTATTGGCACTATATCAAGCAAAATGTGGATATATATATATATATATATATATATATATATATATATATATATATATATATATATATATATATATATATATATATATATATATATATATAAAATTTTTCAGTAAATTTTGAGAATGCTGTGCTAATGCTATGGGATTCCAGGCTGGTAAGCTTGCATTGTGTCATCAGGACATCAGCTGCCCTTTTGTGACTGCATAGCTTATTAGATCCTTTGAGCTTTCCACTGAACACCTATTACATAAAGCAATAGGGACTACCCCCAGGTGTCTCGCCATCCGCTGGAGAATGTCCAGTCCTCCCCCTGAGGGGGGAAGATAGAAAATATTCCCAAACAGATTTTGGACCTGCTGAGTAGATGAGTAGATTTAAAGTTTTTGCTGCCTACAACTGGTTTCGCCCCAAGGTGAGTGCATTTTTGGGCTTTGGGCGACGCCTTTGTTAAAAGTATATATATATATATATATATATATATATATACATATATATATATATATATATATATATATATATATATATATATATATATATATATATATATATATATATATATATATATATATATATACATACACAGCCCTGAAAATGGCGAGTAATTTACTCGCCATGGCGAGTGAATTTTTTTTTGGGGCGAGTAAAAAAAAATACCCACTCGCCAAATGCGAGTGCGCTCGTGCGTTTTCCAATCCAACGGCTAACCGCCAGCCGAACATCAGGTACGCCGGCGCGTGACCTGACCGCACCGCGAGTCACCTCTAACATCACTTTGCGGCAGTAGCCGAACACATGTGTACCATAACAGTGGTCGGTGACAGTCGTTCTATTTTTAGTGACGAATTGGTTCGTTTAGCGGCTCGCTCAGTCGCGGCTGCGTTCAGAATCGACCCGACGCGGGGGTCCGTGCGAGTGTAACAGGGCGGGCAAACTGTTAGTTTTTGTGTGGTGTCAGCATGTTATTACAAAGTGCGCGCTGCATGTTGAACGCGTTACTTGCTGTGACATCACCGTAAATACTATTATGGGATACAGCGTCATGCGTTTCGCTTTCGATCTAGAACGAAGTTGTACATGGCGGAGAAAAAGCAAAGGAAGAGCTGGAATGCTTCGGATTCTTCAATCCGGCACTGTCTGATCTTGATAATCGCTAAGAAGAAAGTTGCACTTCGACATCGCCATCGAGAAGCGACAGTACCAGAAATGCCACCCCTGGGCCGTGTGTGGCACCGCCGCTACGACACAGTTTTCAGAATCTATGGCTGTGCTGAGTGTATTTCCATGGCTAAAGACCCCACCCGGGTCTGCCCTGGGGGACTTGGGTGGGGTTAGGTATTTTTTAGTTCCCAGGGTCACCCTGGTCAGCCCCACAGGGTGGGTTTTTCTCTCTATTCTGGGGCATGTGTTTCTGTCTACCCTTTGTCCATTCACCTGTATTTGCCTTTTTAAAACTCTCCCTACTGTCTGCACTGCCTGTAGCTCTTGATATTGGATGTGTGTTGCTAAATGGTCTTAGCTTTATTTAGGCCCCATGTGTTAGGTTTATTTAATGTTGACCGGCTGGCGACATACATTCAATGTTCTGTTTTTTTTTGTTTTTTTTTCACAAGCAGTGCAGGCACGTCCTGAGAAAGCCTTGTTGCTGTCGGGACGTTAAGCAATGTACAATCAATCCATGGCTAAAGCACGACGGCACTCGAATGGCATGCGCAATGAGCACTGAGGCAAACTCAAAAAGCAAGTCCAGAAATTTGAACAGAAATACGTTTGTCCGGTCAGTTTTTTTAATCGTAGTCGATCCATCTTCTGGTACACAGTTATTAGGCAAAAATTGGAGAAACACGTCTTTCTGAGTGGTTAAACGGGTTGAAACAAACTTTGAAGTACATCAGTTTACACACACACACACAAACACACACACACACACAGAGTTTAGACAAGTCACACTTTGGTTGTCAATCTGCCGCGTTCAGCAGAAAACACTATATTCTCTGTTACAATACATTATCAAACGATCATACAAATAAATAAATAGATATATGTTTTTCTGTGTGTGAGAGAGCGAGGGAGATAGGCTTTTGTGTGTTAACTCACCAGTTAAAGAATTGGTATCATGGAAAGGACACACACACACTGTCACAACACATTTAAAGAGGAGAGAGCGAAATGAGAATTTATTTTAATGATTGATTGATTGTACATTGTTTATCGTCCCGACAGCAGCAAGGCTTTCTCAGGATGTGCCTGCACTGCTTGTGAAAAAAAAAAAAGAAACAGAATATTGAATGTATGTCGCCAGCCGGTCCAATACGTTAAATAAACCTACGCCATGGGGCCTAAATAAAGCTAAGACCACTTAAAGAAGTACCCAACGGAGAAAGAAACACGCTTAGAAAAGACGGGTACAACACAATTTATTAATATTTCGGGTAAATACCCTTTGTCAAAATAGACAAACAAACAAACATAGAGATTAGCCGCTACTTATCTTCAATGGCAGAAGGAATGTGGCAACTGAAGGAGGTGACGTAAAATAAAAGAAAAGAAAAGGAAGAACAAAAGTGCGGAAAAAGTAAAAATGACGTCAACGAAAAATCGCGTAAGAGAGAGACTCGGAAAGAACCTGAACACGAGAGACAAGAGTGTGTGCAAGCACGTGCAGGAGCGAGCGAAAGAAAAGGCGTGTAGATGAGGCCAGAGAAAGAGAGAGAGAGAGAGAGAGAGAGAGAGAGAGAGAGAGAGAGAAAGAGAGAGAGAGAGAGAGAGAGAAAGAGAGAGAGAGAGAGCGAGACGGAGAGAGAGAAAGAGAGAGAGAACGAATGGGGAGTACCCTTGGGCACGAAGTAGGCTGAGTGTCTAATACACAAAGCCTGCTAAACACCAACCCGAAGGCAAACTTTATATCACCTTCAAGTTGAGGACTACCTCGGGGAAAAACGGGAGGACCCCGGGAAAAAAACCCCAGCATTTAGCACGGTACACAACAAGTAATAAGTCATGAAAACAAAGCAAAGAATCAAAATCAGTAAGAGAATATTGGTATAAGTGGAGAGTAGGTAGTTGTGAAACCGTCTTCAAGGGTAACTCAAAAAATAAGGGGGAGAGAGAGAGAGAGAGAGAGAGAGAGAGAGAGAGAGAGAGAGAGAGAGAGAGGGAGATGGGGGCGGGGGGGGGGGGGGAAGGGGGGAAGGAGTAAGGAAAAAAAAAAAAAAAAAAAAAAAAAAAAAAAAAGGGGGAGGGGGGGGGGGGGGCGGAAGACAATCAGCCAGAGCCACCAACCCCACCCAACGGGCACCCACCAGCCCACAGAAAAACACACAGGTACGCAACAAGACGACCACATACATCCCCAAGGGATGCACACGATCGCCCCGCCCCAAAACCGCGTATCAAACCGTGAGCCGGAGACCCGGTGCCCGACAGGGAAGGGCAAGGGATCCAACTAAACGTTCGGCCAGCGCTGAGAAAGTCCCCAAGGGAAATGTACATATCAACCAGCGCCAACATCACGTAACTGATTAGTGAGTAGTAAATCAGTGAGGTAAAGTAGCAGACACAAGCAAGGTAAACAATGTTAATCTTTCATATTCATCCCGAGTGGCGCCACAGTGCCCAGTTTATTAATCAGAAATTTTTCACGGTCTTTCCTGGCCCAGACATTACTGGCTTGCATAAGCCAGAGGCCTTTAACTCGAATGTCTGAGACGGAGTGGTCGGCCTGATTGAAATGTCGTCCGACCGGTCTGTTGTATTGGTACTTGACAGACTGAAGATGTTCTTTGAAACGGTCGTTGATGGTTCTTTCCGTCTCTCCAACATAGAGTTGGCCGCATTTAACACAGGAGATGACATAAATCACGTTGGTGGTTTGACACGTGAAGTATCTGTCTATGTTGAATTTGTAACGTGGACCATTGACCACGGTGGAAGGGCAAATAAAAGGACACGTCTTGCAATTAGGAACATTGCACGGAGTGGAGCCGGAGGCTCTGGTGGTATGACGAGGCTTGAGAGTAGAGCGAACAAGCATGTCCCGCAAATTAATATCCCTCTTGAAAGCTACCAACGGAGGTTCAGAAAAGATAGCAGCAGATTCTTGACTGGATGACAAAAGACCCCAGTTAGAAAGAAGGATTTTACGCACCGGATTGGTGTGGGGATGGTAGATCATGGTTACGATAGGTCTGTCACTATCAGCGGTAGGTTTAGTCTGCAGTGTACTCGCGCGACTAAGTTTTTGAACCGTTTGGAGAGATCCTTGAACAACAGTATGTGGGTAGTGTCTGTCGATGAAAAATCCAGCCATTTCTTTGGATTGAACATCAAAATCTGATTCTTCGGAACATATTCTTTTTAGCCGAAGAAACTGGGAATAAGGGATGCTGTTTTTAGTTTTGGGGTTGTGAGAAGATCGGTAGTCGAGGTAGGAATGTCCTCCCGTTTTTCCCCGAGGTAGTCCTCAACTTGAAGGTGATATAAAGTTTGCCTTCGGGTTGGTGTTTAGCAGGCTTTGTGTATTAGACACTCAGCCTACTTCGTGCCCAAGGGTACTCCCCATTCGTTCTCTCTCTCTTTCTCTCTCTCCGTCTCGCTCTCTCTCTCTCTCTCTTTCTCTCTCTCTCTCTCTCTCTTTCTCTCTCTCTCTCTCTCTCTCTCTCTCTCTCTCTCTCTCTCTCTCTCTCTCTCTCTCTCTCTCTCTCTCTCTTTCTCTGGCCTCATCTACACGCCTTTTCTTTCGCTCGCTCCTGCACGTGCTTGCACACACTCTTGTCTCTCGTGTTCAGGTTCTTTCCGAGTCTCTCTCTTACGCGATTTTTCGTTGACGTCATTTTTACTTTTTCCGCACTTTTGTTCTTCCTTTTCTTTTCTTTTATTTTACGTCACCTCCTTCAGTTGCCACATTCCTTCTGCCATTGAAGATAAGTAGCGGCTAATCTCTATGTTTGTTTGTTTGTCTATTTTGACAAAGGGTATTTACCCGAAATATTAATAAATTGTGTTGTACCCGTCTTTTCTAAGCGTGTTTCTTTCTCCGTTGGGTACTTCTTTGCATATTACACGCTTGGCAGTCACCTTTTTGGTCTGGATTAAGACCACTTAGCAACACACATCCAATATCAAGAGCTACAGGCGGTGCAGACAGTTGGGAGAGTTTTAAAAAGACAAATAGAGGTGAATGGACCAAGGGTAGACAGAAACACGTGCCCCAGAATATAGGGAAAAACCCAACCCTGTGGGGCTGACCAGGGTGACTCTGGGAACTAAAATGTAGTTAACCCCACCCAAGTCCCCCAGGGCAGACCCGGGTGGGGATAATTTATTTTAAGGAACATACAGATGATGCAGTTTTTCTTAAATAAATCTGCGGACCCTCTATAATGTTAGGATGGTGGTCTGTGTACCCTCTAAAATTTATACCTGGGGTCTACAGACCCTTTAACCTGTTGTGCAAACAGAAGCCCAGCTCTACTTACAAAAAATAAATAAATAAAAAATCCCACCACAGTTCAGTTCAGTTTGTCAGTTATTTCTCCACTTGATACTATCAAAAGCCTGAAGTCAGGACATAAACATTAACTTGGTTATGATTGTCTGTTCAAATATTTGTTTTCAATGCCTCTGGGCAGAAAAGAGTTTCTAACATTGGGCATCAAACACTTGTGGTACATTATATTGTTGAGTTGGGGGGCTATTTTCAGTAGTAAAATTTTCAGTTTTGGCTAGTAACATTTTCAGTTTGGCTAGTAAAACTTGGAAGTTACTAGCCAAAGGCTGGTGGGCAAAATTTTAGACTTTCAGGGCTGATATATATATATATATATATATATATATATATATATATATATATATATATATATATATATATATATATATATATATACACACACACACACACACACACACACACACACACACACACACACACACACACACACACACACACACACACATACATATACAGCCAAAGCTTACTTATACAGTGTTGCTGACAATACAGCTACATGAATCAACTGATGGATGACCATACAGTTACATGAATCAACTGATGAATGACGTTTATTACCTTCTCTTATCCCATAGGGGCTAAAGGGGAGAGATAGGAGAATACAACCTCACCTAAATTAATAATGCCGCATCAGCCTTTAAAACAAGGCTAACTAGATTATCAATGCTCACAACTCTGACAAGGTCTATACCTTTCTCAATGCACTCAGCACATTTTCAAATCATTAATCAGCTGACAACCCAGAGATGAAGAATCCTTAACCAGCTTTCGATTGTCTTAAGTTGATCCCTAATTAATGACTAATTAAGGCTATCACCCTCTGCATGTCTTACAAAACACCCCTGTCTTCTAAGCGTATTTAGTACATTTTAAATCATTGATCGACCCGAGTGGTAAACATAAGACAGACCACCAGTCACCTACAACTGGCAAGTAACTTTACAAGTAACTTTATAGTTACCTCCACAAGTTTTTATAAGTTAGTTGACATAAGTACTTATAAGTAAGTTAAATTAAGTACTTGTTAAATTATGTCAAATTAAACCACTTTACAATGTAGAACATTTCATGGATAGCTATAGCCTTGTTGTCATCTTGATTATCAATATCATTTAGTTAACATCACTGGTTTGCTTGTATCAAGATTTGATAAGGTAATAAACATTTTTATTATCACATAAAAAGCACACTGGAATTTAAATCACAAACAAACACCATTACAAACCTGTTTCAATTTAACGTGGATGCCAAGTACAATGTCGCACCTACTTATGACCAGAAATTAATCCAACTAAATCAGCTCGACATAGCTGTGTCGGAAAGAGATTCATTTCAAGTAAAAGTTCAAAATCCTTTTGATCATTACCTAAACCCACCAATTACAGATGATTCAACTACAAGAAAGTGGTCCTCAAGTCCATTACAGGTGTTTCAAAACCAGCTTAACTTTCAATCCAGACCAAAACGGTGACTGCCAACTTTGCTATTACTATGTTCAACTACTGGCTGTGGTGTTTCTTTTACAGACCACTTGAATCACTCAAACAAATTGATTAGGTCTGTGTATCATTTCCACATGTATTACCAGCTTAGAAGAATACTGTCAGAACGCAATGTTCCACTACCCAATGAGGCCAGTTTCAACCGGTTTAATAACACCATGAATATGAAAGTATTTGAAGGCATCTGTAATGAATTTAACATTAGCACTAAGTATGACTTTACACAAAAACTTGATGATCACCATGGCATGGGAACATTGTATTATGCTCTCAGTCAAAGAGAATATCCTAAGATTACTGGTCTGGTTACAGTTCATTCACACAAAAAAATGAAATTTGGTTAGGCTCAAACATAAACAGTCTAATGCCTGGACCACATTTGTCTTAGACAGAAGTGAAGGGTTTACTCAAGCAGGAGTCGAACACATTAATGAGTCTATCAGAACTTATGTGTGGTTTATACTAGGAGCACAAGCTCAAACAAAATCAGATATCTTAAACGTAAGTGGCAAATTTGATGCACAAAAACAGTTTCTTGCAAACCTGAAAGATGCTATAAACTGAGTAGTAGATCTCCCATCAAGCATACAATGCTATCAAGACGTTCTCAGGTATACCAGATCAAAAGTTGACTTTGTAGTTGGCGTTGGATTATACATGTTACCATCTGACCTTCAACTCCAAATGGGAACAATAAAAAATTGTAATAATGAACTAATTGTTGCATGGTGTGATCAGAAATTAGGACTCAATCAGTAAACTTAAGCCCAACAACCGCACACCTACAGTCACCGTGAACACCAGTAAAACCACACCAGTTACACCAGCACCGACACTGGCACCACCAACACCAGCACCAACAACACTAACACCAGCACCTGCACAACCAGTAACACCAGAACAACTGCTTGCGCCACCAGCAAACACACATGAGTCAGAGAGAACTGTATTGGTAATAGGCCTTACTGGACTAGGATATTACTTCTTTACCTGTTTCATTAAATATCCTGTGATTTATCCTCCTACTGTCACCAGAAATACCCACACATGCTCCGCCATAAACCCAAATACCTTCCCTGCTGTACTTATCAACTGACAACACTCCCTGTTATGCCAGGCAAAGCATCCATTGCTTTCACAGCCAATTTCTTAAGCAAGTCTGAAATATGTGTTAGTAGTTTTTTTTACCCATGACTGTAAGTCTTTTGGGTCAGACAGCGGAGCTGGAGGCGGAGGAGGGCCACCACCACCAGAGACAGCCATTATTACAGTACTAATAATAAACCCAAGAGCAGTAATTAAACTTGCAGTTTTGATACCCTGCTCTCTGAAAAGTGTTTTCAATCTCTCAGCTAATGTTGTGTCTTCATGAAGTATTTTCTGAATAGTTTCTCTAATCCTGTTGACCTGTGTTTTCAACTTTTCAAATTTCAATTAATTCTAGTCTTTCTATCTGCAAATTCTTTAATTGTTGTTGTATTCTTTCTTTTATTTCTGTGTCATAATTCTCCACATCTGCTTTATCTGGTTGTTTTTTTTCCCCCCCCATTTCTATGTGATTATCAAGCTCATCTAGTTTGGCTACAGTATTCACCAGTTCACCTCTGTAATGCTTCATTCAACCCCATTATCTCCCGCATGGGCAAGGGAGGGTCATCTATTGTTTTTATTACTTCGCCGGTAAATGAAGAGCACTCTCAAGTTTTGCTTGGTAACTTCTTACCACCAATACCAAGATAACATTGCAGCCCTGAGTTACCACCTACTTCATTTTTGATTGTACTTAAAGCTCTAAACTTACTAGGGTTGTTTTTATGGGTTAGATACACATTTCCTTTGTCTGAATTTACAAATAAATGATTTTTTTTTCATATTCAAACTGATTAGGATCTATGACGTCTGGACAGTCACCAACACTATCGTAAAATGAGTTTATTTTATCCTTCAACATTTCGTGATGTAAACTGAAAGTATTTCTTGTACGGATCATATCCGTTGTACTGTTATCAAAGTCATACATGTCCTCTATTTCAATATCATGACCAAATCCTCCCACTGCCATTGGTGTATTTTATTTAATAAATTTTTTTGATTTTGCATAAATAAAATGACATCGTCCTATGGATCAAAATTAGACCTGTACAGAAAACTGCGTGATCCTCTAGGTGTTAAGGTTATTAGGCAATCAATTGTTATAACAAACAATCCTAGCACCATAGATCAAAACCAAACTCTTACTGTCAAGTTTCCAAACCTAGGCCCCAATGATGTTATTGTCCCTGGTACTGCATGCCTTGCTTTTAATATTGAACTTTTATCAGTATCTGACGCAAACAGAACTCTACTTGACAACCTAGGTAGAGGAATTATTAAGACTATTAAAGTTAAACTTGAAGGCCAAGAAGTGTTTAGTCTGGTTGATGCTGATGTATTTTACTGCTACAAAGATCTGTGACTCACTAGGGAAGTGTGAGAAGACTATGTTTAAGTCTGATAATGTTGCCAAACTTAGAATTGATGCAGGCGACAAATCAACAACAGCTGCAAAGGATGTTATATTAACAGACACATGTATGTGGAAGTAGATTTATATTCCACTTGAATTCAAAATCTTAACAGCACATTTGCCATATTACCAAGGAGCACTGAATGAGCATCTAAGCTTTGAACTAACTTTAAATGACTACTCCAAAGTTATCAGGTCATCTGACACAGACGCAACATACAAGATCTCAAACATTTCACTAGAGTATGAAATTGTCACACATACTGAACTATCTAGGCTCATACAAAATCAGTACCAGTCAAGACTTCCAATGTATTATGATCATGTGATAAGACACAGTTTAATGCACAAAGACAAAGGTGATCCAATGTGAAACATCAACCTCAACGCACCTGCTAGGTCACTGAAAGGTATTTTTATGATGTTCGCTGAACCGAGAAATCCAAGCAAAAGGGAGTCCGAAAATTTCTGACACCGACGCAACATACAAGATCTAAAAAATTTCACTAGATTATGAAATTGTCACACATACTGAACTAGCTAGGTTCATACAAAATCAGTACCAGTCAAGACTTTCAATTTAATATGATCGTGTGATAAGACACAGTTTAATGCACAAAGACAAAGGTGATCCAATGTGGAACATCAACCTGAACACACCTGCTAGGTCACTGAAAGGTATTCTTATGTTCGTTGAACCGAGAAATCCATACAAAAGGGAGTCAGAAAAATTTTACAATCCAAAGATTACGCACTTGTCCTGCACTATTGAAGGGCGCCTAATCAAGTGTATGCTTCAGGCATGCTACATTACCAACACTATGATGAGATCATAAAATATTTTGCAGGTGGAAGACTTGGAGAAAAACCCGCAAACATGGCATGCAGTGATCTAAATCTGTATGATGTAAGAATCGACCAATACCTGATGCACAAGTATGCACTTTGGCTAGACTTACATATTATGACTACCTTCATGGGTCAGGTCATACTGTCAAGAATGGTTGTGATGGGATTACAATCCAGATACAAAAAAAAGAATGAAACAGCTAGAGTGATAAATATTTACCTGTATCTGATTTATGATGCTCAACTGAATATCCAAGAAAGCAGATTAAGTGGCGCCGTGTATTATATTTAGTTTTAAAATGAACTTGCTGACAAAAGATCCACACTGTGGTTTGTTTTGCGGTACCACTGGTTGTGGGAAAACTGAATTTGTACTTGATCTGTTACAAACAAGATACATCCATCATTTTGAAAACATTGTAATATTCTGCCCAACGATCAAACACAACAAAGCTTATCACCACCGTTTATTTATTTGGACTAACCACAACATGTACTTAGTCGACCCTGAGAAAAAACTAAATGACTACCTGCAGTATTTTTTCAAACAATTTTAAGGGCAGCCAACGTTGTTTATAGTTGATGACTGCTCAGCAGAGAAAGACATTGCCAAAAAGATAAACACTTTAGCACAACTCGCCTTATGTGGCAGGCATGCAAACATTAGTGTCTGGATTCTCACTCAAAAATATAATTACTTACTTACTTACGCCTGTCACCCCTACCCGGGTATAGGCCGTCGACGAGAGACCTCCAGCAACTCCTGTCCTGTGCTTCTCCTTCGATTCTACTCCAGGTGGTTCCCAGTCTCTTGATGTCTGCTTGGAGGTCTCGACGCCAGGAGTTTCTCGGCCTACCTCTTTTCCTCTTTCCCTGGGGGTTCCATGACAATGCCTGCCTAGTGATACTGGAAGCTGGCTTTCTCAGACTGTGACCGATCCATCCCCATCTTACAGAATCATCTCCCCACTTAACAGCCTTTTCTGGCCAGACTGCGTCCATCTGGCTTCACTGATGCCTAGCAGGGAAAGGTTGTACTTTTGCATTTCCGCTGCTATCTGGGCGGCCTTGCCGCTCTGGTACATGGTCTTGACGTTCCATGTGCCCATGGTTGTATCCCTGGATAGAGAGAGGTGGCTCGGTCCTGTGGCTTCCGAAGACTTCCGGCTTTCACCACAGGACGTCATAAGTCTTCTGGTAGAAGAACCTTCCTCCTCCAGGAAAGGAATTACTGTTAGTCTTTTCGTCGGCGTTTTTGTAGCTATTTCCTTTTTTGCAGGGTGGGGAAGCTACCCCCACGCCCAACCCCCTTACTAGGAGGACCAGGGGTTTTCTGTCGGGGTCACCTTCCCTTAGACCATGTTGGTTCACGGCACCTTATTTCATTCGGTGCACCCCTCTCACGAGGGACCCCCTATCCACCACCCAGGGGACGCGCCTCAACGCCGTATGGTCCCAGCGCGAGGTCAAAAATATAATGCTGTACTAAAAGAGTTCCGAGAGCAACTAAAGTTTATCTGTTTGTTTTCCTGTAAGGATCGTGACAGCTTCGAAGACTGTCTTAGGGAAAACGATGTTACACTAAGCAAGCATGAACGAGACATTGTAAAAAACAAAACTAAAATCAACTAAGCATCTAAAGCTTATCTTAAAGACAGATCAGCCCACTGGGTATGGATTAGTAAATTAATTTATCCTTTTGTTTTGGGTCATAAAAAAGATGGACAGACAAACGGAAGTGGTGCAAGCGATTGATGTTACAGACTGCTTCAGAGACATTCTACACTTTAAGCAGATAAGAACACTTTTCAAACAACCAGACATAATCCTCTCAGCACAAGCGGTGATATACATGACATATGATGTGTCTTTGGAATATGTTGATGAGAATCCATTTGTAGAGTACATGACTGTTGATTTTAGGACACATACCTTTAAAGTTAATGATGCGAACTGTAACTGGTTTGAGACACTGTTTGAACACATATTCAAACAACTATGTAAACTGAATCCAAATGTTTGTTTTTTTGGTATTACAGTTAATAAAGTTATACATACAGTAATTTTTTATTCATCATTTTGTCGATCAATAAAAAATGATGGACAAAGAGATTGATGTTACAGACTGCTTCAGATATATTCAGCACTTTGATCAGTTAAGAACAGATTTCAGACAGCCGCTTGTGCCTGTCATAACACCGCTTGCGCCAATAGCAGCGCAAATGGAGATATACATGACACATATAACTTTAGAACTATTTGAGGAGCTACCATTTGTAGAGTAAATGCCTGTTGATTTTAAGACACATACCTTTGAAGTAGATAATAACTGGTTTGAGACAGTGTGTGAACAAATATTCAGACAACTATGTGAACTGAATCTGTTTTATTGTAGGTGTTACAATAAATAAAGTGGTATTACACAAACAGTAATTTGTCCATTTAATATTTTGTCAGACAAATAAAAATGATGGACAACGTTCAAAGTTTGCAAAGCACTCAAAGCTTGAAAAACGTGTTTCACACAACAAACTTGACTATATCAAACACTTAAAATGTCTATGAATTGATAGAAAACCCTTTTACCATTATACAAGATAATCTTGGTGGTAATGTAAAGATTCAGGTTGTTGCCAAAATAGAATTTTAAAAAGTAGATGGTGAAGTGATAGTACCATTTACCTGAGCAAAACACACAGTTAACACAAAAAGAGAACTGGAGAACGTGTTTAGAATCAAAATGTTGCTTGACTTCCTAGAAGCAATCGATAAAGCCAAAATGAATGGGTCTGGTTGGCATGAAGGGTATGTATATGAACTACAACTAAGGCAGTCAAGATATCATCCCATTTTAGGCAAATCATGCTTGCCACTACCAACTGAGGTTGCAAACAAAAAAGGCTGTTAATATTCAGAACAATGACAATCACTGTTTTATGTGGTGTGTTGTCTTGCTAAACTGCACTTTGTAAAAACAAAACCTGAGCTTGTGTCCAACTATACAAAATTTGTAAATGAACTCAACTTCAGTGGTATAGATTTTCTTGTTAAGGTAGAGGATATAGACATGTTTGAAGAACTAAATCCTGGTATTTCTCTGAACGTATATGTATGGGACACTGAGTCTGATAACAAATTACAACCAATTAGAGTATCTCCATTTGCCTCAACCTATGGACAGCAAGAAGATAAACATGTTGACCTTCTACTAATAGGTGATGGTAGTAACTTTCACTACACAATTATCAGGAGTATGTCACGTCTAGTTCATGAATATGTATCAAAACATAATGGAAAACAAGAATTTTGTAAGAGATGTTTACAAAGGTTTTCCTCCATTAAAGTAGCACATAAACAGGTCCAGCACTGTAGGTCGGCTGATGACATTCAAACAATAATTAGATATCCAGATCCTGGTAGCCAGGTATATCTCAGTGTTCACCCCTCCATATGTCATTGGATCCTTGACTTTCTTCTGGGCCGTCCTCAGGTCATCAGACTCTACAACTCACAATCTGCCTCTGTAACACTGAACACTGGCACTCCACAAGGATGCGTTCTCTCTCCTCTTCTCTTTACCCTGTTCACAAATGACTGTCTCCACAACCCCATCTGTGAAAATTTTGAAATTTTCTGATGATACCACCCTTGAGGGCCTGTTGTCTGATACCCCACCCGGGTCTGCCCTGGGGGACTTGGGTGGGGTTAGGTATTTTTTAGTTCCCAGGGTCACCCTGGTCAGCCCCACAGGGTGGGTTTTTCTCTCTATTCTGGGGCATGTGTTTCTGTCTACCCTTTGTCCATTCACCTGTATTTGCCCTTTTAAAACTCTCCCTACTGTCTGCACTGCCTGTAGCTCTTGATATTGGATGTGTGTTGCTAAATGGTCTTAGCTTTATTTAGCCCCATGTGTTAGGTTTATTTAATGTATTTGACCGGCTGGCGACATACATTCAATGTTCTGTTGTTTTTTTTTTCACAAGCAGTGCAGGCACGTCCTGAGAAAGCCTTGTTGCTGTCGGGACGTTAAGCAATGTACAATCAATCTGTTGTCTGATGCTGACAAAACTGTGTATCGAGACGAGGTTTGGAGAATGGTTGACTGGTGCTCGGAAAATGACCTGGAACTGAATGTCTCAAAGACAAAAGAGGTTGTGATTGACTTTTGTCAAATCAAAGACCCGATATTGCCCCTTGTCGTCAATGGAGAAACCGTAGAACAAGTCGACTCGTTCAAATTTCTTGGCTCCATAATTTCGAGTGATCTGGGTTGGGACATTAACACTACATCCATTAAGAAAAAGCGCCAACAGTGTCTCCACTTTCTAAGACAGCTGCATAAACTCGATATGTCCAGAGGAATCATAGCACAGTTCTACAACACAGTGATAGAGAGCACCTTGTGCTTCTCTATCACTGTCTGGTATGACAGCACAATCGTGATAGAACAGAACCAGCTCGAGCATATTGTTAAGACTGCCTCCAAAATAGCTGGTTGCGACTTTCCATCTGTCACCTCCATTTTCAAAACGCGTATGGAACGGAAGGCAGGAAAGATCGTTCACGATCTGTCACACCCAGCCAATCATCTCTTCGAGCTTCTGCCCTCTGGCCGGCGGTTCCATGCTTTGAAAGACAGAACCTCTTGATTCAGATGCAGTTTCTTTCTAGAAGCTGTCCTCAGTACATCACCATCCATGGAACAACGTGATTCCATGATTTGTGACATATGACTGATTCGTGTTTAATATTGTGTTTATCTATCTTTATGTGCTGTATACAGGATGATCGCCAACTGAGTGTATGACATGAAGAATGCATGTGCAGTCCTACAATTGAGGATGTATTTTATTGTCGCAATGCCACACAAAATCCTTGTAACGTTTTACTTGGTGAATAAATGTCTTATGTGTTATGTCTTATATTTCAAAAACCATAAAATCAGCAAAAGCTGTTGTTTTAGTATATTCTGATTTTGAATCGCTGGTTGTACCATGTGAGGGACCAGTTTAATATTGTGAACAGATGTAGACCATATTGGATCAGTCGCCCTACATCTTACGTCATTTTCTGCTTCACCAGTTTGATAAGATATCTTACCCGTTTCATAAACAAACTTGTGTCGGGCGCCAGCGGAGTTTTTAGCCCTGGCGCTGTTGCCGCAGTGGTATTGTTTTTAATTTAATAGCATCAGCAGGTTTGAGGTGACCCTCGTTATTCATTCATGGTAATCTCTTAACCCACTCAGTGTTTCGCGTGTCATGCATGAGTTCCTTAGAATACTGATAACTGAAAAGTCTGTGCAATAATTGTTTGTTAAAGTTCTCAACAATTGCCTGAGATCTGTGGACGCCTGGTATTCCGCCTTGTACTAGCACGCCATGCTTAACAAATAATTGATTAGCTGCACCTTTGAATTCACTTCCATCATCAACTTGTACAAGCCAAGGATATTTTAAAGGACCGTGACTGTATATCAATAATGAGGCCATAGCTATAATACTGGCATTTTTGTCAGTTAACTACTACCGGGAGTTCATACCCAATTTTGCGGCAGTTGCAGGTCCCCTGACTGACTTGCTGAGGAAAGGACAACCTAACGTAGTGAAGTGGGAGGAGGCCCAACAGCGAGCATTCCAGGCAGTTCGAGACATCCTAACCTAACTGTTCTACACCTCCCTGACCCATTGAAAACTTTCTTCCTGAGAACAGATGCCTCCAACGAAGGAGTAGGTGCAGTTTTAATGCAAGAGGATAATGGAAAACTCCACCCAGTGAGCTACGCCAGCAAAAGGTTGACCAGAGCTGAGAGAAACTACTTGACCATCGAGAAGGAGTGCCTAGCCATCATCTGGGGAGTTAGGCGGTTCGAACTGTACCTTCTGGGTGTGCCATTTGTTCTCCAAACGGACCATCAGCCCTTGAACTATCTAAATTCTGCAAAGTTTACAAATTCTCGTATTATGAGATGGGCGATGTTCTTGCAGAATTTTGACATTAAACTACAGTCTATCAAGGGTTCACAGAACTTTGGAGCGGTTTACCTGAGCAGAGCAGTTAAATGAACATTTCTGTGTCCAGAACAGTTTAAAGAATCATTTAGGTGTCCATGACTGTTTAAAGGGACATATCTTCGCTCAGGACAGTTTAAAGGAACTGTGAGATGATTATTTTAAAGTAGTTGTTTTGATTTAATTTGGTTGTGAAATTGTATTTGTTTAGGGTTCTGTGTAGGTTAACACAGCCACAACCATTTTTTTTTTTAGATTTGAAAAGACATTTTTTGTGAAATTTCATTCTAAAGAGGGGGGTAATGTTACGATTGTGGTTGTGTTGTTCTGTGAGAGCATGCATGTGTTAATCATAGGAAACGATCCAATATTTATTTGAGTTATCATGGTTACGAATCACGTACCTTTTCAGTATGATTCTCTATCGTTCGCGCAGATAGCGGCATGGGCTTTGTTATGATACGCTAAGTTTAGTCCGGAAGCTTATAGCATAGTCGCACGGAGAATAGTGGTCGATTTTTGTCATGCGTAGATTCGCAGAGAATAGATTAGAACGTTCGAGTGAAATCGCGCTGTCTAGTGACCTCGTACGTGTGACGTCAAAGTGCAAGCTGTATTTTTAGTCATAGTTCTTTGTGCGCGTTCTTTGTGTTTTGTGAAAGGTCGTGAACGGTCTGCCATACTCTTGTGTGACATCATTACACACTGGGATTTGGGGCTGAAATTAGCAGACAAATTTTTGTAGACTATTTTAGTTTATTCTAGAAAGGTCTTTTTATTTAATATTTATGAGTTTCAGTTACGTGATCTGTTCTGATTGGGCGCTTTGGGTAAATTTGGTGGATTTTTCTGGAAAGTTGTTTTACTATAAAAGTTGGTGCTAGGAAGCACGTATGTACATTGTCATGCATTGTCAGTTGTAGGGACACACAGTTTATCGTAGGTAATGTGGCCCGTATAGGGTGTACATTGTGAGAAACGCAGCGTAACGGTGGTGTACATTGTGTGAAAAACTTTGTGTCGCCAGTGTTGACATTTGCAGAAGAGACATTGTATCAGTGTTGGTGGATTTGGGAATGCATTGTGTGGAGATCGCATCGCTGAAATAAAATATTGTTGGAACTGTTACTCCAGTGTAGTCTACATCCTTAAGCCACGTGTGATGGGTTGCAGCTGAATGAAGTTTATTTAAAAGAACCTTAGATGCGTGCGTCTGGTGTGTTTATCATACTATGACTACGACTCTACCATATAACAGAGAAAGTCTTTTGTAGCAATTGATGCTGTAACAATCACAACTAGCTTAGCACTGTCCTCAAAATCTAGTTTGCCCAGGTCTGCAGAAAACTCCGTCCTAGCATCGTGTAGGTGACCGCTAGTCCACTTAGAATGGCAGAGTGATAGACAAGGTTCATTATGTTCTTCATGTCTCTCTTTTTTATATTATTATGCAACAAAATTAAAATAATAAATTTATTTACTGCATGTAAAATTAGGTACTCCAAAGTGACTTTTTAAGTTACATGATCACATTTCTAAATATGTTTATCAGATAGGTCTCATTTTTCTAATTCCAATGATATCAAGTTGAAAATAATAGGACAATTAGAACAAAAGTTATGAATTATTGTGTTATTTTTTTGCACGCCTTTTTGGCGACAGTGAAAATTGAATGATTTGGCATTTTTGGAATTTCACAGAACCAACCTTATAGTGATAATGATACTAAATTCTACTCTAATCAACTATTTTTAGTAATCATTGACAGCCTAGTCTTTTTCTAGGCTCTTGAACAAGGAAATCTTGCTGAAAATGATCCTCAAACTTAGGTAAATCACTAATTTTGATGGCTGAAAATTAACAAACACAAGAAAAATCATATCTGGGTTGTAATTAAGATAGAAACATCATTTAAACATCAAGATGATCAGGATAATGAAAAACAAACAAACAAACAAAAAACCGCTACATCAGTACTTGGAACTGAATATAAAAATTGACAAACAACACAAAATTGATCACCAGCAATTTTAACTATTTAAATTGTTGGATTTTAATTTTAACAATTGCATGATATTTGCTTGTCTATAGAAATCACGGACAGAAAACTACACGCTGATCTCAAAAAGAAAGTATTTCATCTCACAGTAGTACTACTAGCAGATGAAAAACAAGCAGGTCACGTGACTTCACAAAAATAACTTTATCTCAAAGTCTACGACCGCCAGAAGAAAATGACAAGTATAAATGTACCTTAACATCTTTTGTAAAAGTAATAATGTTTAATTTATACTTTCTTGTAAAAGAAAAAATTATATTCTGTATTTCCGACGATAACCCAACACGCTTTGTTTACCTCGCAAGACATCACCGCTGCTTGCTCAAAACAAACACTTTGAATACAATTGAAAAGCAAATCTAAAACCTAGCAATGTACAGATCAATCAAAAAATAATATTACATATCGATATTGTTATCTGAAGTTGGTATATTGGATAAATCTGACAATATATATTCGCCGAAGCACATGGTACATCTATGACTTCGCTATTGTTTGTGTATGCAATTCTCCGAACGTGCGTTAGCTCGTACACAGACGCAGCGTGTGCACTCTTTTGCTTTGCATGCGGAGTCGAAGTAATGAATATATACGAAACTTTGCAATAATATAGAAAAATGATTGACAATTTTAGGTATATATTTTTCGCTCATGTCTGTTTTGTGGAAGAGTGAGAATATTATGTTGAAATTTGAATACGATCCCGTGATCATATGCAAACATAAATTATACGAAAATGAAGAGCTGGCTCTACTGTACCTAACTGGCTAGCTATTTTTAGCCTGTGTCTCTTCGACGTGACGCGCGAGTCGATTGAAAAGCCTATGTGTGCTGTGAACGCGCATGTACTGTGCCGCCGCGGCAAGTCATGAATGATAGATATGCCAGTAAAACACACATAAAGTACTAAACATGTAAAAATAAGCACAGAAACTCACATGAACACAAAGAGTAGACACCATACTTCAACCCAGTATACATTTTATTGATATCTGCAGCATTTTTTGGTTAACATCTATGATGGAAAATGGGTGAAATTTAGGTCACGCTTAGTCATGCAAAGAAGGCTTGGAGTATCTAGTAAAATGGATCAAAAGCTTTTGGTGCTGCTGATAATGTGGAGACTTCTTGCTTTACTTTTTGAGATTCTGGTTTTTTTGGACACAGTTCGAGTTTGTGGCTTGTATTTTTTCCATAGCTTGTAACCCACATAACAAATCCAACAACAAATCCACCAACTATATATTTTGTTATTTCAGGTTTAGGCTGTTGTAAAACAGGCTCAGTTGTTAGTCTCTCTCTTTGTTGTGGCAGTGGTGGCGGTGGTGGGTCAGTTACTGTTAACACCTGAAGCTGTAATTTTTTCTGTCTGTTAAACTCAGCTGCTCTTTTTCCCACCTCAACCCTTCCCGAGCTTTTAGCCTTAGTTATCGTTTGAATTTGAGTCGAGCTCAGTTGTGGGGTCGTCTGGTTCTCCTCCATTTTATTCTGCTTTAAAATTTATTTTTGAAAATTCAACGTGATTCCCAGTGAATAATGTGACAGCGGGAGCGAGGTAATTTCCAAATTTGTAAAACATAATTCATGGAATTTACCGATTGAACTTGAAACAATAGGGTTGCTTTCAAGGTCTTGTGATAGACTGTCAGTATCAACAGGTAGGAAGTGTCTAACTGCTTTTGTATACAGGCATACAAGAGATCGACTTAAGTCACGGGTCATTAGCGAACATCATTAGCAATGTAATTTTCATATTTAGCATGCAGTTTTATCATGTCTTCAGCGGTGAGTAAATCGATTTCTTCTGTTGTGTATTGTTTTCCGAGATAAGCTTTTCATTTCCCAGAAACAACTACAGAGAAAAAACTGTTTATTTTCAACAGCACAGATATCACTTGGAAGAAGAAGTTCGTCATGATTCGTTTTATAATTAAAAAAAAAATGTATTAATAATTCTAGAATTTTTTCCGTGTTAATTAACTGTGACAAAAAAAACCCCATAATGATAAAAGGGCTGCTTTTGGCTTTCCCACTCACTCTCACAGGAGATAATGACAACCCAGGTTGAGTACACAAATTCACCCCCTATAAAGGAGGTTATAACCCTGGGGGGGTGGGGGGGGGGGGGGTTTGCGTGTGCAAATTCGCCTCTCCTGTGAGAGCCCATCGTGTGGGGTAGTCTGGTCACTGGTGCCTAAAGGTGATTTGAACCCTGTCACAAACATAATGAGGTAGTTTTGCTCATAACTACCTCCCTATATTTAAATCGGTGACCAAACCACTAAGCCATTCGCAGACCCAAGCGAAGAGGAACATTTTATTTATTTAACTGCTGACAGCATTATTGTACAATACAGTCTGCTGGCTAGCTGTAACCTGTAGCTTTTTTCAGAAGTCTTAACAGTCTGTGAAACCCTGTGAGAGCCGGGGCTTATGAAAATCTAACCCTGCAAGAGCTCATGAGAATCTAACCCTGCAAGAGCTCATGAGAATCTAACCCTTTGAGAACATGGGCTCCTGAGAATCTAAGCCTCTTGCTAACAAGCTCTGTTTCTTTAACTACTCAAACAGAGAACGTCAAGGGGGGGGGGGGGGGGGTGTTCTGTCTAAGCCTGAGCCAACTATGCATGCCACTGTGGGGGGTAGGATTACAGAAATTAACAGGCAAACCTCCTGAGTCTGACTCGCACAGAGGGGCCTGACATATAAGATTACCTCGCCTGACTAAGCTTGTAACTCACTCAGATTCTGTTTCCAATTGGAGTTGAAAGGGGTCTCGCCTGTTTGAATACCCTGTCTGGGTTGTAAATAGAACACTTCTAGTGACAAACATATGCCTGACATGTTTTGATTTAGAACTGTAGCAAAGCTGGGCAGTATAAAACTTATTATCAGTAAAGCTTTAGAGGACAACAAAATCGATGATGGTGAGTTTAAGAGCGTGCAAGATGATTTGATCAATTACACATAACAGAAGACTAAAATTCAGAATAAGAAGTCAATAACAAGTGGTAGGTACCTAATAATAAATTACATAAGTTACCTGTTGGCAGTCTTGGAGTGGGCTTCAAAGGTGTTAACATTTAATTGGCGTGTCAAGTGCTTAGACCTTTCCCCCCTGCTGAGTTAATACTAGCCTATTGAACACCTTAATTAAAGCTTTTAAAGGCCTCCCAGCTAGATTGACGCGTGACATTGAATAGCAGGCGTTTGAAAGCTATGATCGCCTCTCATGGGGGCTATTAGTGTTGCGTGCCACCTGCGTGTCATTTGAGGCGTGAACATGTTTACATTAAACAACCTCATTGTTAAAACAAAATACATAATCGTCCCCATTATCAAAAAATAAATCCTTATTCTTCCCTCGTGTTTTGAAACTGACGACTCGAGTTGGCAGCCGATCAAAAAAACACTTCAGTTGAATTATTTGCATTTATTTTACTAATGACCCCTATTATTAGAAAGGGATATTCCACCCTGTGTGACTGGTAGCCCGTCTTATGTTTACCACTCGGGTTGATCAACGATTTGAAATGTACTGAATAGAAGACTAGGGTGTTTTGTAAGATGTGTAGAGGGTGATAGCCTTAATTAGTCATTAATTAGGGATCAACTTAAGACAATGGGAAGCTGGTTAAGGATTCTTCATCTCTGAGTTGTCAGCTGATTAATGATTTGAAAATGTGCTGAGTGCATTGAGAAAGTATAGACTTTGTCAGAGTTGTGAGCATTGATGGTCTAATTAGCCTTGTTTTAGAGGCCGATGCAGCATTATTAATTTAGGTGGGGTTGTATTCTCCTATCTCTTATCTCTAGGGGGTATATTGGATTTAACCTGTCTGAGTGTTTGGGATTACATAATTCTTCCAACAACCAAAAAGTAAACCATTTTGTCATTTCTACTCGCTTGCAAGCCATCTTTTAGTCAGAATTTCCATATCTGAATTTCCGATGACAAAATAATGTGCTGTTCTGTAATATTGGTCCTTACCAAATTCAGCTCATCGGTTCTGTTCTGCTAACACTATAGTGTATAGCCTTTGAAGCCGTAAGGTAAAAAAAAAATCATAGACCAGCACACACTGCCGTTGCATCACAGATAGTGCAGCTGTGCTGATCTGTGATACTGAACCATCACCTCCTAGCGATGCAAATTTTTGGACTTGACTCAGCTGCAAGATCCAAAATCACAGACTAACACACAAGGCTAGGCAAGACTTGTGAAACTTTGACCTGCTGATACTATTTACTGTGCGCTAAGCGGTCTGATTTTCCCAATGTGCATAAGGCCATCGGTCCAACGTTGGCCCATGCATGACCGTGCGCAGGCCAACGGCTGCTGACGTCGGACCGATGGCTTTTGCACACTGGATTGGACCTTTCAGCTGATTGGGTTTCTGTCAAGCACAGAATTTCACATGCTGTCCAACTTAGAATAACACTATCCAAGGTAGAGCTGTTTTATCTTGTGATGCTGAGAAGTTCATATCTATTTAGGATTTTGTTGTAGTTTATGTGGCAACTTGCTAGTCTTCTGACACTCTATTTTTTGTCTTTTTTCTTTCGTCGTTCTATAATTTGTCATCGACTTTATTCTGTTGCTGGTAGCTGACCAGTCAGTTTAAGCGGCCCGTGTTATTTATTCGGTTCGGCTGAACCTTACAGCACCGTTCTTTTCTTTGAAAGTAAATAAACGTGTCTGTCTGTGTGGAACTTAGAGGGACAGTGATGATGCAAAATGTGTTCTGATGGTGTTCATCTCTAAAACTGAAGAATGAGTCAATGGGAATCGACGCACCTTTGTCTCAGGTGTCATCTCAGACTTTCTGGCTAACACACGTGTTCAGTTGCTGTCGCCGCTAATTACGGTTCACAGTTTGAACGCTGTGACAAGTCAGGTTTTCTTTCACCCAGTATCTTGCCTGAGAAAGAAAGCTCACTGTTGTAGGGTTAATGTGTTGACTTCATCCTCACAGTTGTAGGGTTAATGTGTTGTCTTACCTCGTCTGGCAAATTAGATAGAGTATACTTTTACGATTTCCTCTGACCTTCAGACCTCTAAAACATCCATTAAAAAAATGCATGAAAGGTCTTTTTGTATTTAACTTGTGAGTTAGTAAAGATTGTATACAGTACAACAAACTGTCAAAAACAGCCACAACTTTGTCAAGGTGAGCTAATTTTCTAACAGAAACATTACTTGGAAGAATACATAATTTAAACTGACATGACTGCTACATCTTTGACCTTCAAGATAGTGACACAATTCATTAAGGAGATGTCTTTTTCATGACTACCTCACACCATACCCAATTCAATGAAAACTTTTGGGGATATAAAAACGTAAAAGCAAATATGTGGCTGTCTTGATCCTGACCTTGAAGGTAAAACCCTAATGTTTGTTGATGACACTTTCTTACTTAAAAGACTGTCATTTTATGTTTGCTCCATCTGGAACCATCTAATTTCCTATACATTGCCAGGACAAGAATGCATGATACTAAAAAAAGAATGTCTGCTACGGCCTTGACCTTCAAATTAGTCACCTCATTCAAGCATAAAACACATTCTGTTTAATGTTCCTATCAATAGAGAAGATTCGAAGCAAACAGTCTTGTTCATTTCACAGATGTCAAATACAAAGACCAAGAACAATATTGTTATCATCAAGAAGAAAAAGATATTGTTATCATGACCTTGACCTCAGAAATAGCAACTTCATTCTTGTCTGTGACATTTCCTTTAATATACTGACTTTTCTGTGAAAATTGGAGGCAAATCTTTCGGACGGTTAAGGAGATATTCGAGGGGCACATACATACCATCTCTGTGGAAACTCCTACGACACTACGGTGTACCCACAAAGCTCGTCCGCCTGATCAAGAGCAGCTATGATGGCATGACATGTCGCGTGATCCACGAAGGGCAGTTCACCAGAGAGCTCCAGGTCAGAACTGGTGTCAGGCAGGGGTGTCTGCTGTCTCCGTTCCTCTTCCTACTGGCCATAGACTGGGTCATGAAGATGACCACAGAGCACAGACGAAGTGGAATACAGTGGACACTGTGGACACAGCTTGACGACCTCGATTTTGCAGACGACTTGGCTTTACTGTCCCACACTCATCAACAAATGCAGGACAAGACCACGAGGCTTGCTGACATCTCGTCCCAAGTGGGCCTCACCATTCACAAACAGAAAACAAAGACAATGAGGCTGAACGCAACCAGGGAAGAACCAGTCTTGCTTGCTGGCACCCCGTTGGAGGAGGTGGAGTCCTTCACCTATCTCGGGAGCATCATAGACAAAAAAGGCGGCACTGATGCAGATGTCAGAGCACGAATCGGTAAAGCCAGAGCAGCCTTTCTCCAGTTGAAAAAAGTGTGGAGTTCCAGAGAGCTGTCACAACACACCAAAGTCCGGATTTTCAACTCCAATGTAAAAGCAGTTCTCCTATATGGAGCAGAGACATGGAGATTGACAAAAACCACAGTCAACAGAGTACAGACCTTCATGAACAGTTGCCTTAGAAGAATTTTGAAAATCCACTGGCCAGAGAAGATCAGCAACGTCAGACTCTGGGAGAGAACAGAGCAGATAACAGCAGAGAATGAAATTGGGCGAAGAAGATGGGGATGGATCGGTCACAGTCTGAGAAAGCCAGCTTCCAGTATCACTAGGCAGGCATTGTCATGGAACCCCCAGGGAAAGAGGAAAAGAGGTAGGCCGAGAAACTCCTGGCGTCGAGACCTCCAAGCAGACATCAAGAGACTGGGAACCACCTGGAGTAGAATCGAAGGAGAAGCACAGGACAGGAGTTGCTGGAGGTCTCTCGTCGACGGCCTATACCCGGGTAGGGGTGACAGGCGTAAGTAAGTAAGTAAGTACATACATACCATGTGAAAGTAAACACTATTACTCCAGCCATGACCTTCAATTGGAAAGGTCGAGGCAAAATATTTGCAAACAATGCTCTGTTTTATTATTATCTATCAACATACAACATTTGAAACAAACCATTTAAGTAGTTTCTGTGAACTTAAATAAGGGGGGAAAATGCAAATCTGGCCGCTGTGATTTGACCTTAGTGATGTCTGTTCAACTGACACGCTAGTTGACCAAGTACTATCGTTAGTTAAAGGTCCAGCTGAATCAATCTCATGGTTTCAGACAAGATTGCCTTGACAAGAAAAGAATAGGAAGAATATTGTCATGACCCCCGCTTCCAGGGCACGAACTATGAGCACTATCACTCAAGAACAACCAACCCACACTAACACAAACACCAGAGGAACAATTACGACAACATTTATTACATATAAAACTAACAATAATCCAAACTATCCTCACTCAATCCTAACCATGCACTCGCACATCACATTCACACATACACACGTCCAAACTCCCCAACTCGAATATCCATTATACAGAATACAAAATAACAACAAATATATAATAAAACAAATATCCTTAATAAGATACAAAAAAAAAAATTGAAAAAACTAATACAATTCACACGCTATTGAATCTCGTCAGCGGGAGCACGAATGACAAGTTCAAGTTAAATTAATGCTTGCGCTTCCGCAATAAAGACCTTCGTGCTCCTTTAAATAGCACAATATATCAGAATACCCAATATCAAATATATCATGGAACAAATATCCTTAATGAACCACCAATGAAAGTTGAGCAAACTTAATACAGTTCACGTCACTGGACCTTCTCGATGGAAGCTGGCACAACTGTCAAACTCAGCTCAGCTTAACGCTCTTGGTTCCGCGATAAGGTCTTTCGTAACACCTGGCTGCTTTTAAATAATACAATATTCCAAAATCTTTCTGTCACTGCGACAAAGCTCCTCTCACAACATTGTCACTACGAGGAGATGAATCAATCTCACAACGTCCTTTACAAGTTTACAAATATACGAGACTTTACTTAAATAAGTTAGAAATTACTAAATGGGACGACCCGACCTGGCAACACGGGGCGTGCCACGACGCTCGCAACAGCGCTCAGGTACGGCGTCATAGACCCACAAGGCGGAGTGACACAGCCAGCCTCCACTCTAACGAACCACCCAGGCCTTCCGCACAGCACGGCGGCAGACTTAGCCAGTTAGTTTTTTAGATCATTAGGTTTTTAGATGTTTAGACCATTGGATGCACTAAAACACAGGTGCAAAAATACACATATGAATAACTAAGAAAAAGAAACAAAATAATCACATCACCCTTCCCACAATTTCAATTGCCGTCTTATATATTCCTCCACCTCTCTCCAAGAAGAATAAATTCAAACTCAACAAAATGCATATTTACACGTTACCATTTGACTCGCTTCCAAATGTACACTCCGACACTAAATACTACCAAATAAAATAAATGGCATTTACTTCCACATTCTTACACTTGCCCCTCAATACGCACTAACCAAAATAATAATATAACAGAACAAGCAAACACAAACAACCCCCTCCCCCCCCCCCTCCACCGAGAAAATGGCCACTAAAGAATTGTTGCGTGTACTTACTGCCATCCATGAAGATGCACCGGCTGGGACGAAGACAAAGACAAGACAAGCCAGGGGTTAAATCGTCGCAGCTCTTCTTCTCTCCTTCCTTGGACACCGGCTCCGGAGTGACCCGAGCCATATCACAGGGCCGTTGCAAATAAACGACAATGCTGCTTGAGGCCTTCAGCTAATGGCGAACCACGCCTGAAAGACCCCCCTAGGAGACTGTTGGTAAAACGACTGACTAACAGTTTGGATATCATAACATTTAGGAAAAATGCGCTCAGTAAATCGTGCAATGTAAATTTACGTGAAACGGGGACCACCTGATGGCGCAGACTGGGCAATCACGTGCGTCACACCGTCCTTCAACTCCCGCACGGCAACAATTCCCCGGGTAAAGGCCAAAATAACTCACCTATGCTATCCTTACGTCCGGTGACTAACTAATCCCTGTCACCCCTCTAAATTTAACCCCATACAAAAATAGGAGAAAAAAACACTGTGTCATGACAAATATGTAATCCCAAACATTCAGACGTGTTAAATCCAATATACCCCTTATGTGATAAGAGAGGGTAACAAAGGTCATCTATAAGTTGATTCATGTAATAATATTTTCAGCAACAATATATATGTAACCTTTGGCTGTGGAGTGTTGAAAAGTACATCAGTGAAAAGTTGCGTTTTGGCAAAATGTCATTTCCCACATTTTGCTGATCTTTATGACATTAACTCTTTGGCAAAGGTCGGCTAAACATGTACACAGAGAAAGGTAATGTATTCAACTTACTAAGTACTTACCATTTGCCATAATATTCAAAATTCAGGCACGTTTGTATAAAGTAATGTATTATGTGTCATATTGTAATTGACCTCTACCAACCTTCACTTTTTTAGAGGTCATTCCATTTGGTATGTTTAAGACGGGTTTCACTATCCACAATCACCATGCCAACTTTAAAGTATGTGGTTGAAACAGTCTCAGAGAAAACACTTGCATCAACATTTACCATTGTCAAAAAACGGTATGACCCTAATAACTGCTGTAGCGGAAAGACCGATGTACAAACGGACAAAAACGTGTGTATAATTTATGGTACATATACTCACTTTGTCATCCAATTCTAGCAAAACACATTTTTGTTCCATGAAATATGGATTGGCTACAATCCTTACAAAGCTTAAAAGTGCCTGTAAGAGTTATCTCCCCTTTTTTAGTGGTCACACAAAACTGAATGGTACCATTCAAAACTGCATTAAAAGCTACTTTCCTGACAAATTGTATAAGTCTATGACAAATTTACAGTACAGTTCTTGGTTTTGCCTAGACTACAACTTGCTCAGAAATTTTTACATGCAGCATTACTAGCTGTGAAGAAAGGGTTTGAAATAAAACAGGTATCTAGGTATGGCGGAAATTTATTACCACTTGCAGAGAAGAATGCTGTAATTATGCATTGTAATGTTGCTTGTATTTTCAGTGGTTTGCTTTGCGATTTCCCAAAGCGGCCATTTATCTGGACACATTGCGGGAGTGCTATGAGGCATACGTCATCTACAACTTTATGCGCTATCTACTTAACTTTCTGCATGATGAACACCCAGACCTGGAGACACTGCTGGAGGAGAAACCACGTGTCAAGCACATCATTCCTTTTTGTTGTCTACCACTCTGGCCCTCTGGCAGGTCAGTCATGTGTTTGGTTTGGTTTGGTGTCACCTTATGATAATTGTGTGTTTCATGAATACTAGCTTAAAATAATTGTGACAAACAGTAATGTTTTAGCAGTGATGAAATGATGTCGCTGATCATTGTGATCATTTTCAGGTGTTCTTTTTCCTGAATATTAATGAGTTTTGGTTACGTTTTCTTTTCCGATTGGTTGTGTTTGGAGAATTTGCTGGGTTGTTCTGGAAATCTGTAATAGTATAAAAGCCTGTGTTAGGAAGTATCTGTGTACATTGTATGAGAGACGCAATGTGTCAAAAGTGTTGATGCATTGTAAAGGAGACAGTGTATCGGTGTTGGTGCATTTGTGGATGATGCATTGTGCGGAGATCGTATCGCTGCAATATTGTTGGAACTGTTACTCCAGTGTGGTCTACAACCTTGTGCCACGTGTGATGAGTTGCAGCTGAGTAAAGTTTCTTTACAAGAACCCTATGTGTGTGTGTCTGGTGTGATTAAATCATACTACGACTACGATAAACCACGTAACATTTGGCACCTCCAATGGGACTTCTTCAGTTAGCTCAGTGGAAAGGGTAGCCGGAGACAACAGCCAGCAGTGAAACGCAGAGATGGCGACATCAGAAATGGAGACATTCCTGTGAATTGGAAAGGAATGCGGACTAGAGGGAACTCAACTCCTGGAGTTCATTAAGAAGAGAGAAAAAGAAAAGAGACTGGAGAGAGAAGAAAAGAAGAGATTGGAGAGAGAGAAGGAAAAGCCAAAGTGCATGAGAGCAAAAAACTCGAAATTCAAGCAGTAGCAGAACAGCAAGAAGAGGCAGAGAAACAGCGAAAAGAGGCAGAGAAACAATGAGAAGAGGAGCGATAAGAGGCAGCGACAACACAAAATTCATCTCAAGAAGATGGAGTTAGAGGCACAGAGCCAGAGGACAACTGAAGCAGCAGCCTTAGCCAGCAGGGAGCAAACAGCCCGTGCGCCAAACTACGCCTTTTGTAGAAAATTCAGATAAAATGGATGCTTACCTGGAGCGCTTTGATTGCTTCGCAAGCAGTAACAACTGGAAACAAGAGACTTGGGCCATCAAACTGAGTGCATTTCTAACCAGCAAAGCACTTGAATTCTACACCCGCCTGCCAAGACAAGAAGCAGTGGATTATGCACAGAAGAGAGCCACCCTGCTGAGACAGTACGACTTCACCAAAGAGGGTTACAGACGATTCCGGAATTGCAAGCCTGAGGAAGGAGAAACACCCGGCCTATTCATTGAGAGAATCAGGACCTACCTGGAGAAATGGATAGAGCTGGCTGGCTTGAAGAAGGAGTACCAGTACTTGTGTAACCTCATCATCAAAGAGCAAGTTTTCAGCACATGTTCTAAGGACCTGGCTGCCCACCTTGGGGAGCAAAATTACCAGTCCCTGAAGGCCCTAGAAGACTTCGCTCAAAGATACCTGGACGCCCACAACATGAAGTTCGGGCCCAGTAAGCCGCAGCTTGTATCTACACCAGCAGAGGAAAACCACGATGTCATAGACACCCTGAAACACATGCTGATGGAGAGCCTGACATGTTTCCTTTGTGGAAAGAAGGGAACAAGGCGATACGGTGTCCTTCCAGGAGTGTTCCCCAAGGCAACAACCCCAGAAGGCCCAACCAAGACAGTGGGACAGCAGGCAGAAGTGATACTACTTCTCAACATAGAGCTGCCTCTGTACTGGCCAATGATGTGATGTCATCTGGTGACTTAGAGTCTGGAGAAAGGTGGGGCGACACCGGAGCAGATCGAGTCTTTCAAAAAGAGTGGACGCATTTCAGTTGGCGATGGGACAACATTCTTACCAGTTTCCATCATCGCGCTGCCTGAGAGTGAAGTGCCCAATATGCTGGTGGTGTCAGGATTCGCTGGCAACACATCAGTGAGAGTGCTGAGAGACACAGGTTGTAGCAGCGTCATTGTGAGAGGACCAAGTAGCTGAAGACCAGAAGGTACAGGAGTGGACAACCCTCATCCTGGCAGACGGAACTGCAAAAATTATCCCCTTGCCAATGTCAGTGTCAACACCCTGTACCAGACAGGAGAGGTGAAGGCGTTATGTATGAAGACCCCAGTCTACGACCTTATCATCCTGGCTCTCAGATTCATCCGCCACTGTCTTTGCATAAGAAATATGCCATTAGCATGAAAGTAATCAATTACTCTCATAACACTGGGGTTATAGTTCATGTTGTCTACCACCCTGATGGTGAACTTGCTTTTGTTCGTTTTCGGTAGAACTACCAGGTCATCCTCGTGAAACTGTTCACGATTTCAGTAGACACAGACATGCCCGTCTTGTACGATATTCCCAGGCCAAGCTGTAAAGCATTTGAAGAAGACCTTTTGTGTCTCTGAATGCATCTTTAGACTGAGGTGAACTGCTAAAAATGCCTCTCTCATAAGGCGGCGAGTGAAAGGCTACAATTTGACATCTTCTTGAAAATGACGGAAATCAGGTAACTAAGTGTTGTGAGAACTGATATCCCGTTAATGTTTCACCCGTTTGTAGTAATTCTCACATAGGTAGTCCAGCAGATTTGGTCAGGGCACCTCCTAAAGACAAGAATGTACCCTTTTCTTTGCAAAGTTAAAATCAGGTCAGGTGGGGAAATCAAGTAACTAAGTATTGAGAGAACTGACATCCCGTTAATGTTTCGCTTGATCGTAGTAATTCTCACCTAGGTATTCCAGCAGCTTTGACTAGGGCGCCCTCCTAAAGACAAAAATGTACTCTTTTCTTTGCAAATTTAAAATCAGGTCAGGACTACTGTCTAAGGCGGCTAGTATGTAACTGCACACTTTCACGCTGTCCTGAATTCACCGAGCCGGTTTGAATATAATTTACATTATAACAGGCACACACTGAACACTGGCATGGTTGTTTTGTCATCACTTGTCACCGAGTGTTTGTGTCATTGTGAAATATTTATCATTGAAAATACATGAATAAAGTTTGTTATTTAGCTTTACAGCAGTACATTGCTGTTTGAGTGGGAATTACACCCAAGTCAATTTTATTCAGTGGAAAAAAAAAAGTGCTGTGTTACTGGAAAAGTGCACTTACTTGGACACGGATTTACACAGATGTTGAATCGACATCAAATGGAATAGCCTGCTCAGTACTGATTTGTCCGGCCATTAAATTTATAATATTTGTTAGGCAAGGTCATTAATTAAGTCACTTTTCTCAATTCTACGGTGCAAAATAGAAGTATTTAAACATTAACAGGACAGATACCGAAAACCACCAGTCCTTGGAAACTATAAAGTAAATTCTATCCATTCTAACACCGTTGGTTTACCATACATTACCACCGCTAATCACAAACACCGCAAGGCAGCAAAATGGCACAGATATTCATAAGCAACAGTTGTATGCTGGGCCTCGTGAGGTTCTATGCTTTACGTTGACCTAATGTGCAGCTGTTTCTCGCAGACTGACGAGAGTATTTTCGCGGCCTGTTCGAGTTTCCGACATCGCAGTGCACACGTAAACCTGTCTAGGCGAAGAATGTAGGACTACACAGCGAACAACAAATACCTCACCAGAATAGTGCATTCAAGAGATACCGATGTAAATATGTTTTGCTTGATTCATGAACCACCTGAAATAAGTTAAAATACCTCTTAAAATGTCTGCCTTATGTGCACTAAAACCCGTCCGATTATAACAGGCGCCACGGTTGCCGTATGGACCGTGCGTTTGCCCTCGCGCCGGCATCTGGTTTTCACAGCAATTTAGGCTGATGACAGGTGATGGCATTTTCACTGAGCAGGGTATGGAAACCCGTTTTGCTCAAAATTCATCTTTTTATTGTACCTTAATTAAGGCCCTGTACACATGTTTCCCTCGCCAGTATGAATGTAACATGTGTACACTAAGTCTGTATGCATCTTATGTTTGTTACATTTAGCGCAGCGAGAAATATATAGGGGACCCCACTAAATCTGACGCTTTTGTTAAAACTTGTCTTAGAATGGAAGGAAATGTTTGTTTAAAAAAATACTGCATAGATGTAAGTATCGGCAACCTGACGTTCTGCGCAGCTCCAACGTTGTTGTTTGATCCTATTTAATGTCTCTCTAGCAATAGATTGATCAGAGACTAGCACGTTAGCTGATTTCAGTTTTATAATTTATGAGCCGGATAAGGCCAGCTGGGGGGGGGGGGGGGGGGGGGGGAGAGATGGGATCTTTGAGGGGCCGAAAAGGCGCATGATTTGTACCTGTTTTTCAATGCCGGCTCTTCTAGGGTACTTTCACATCCATTGCAAACAATGTTCACTCTATCTTGGCAATTCACAAAGTGTGCTTCATTCGCACTAGTAAACTTAGGATTCATGAAGATACGCAATGATTGGTCTAAGAAAACAACAGAAAAAGAAACGAAGTGAGTGTGTGGGCTGCTTGAACAAAAAAAATCCGTTTAATCTTTTCAAAATCAAAGGCCAAGAGAGGAGGAAAAGACAATTCTGAAGGCAAGTGATTTCACTCACACACAAAAGACAACTTCTGTTTTCGTTTATGTCATTCACACACATCAATAGACAATTTCCAAGACAATTTAGGTAGCCTTTATTCTTCAATAAATAGGTTGATCATCTCGCTAGTGTGTTTTGTTTGAAGTCGTCACGCATGGTGAGAAAATCTGATTATGATGACCGGTGAGCACCAGCAGTAGGTTAGCACACCTCTCTTTAACTTCAACAGCAGACCGCCTAACTCTGCAGCAAGCATAGACATTCATTATCCCTCGCAGCTGTGCCTAAGGTCTTCCTGTCATTGTCTGTGTTCTTCATTAGAGGAGGTGAACGAGGGCTCAGCGTCAGTTTTCGCACCCTCCAGGTCATAACCGCCGGCTGCCGAGCATGGCGAAACTTGACACCTGTGAAAAGCATAGACCTTGATGTGCATTGAATCAGTATTTCCTATTAACACATTTATGTGTGTGGTCATATCTAGGAGGAGGTAACATTGCAATCTGTGTGAAGCTGCTTCCACGCACCCAGCCAAGTGGGGAGACATCTGCCATGTGCCAGAAGCCTGGACCCTCATTATACACTGACTCTGTCTCCCTCTATATGTACATACATGTATGTATGTGTTCTTCATCTGCAGAAGGTTTGTGGGTGTTCAATGTGTGGATACTCTCCCAGCTGTCGTGTTAGGTGTTTGTGCAGCACCCCGTGGAGCGCGATACAGCCAAGGCCGGTGACAAATTAATTCGCGGTTTACCACCGTCTGCGGTTGGTCCGATTTTGGGGGGGATCCAAGGTACCTCCCGCGATATATCCGGGTTTGCGATGTAACGATTCACTATATGTAGGGTCAGAGCTGTATGTTCTTCCCTCTATGGCCTAGGGCATCTCCTCCGGTCAGTCTACACATTTGGTTTTAGAATCATTGGAAAGATCGGATTCTTGGCTATAAGCAGTGTGTTGCCATTAAAAAAACATAGTTATTCATGGCATATTTGGCAAGATGTGCGTTTATAAAATTTGTTTCTGACTTGTTCCTGATCATCATAAAATCCGGAAAACAACATGCGTTCCAGGTTCCAATCAAATGCCATTGACATTTCCAGTAGGTCTGTCTAAATTGCATGGATCTAGAGAGAATAGACATCCTCAGCAATGAGAAACAGTCACTGTGCTGTATGTCGTCTGACTCAATAATGTGAAATGTCGCGTCAGTCTTCCGCCATGTCTGAAATGTGTTACAAAAATTAAAATAAAACATATGTTTAATTTGTTTTTGTATCTTCACCTCTTTTGAGGATGTTATTGTTTTTGTTGGCTCACGTACAAAGCAAAAGTAAGTCTAACTTCTGGGCCAGGTTGTCTGTCGTCCAGGGTAAACTTTAACTTTGGCATTTTCTTGGAAACTATTCAAACCACAGTCTTCAAACTTCCCTCAAGGATACTTAGTCGCGAGACTTTTTTAAACATACCAGATTTCAATAACCTCTCTCAAAGGCCAAGATCATAGGGGATCAGGAAATAGGTTTAAAAAATAAGGCATTTTGACAAAGTTTTTTTTTTTTTTTCTCGAATATAAATTGAGAGACAAACTCATATATTTATCATGTGTGAGGCTATACTATCTCCAGCAGAAAGGATTTTAACAGTCTTTTTATCATCTTCTTGTTGTAAGTCTTGCAGATAGTGAGTGCATTAACACCATGCATAAAGTTGCGCAATTTATGTTGAAAACACATACTCGTTTCTACAGCCAAGAGCATCTTCGCCATGCAACCTACAGATTTGGTTTTTACACCATTGGAAAGGTCATATTCTTGGCTAAAAGCAGCTCCTTGCCAGATTTAACATTTCAGGGATTCAAAAGTTACGCTGCATAATGTGTGTGTCTAGCAGATTTTTCGTGACCTTTTTCTGAATATCATGAAATCAGCTGAAAATAACACATATGTTCTGGGATAACATAAACATCATTCAATTTCAAGTAGATCTATATAAGTTGCATGGTTGTAGAGCGAATGGCGGAGACGTCCTCCGCGGAAGAAAGCCATCACTGTGCTGTATGTCAATAACTCAATAAAGTGAAAAGACACGTAGGCTTTCTTTTCAGGCGTGTCTAAAATGTGGTAAGAAAATGAGAAAAGGATAATTTTGTCTCCTTTTTGGCTCACGTGCGAAGCAAAAGTGAGTCTATGTTCTGGGCCAGTGGTCATCCGTCTGTCGTCCGTCCGCCGTCGTCCGTGGTAATCTTTAACGCTGGCATTTTCTCTGAGAATATTCGCTACAATCTTCATACTTGGCCCAAGGATACTTTGTGGCAAGACCTTTCTAAACATACCAAATTGAGTGACCTCTCACAAAGGTCAAGGTCACAGGGGATCAGGAAATATATCAAAAATAGCTATTGGACATAATTTATTTTTTCTCAAATACTATTCACAACTTCAAACCCAATCTTGGTACAAAGATACCTGATGGTAAGACCTTTATACGCACACTAAGTTGGTTGATCCCTCGGAAAGGTCGAGGGTCACAAAAGCTCAGGAAATGGGTCCAAAATAGCCATAGTTTTACAAAAAAAATGTTTTTTCTCAAATACTATTCACAACTTCAAACCCAAACTTGCTACAGAGATACCTGATGGTAAGACCTTTCTATGCATACTAATTTGGTTGATCCCTTGGAAAGGTCAAGGGTCACAAGAACTCAAGAAATAGGTCGAAAATCGCCATATTTTGACAAAAGATGTAGGTAAAAATATATCCATATTTTGACAAGAAGTGTTTTTTCTCAATTACTATTCACAACTCCAAACCCAAACTTGCTTCAGAGATACCTGATGGTAAGACCTATCTATGCATACTAATTTGGATGACCCCTCAGAAAGGTCAAGGGTCACAAGAGCTCAGGAAATAGGTAACAAATAGCCATATTTTTTACATTTTTTTTTTCTCAATTACTATTCACAACTTGAAACCCAAACTTGCAACAGAGATACCTGATGGTAAGACCTATCTATGCATACTAATTTGGATGACCCCTCGGGAAAGGTCAAAGGTCACAAGGTCGACAAATGTGTATAAAATGCCAATAATTTTAGTTATTATCAACATTTTTACGAACTTTTCAATCAAATTTGGCACAAAGGTAGCTGATGATAAGACCTTCCTATGTATCCTAATTTAGTCGATGCATCGCAAAGGTCAAGTGTCACGGGGGTTTGACAGATGTGTGAAAATTGATTAAATTTTGAGAAAACATGAATTTTGTTACTGCAGAAGCCATCCCTTATTGTCAGACATGTGTGGATCGGTCAAAGGTCAAGTGTCACGGGGGTTTGACAGATGTGTGAAAATTGATTAAATTTTGAGAAAACATGAATTTTGTTACTGCAGAAGCCATCCCTTATTGTCAGACATGTGTGGATCGGTCATACACTTGAGCCATAAGGGCTTTGCCTTTCTTGTTAACAAATTGTTGTTTTTGTTTTGTTCGGCGAGCTATAAGTCATCAAAACGAGTGTCTGATAGGCAGTGATCGAGTGTTTGTGAGTTTTTTTCACATTGCGATTTTTTCCCAGGGCCAATCACGTACGCAATGATAGTATGTTCTTCCCTCTGTGGCCTAGGGCATCTCCGCCTGTCAGTCTACAAATCTGGTTTTAGAATCATTGACAAGATCAGATTCTTGGCTATAAACATTGTGTCGCCATAAGAAACATAGTCATTCATGGTATTCTGCAAGATGTGCGTTTATAAAATGTGTTTCTGACTTGTTCCTGATCATCATAAAATCTGGAAAACAACATGCGTTCCAGGTTCCAATCAAATGCCATTGACATTTCCAGTAGGTCTGTCTAAATTGCATGGATCTAGAGAAAATGGCGTAGACATCCTCTGCAATGAGAAACAGTCACTGTGCTGTATCTCATGTGACTCAAGTGAAATGCATATCAGCCTTCCGGCATGTCTGAAATGTGTTACAAAAATTAAAATAAAACATACGTTTAATTCGTTTTTGTATCTTTAGCTCTTTAAATGTTACTGTGATTGTTGGCACCCCGGTAAGCAAACTGCAATGGATCCATTTTACTTTCAGTTGCAGACAAAACAAAAGCTCGGACAATCTTCTCCAGCGTTTTCATAACAAGGGAGGTTAATGCAACTGGTCAGAAATCGTTCAGTTCTTTTGGGTTATCCTTTTTGGGAAGTGGGATGACCGTTGAGGTTTTCCACCCGGAGGGAATAGAGCAGGTATCTAGGGAGAGCTGGAAAAGGTGTTGAAAAACACCACTAAGCTGTTCAGCACAGAACTTCTACGTTCTGCCACAGATTCCATCAGGACCGGCACTCTTGTTCACATTAATCATTTTCAAACACTTCTCAACACTCTCTTGCTCAAAAACAATAGAGTCGTCGTGTATCAGTGACTGCTTCAGATCAGCTACAGCAGACGAAAAATTGCGTGTTTTGAAATGGGTAAAAAAGGAATTTAAAGCATCAGGCAACGTATCGTCACTGAAGCCGGCAAGACCGATCTTCGATTTGTATGTATCTTTAGCATTGTTGACGGCAGACATAATCTTTATGCCTTGCCAAGCGGCACGCAAGTTGCCACTAACGAGTTTCATTTCCACCTTGTGTTTGTATGCCAGCCTTGCCTGTCTGATTGCAGCTTTCACTTCCTTATTCACCCGTTTCTTCTCTTCTGCTGTACCCTGATAAAAGACCCTTTTCTTTTTGTTGATAACGTTTTTTAGTTCTTTTGTTATCCACGACTTGTTTGCAAACACACTTATCTGTTTCGTGGGGATAACTGAGTCCACACAGAAGGAAATATAGGATGATACAACATTAAAAAGCTCAGACAGACTGTTACAACTGTTATAAAACACATCCCATTCTGTACAATCAAAACATCCTTGTAAGTCAGCAGTACTATCAGTCGCCCAGTTTTTCACCGTCTTAACTACATGTTGCGCACGCTGAAACACAGGCTTGTACACGGGAGCAAGTAACACCGTGCTGTGATCAGCTGTTCCAAGGGGAGGCATCAAGTAGGATTTATAGGCTGAGGGTACAGATGCATAACAATGGCCCAAAGTTTTATTTAGGCGGGTGGGACAGTCAACATATGGGTGGTAAGTCCTCAGATTTCTGTTAAGCGAGCAGTGGTTAAAATCACCTAGAATAAACTTGGGTGCATCTGGAGATATCGAGTCAAGTTTGTGTATATGTTCGCTGATGTATTCCTGTGCCCTGGTAGCATTAGCACAGGGGTTATTGGAAGACATTTTCAAAATATTTTTGTCCAAACATCAATATGGATATCAACAAGTAGCTGTGCTTTCTTGATAAGTGTCCAAAACAAAGAACTGTTATGTTTGTTTTCTAATACTTTTTGTAAGAGCACATTTATTAAAGAAAAAATGTTCTTTTATTAATCTTTTATAATTTTTCCTCAACTCCAAATATTTTGTTTTGTTTACATTGCACTGTTGTCCCTTATATAGATGCAAAGCTTGTACCACAGCTTTGTTTTGGGGGGTAGAAGGACATTCCGTGTCAAACTATGTTGCATGCACACACCACGTGGGGCCTTCTCACTGCGTCACCTTAGGCATACTTTCTGCGGCACACAAAACTCTACCTACAAACATGTCCAAATCGTAAGAAAATAAATCCAGATCTGGCTTGAGACTCTCATTGAGGGTACAGTCATGGGAAATGGGGGACTTAGTAATACATAAATTAAACTCTTAGTACTTAGTAATATAGATCCATCAGCCTTAAAGGGATCTTCTCCATGGCAGCCTTTGATTGCTAATATTTGCTGATACATATGGAGTCTTACATCGGTGTTTAGGTGATACTGAGAATCTAACTCTCATGGTTTTAAAACCTTATATTATGAGCAAAAGCGAGTAGGATAAAGTTTAAGACCATGAAAGTGATATTCTCAGTATCACCTAAACACTGATGTAAGAATCTATTTCTTACTCACCTTTTTCTTGGCATAAATCAGATTTGAGTTGGTTTTCAGCAAAAATCTAACCACAATACAGCCGTCTTTGTGTCATTTACTTTGTAATGTGACGTGGATATTTTGTATGTCAGACAAATGTTCCTAAATGTTGATGTAATAGTGCAGTACACGACGCCAGAGTGCCAGTCATCACTATGAAATGGCGTCATTGTGCGTGAGCAGAAGTGGGTCAAGTTTCAATATCGTGCGTGCCCGTACCTTTTGTTGACCAGATTTTCTACAAAACAATATTGTGCACATGTGTCCGTTCACGCATCAGGGCCGTATCACACGTGTGATACAGCCAAGCTGTATCACACATGTGTGATACAACCTTTCCGCTCAAAAGAAGCAAAGAAGGAGGTGTTTATGAAAATGGGTTATCAGTGTTGTGTTGATAAGATTTTTTTTTTAACCTTTCCTGTCACAATTAATCCATGTGAGTTTAGGCACATGTAACAGACGTTTTTTTATGCTGGTTGTGCGCAATGGAAGAACCCTTCTATGTACAAAGTTGAAGAAGAGCAGACATGTCTTTTATGACATTCACTCTTTAAGTTAGCCTTTTTGTGCAGCATAATAAGAACACTTAGAAAGAAAATATTGCAAGCTATTAACCCTTTATTGCATGGAATCAGGTTCCATTGATATAGTCACGTCTCGTAAATTGAATTAAGTCAACTTACATTTTTGCACTTTTGTTTTGCAGAACCTTCCTGAACAGATGTAAACATGGAGTTTTGCAGTACACTGTAGTCAGACCAGCTATGACAGTTGTTGCTCTGTGAGTACTTCTGGTTTACGTATACAACTTCCAGCCCAAACCTGGTACAGAGATACCTCATGGTAAGACCTTCCTACGCATGTTAGTTTGGATGACCTCTTGGAAAGGTCCAAAAGATGTGAAAAATTTCTATGTTTTCATATAATTTTAGTTTTCATCAGCATTTTTTAAAAAACTTCTTAAACAAATTTGGCAAAACGGTAGCTGATAATAATTAACCCATATCATACTGAGGCTAAAAGCTTCAAATTTGTACACTGCCCTATGCAAGCTACATTATAGAACTTACAGAAAAGGATCATAGACCAATGGCTTTAGTTTAAGGGTTTTGCCAGAGTAGCTTGGCGCCTAGAGGTGCCAAGTTATTCTGGCACTACCCTTGAACTACTTTAGTCAAACTTATTTCACACACTGGTTTATTCCGAATAATATGGGTTGAGACCTGTCTATAAAGCATACTACTTAGGTTCACTATTCGTAAAGGTCAAGGGTCACAAAAGTGTGAAAAATGCATACATTTTGAGAAGGGAGAGATTTTTCAGATACCAAAGCCAACATTTTACTTGAACACTTGCTTATGTCAGTGACCTGTTGGAAAGGTCAAGGTCACAAAGGTCAGATTGATTATGCAGATCAGTCATACACATGAAGGCTTTGCCATTTTTGTTGATGGTATAGGAATAAGCATAAGTCTATTACTATAAGTATGAAACGCCTATCTAAAGTGTCGACGCCTAGTGTTTGAACAGGTATTTTCCATGTGTAAATTTTAAGACAGGGTATCAAGAGCTCATGTAAACCTAATGGCAAAAGAAACGCGCAAGCTAGATACACAGGAATCTTTTATGTAATAAAATGTTTGTCTTATGATGTATTGGCATGTTTACCTGATGTAAGTTCTAGGCATGACATTTTGAAGAAACACTTTTGTCATACAGTGCAGGATTTTGCCTTGTGTGTGTGTGTGGGGGGGGGGGGGGGGGGGGAGGGGGATGGGGGGAGTGAGGGGGTGGGGGGCAAATTGCTGCATGAGATGACAAAAGGGAACGACATGATTTTCTCTTTTCTTCTGCACCTGCACACAGATGAAAAGCAAACCAAAATCCTGCTCAAGGCCAGTCTCATAATTATTAGAAGAATAGTTACTGTCTGGTTACATTTGACACATTGTTTCTCTGCATCTTCAATCTTTTTCAGAAAAAAAACTCATGTAGCATTGAATGACTGCATTGGTTGCCATGTTGTATATTATCTGAATACATCATCTTGCCTTAGACTGTGATGTGGTGTCAGGAATTTTTATGCAACCTTCTCATCATGCCGGGCTGTTTTTTGTTCTTTGAAGTCTGCATTATTGTTTTTCACATCACTACAGAACCTTCAAGGGTAGGGCGATTGAACATTACACATCGACTAAAGTTACAATGTGTTACTACATGTGCGGCACATGTGTTACAAACTTATAGAAATAGGCTTATGAATAAGAGATGTAGTCACCTTTGTGATATCAGTTTGTTTGAAAAAAAAGTGTGTTTAACTTTTCTAGGATGGAATGAAGGAATAAAAGTTAAATTCCCTGCCACATGCTTTGAATTTGCTGTACTTTAAGTCTTGATAGTTGTTCACTTTGGTGTAATTTCCTTGAGTCATGGTGTTGAGAAAATTGCCGAAGGAAAACATCATCATTCTGAAATAGTTGCTTTCAGACATGATGGTTGCCGACTTCGCTTGGAAAGCACTCTCTCTCTCTCTCTCTCTCTCTCTCTCTCTCTCCAGTATTTGAGAGACTTATTTTAGGTGTTGGTGAATTCTGACGTGCTTTTGTCAGAAAACTTTCTATAGGTTCTTTTTTCTTCTGTTTTAGCATGACATTTTATATTTTATTCTTATCTCATTAGAAGAATATTTGTGTTCTGGCCTATAATTTTGGTCTGCAGGCAACTGAAGGTATGGCAACTTGACATTTCTTCTCTGTCTCAGAATTTGCGGTTTTTCATTTTGATGAAAATTATGTTCTGGTCAAACAATGATCTTTGATCTTGAGGGAATTGTTTCTTGACTGAGCTATAGGTGGTGTACATTTTTGGCTCACGTGCGAAGCAAAAGTGAGTATGTTCTGGGCCAGTGGTCATCCGTCTGTCGTCTGTGGTAAACTTTAACGTTGGCATTTTCTCGGAGACTATTCAAGCGACATTCTTCAATCTTGGCCCAAGGATACTTTGTGGCAAGACCTTTCTAAACATACCAATTTCAGTGACTCTCACAAAGGTCAAGGTCACAGGGGATCAGGAAATATATCAAAAATAGCTATTTTGGGACATAATTTATTTTTTTCTCAAATACTATTCAACCCCAAACTTGGTACAAAGATACATGATGGTAAGACCTTTCTATGCATACTAATTTAGTCAATCCCTCGGAAAGGTCAAGGGTCACAAGCTCAAGAAATAGGTCCAAAATCGCTTTATTTTGACAAAAGGTGTTTTTTCTCAAATAATAATAATAATAATAATGCCTACTTATATCGCGCTTATCCTAAAATAAGCTCTAAGCGCTTTACAAATAAAGAGTGGGAGTGGAGGGGGTCATAAAGCCAGAGAAACAAAGGATTCTGCAATTCACACGCACACACACAGACAAACACAGAGGTACATAATCACGAAGAATTCAGCTACATTGGGGTATCGAACAGGTGGGTCCTAAGGGCAGATTTAAAGGCAGTGAATGAGGGAGAATGTCTAATTTCTATGGGTAGGGAGTTCCAGACAACAGGTCCAATGTGCGCAAAACAACGGTCACCTCTGGTTTTGTATTTGCAGAGCGGGACTCGCTATGATTCTATTCACAACTTCAAACCCAAACTTGCTACATAGATACCTGATGGTAAGATCATGCATACTAATTTGCATGACCCCTCAGAAAAGGTCATGGGTCACAAGAGGCCGACAAATGTGAATAAAATGCCAATAATTGTCGTTATTATCAACATTTTTGAAAACTTTTCAATCAAATTTGGCACAAAGGTAGCTGATGATAAGAGCTTCATGTGTATCCTAATTTAGTCGACTCATTGCAAAGGTCAAGAGTCACAGGGGTTTGACAGATGTGTGAAAACTGATTAAATTTTGAGAAAACAAGTGCCGAAGTCATTCCTTTAATTATTGTCAGACGTGTGGATCGGTTATACACGTGAGCTATAAGGGCTTTGCCTTTCTTGTTTTTTTCAGAACTGATGTGCTGGGGCAGAAATTTATGTAAAAGGGATCAAGATTGTCTTAACAAATTAATCAGGAAAGCGGGTAGGGTGGTTGGTAGAGCACAAAATATGGGTTACAGATGCATTACAAATAAACTGGCTGACATTCTTGGTGACAATATACATCCACTTAGACATGAATTTGACAGCAGACGTATCGAACGAAATGGCAGACTTCAAGTACCCAAAGTAGTATATCATGTTATGCCAACTCTTTTGTCCCTCAGGCTGTTACTCTTTTCAACAGTAATATCAGTAGATAGTTTCTGTCAACATTCTTTAGTCCTAGCCCATTCTGTAGTTCATTGCAACATTGCTGACACCAGAAGCACATAAACCATAAGTGTTTCTGATGCCAAGAATGTTACAAAGGTACCAGTACGTCTGTTACAGTTAATTTCTTTAAAGTTACATTGCCCAGGATCAAGCATCTCAACACAGTCAGAAAACTGTCTGCAACAGATACTGCTGACAATATGTATATGGGTCCTTTGTGTACTATCTTAGAGCTTTATGATGTAAGTACAATGCCAAATGTCAAATTCATCGTTTGCAGAGTGTATTGTTTTTGTACCCGAGTAATATGCGCTGCATATTTATGAGCCTACATCAAAGGCCACACAACCCGGCCGACTATCAGTGTATCGCAATACTGCAGGTCATGAGGTCAGCAGTGTGGTGTACACACATGTCAGTGTACAAGTGTACTGATGTTCTCCGGCATCCCTTTGACGTAATTTTCCACGAGAATGCAGAATAAACCTTCCATACTCACTATGCTGTCAAAATCACAATGTGGGTTCCGCTTGACCTGCTAGTATTTACTAGTAACGATTGTGCTGCATCGTCAGTGCACAGCCGGGGTCGTGGCTTGTTCAACTCTGCATGCAAAGCAACTGAGCTAGCGTCCATGGTGCCTAATTTGACCTTTGATCTTTTATCCCACGGAAACACGAAACTGAACATTAGTATTTATACCCACTTTCTGCACTCACTGCAGTCAATTTCACATCTCACACATCGAAGTCAACATAACTGAAAGCATCACTCGAAACAACAAATGCACTTTCACAGCAGAAACACTACCTCTGTGAATCGAGTGAATGAGAGCCTGCACAGACAAAAACGAATCACGACCAGCAATGTGCAATTTTGAGACACACCGTAGTTTTCAGATCCTTGCAGCATAAAATCTGATAACTAGCTTGTAACTATATGATAAAACACATTTAAAATCTTGCGAAATCAGTAAGAGATAAATTCTACTGAAGATCATGAATTCTGAAAATCACTAGAGCTCTCGGAACTATAGGAAGATCGACAAAGACTGTAGATTACTTACTGGAGAGCAGGAAAGCGACAAATTCCGGATGGGCGGTCAAGCCAAGCTCCATATTCCCTTGTCCGATGGCAGTTCTACTTAGGGGTATCTTGTCTCTCTTCCTCTTTCTTCTCTTCAATTCTGAGTCTGTCATTGTCGGCGCGAGTCGACTGATACCGTATATTTTTTTCTTCGCTGGTTCATCCACCATCTTGTCTCTGATTGGTTATAATTATGCAGATGACCTAAGGTCGTATAGAATAGTTATGATGTCAGCTACCATCACCTATCAGAAGCAATCTTTGCAAAGTATGCCACCACAAGATTCTGGTGGGCCTCTTTTCGCTTTGAATGGACGAAAGAAAGCATTTGTTGGGACAATAGGGTGGGCACTGTCTAAGTGGGTATGTATACTGAAGCCGAGTAAAAGCTTTTTGCGAACTGAAACCTTCAAAAAGTTTAGTTGTGCCCCTTTAACTGAGAGCTATAGTTTATTTAATTAATCGAATGAGTGAATGATGATGCCATGAGTTGTGAATTTCCAATTGAGGGATTGAAAACGTATTGTACTGCATTTTTTACAGTTTGCAATGACTTTTAATGAAGTCTGAAGCTATACACAGTCACAGAAGACTTGTAAAGATTGATTTTGTGATGAAAATTGCAGTGTAATCAAGGGTAATTGGCCGCCATTTATTAGGGTTTTTTTTTTTGGTCACGTGCGAAGCAAAAGTGAGTATATGTTCTGGGCCAGTGGTCGTCCGTGGTAAACTTTAACGCTGGCATTTTCTCATTTTTCTATTAAAGCCACAGTCTTCAAACTTGGTCCAAGGATACTTTGTGGCAAGACCTTTCTAAACATACCAACTTGAGTGACCGCTTACAAAAGTCAAGGTCACAGGGGATCAGGAAATAGGTATTAAAAAAATCTATATTTTGACAAAATATATTTTTTCTCAAATACTATTCACAACTCCAAACCCAAACGTGGTACAGAAATACCTGATGGTAAGACCTATCTATGCATACTAATTTGGATGACACTTTGGAAAGGTCAGAGGTCACTCGAGGCCAGCAAATGTTTGTAAAATGCCAATTTTTGATAGAATTGTTGTTGTTATCAACATTTATGCAAACTTTTCAATCAAATTTGGCACAAAGGTAGCTGATGATAAGACCTTCCTATTCATACTAATTTAGTCAACTCATTGCAAAGATCAAGGGGTCGCGGAGGTTTGACAGATGTGTGAAAAATGCTTAAATTTGAGAAAACGTGGATTTGCTGGTGCAGAAGCCAGCCCTTTACTTATTGTCACAATGGTCACACATGTAGATCAGTCATAAATGTGAGCCATAAAGGCTTTGCCTTTTCATGTTCAAGTTTGAATTCGGCTTTGTGTTGCACTTTTCATTGAAGATGAGTGTGTAAGTTGTAAACAGTTTAATCTCTATTTTTAAAAGTAGAAACAGCCAAAAATGTGAAAATTTTAAAAGAAAACTACAGTTGAAAAGATTGTGAGTCACTTGTGATATATGTCATGCCTAGTGTGTTGAAAGTGTTCTTGATATTTTTGAATACCATCAAGAACCTGCATAAAACGCATCACAACAACTTGCTTGGGCAGCATTGCATTGATAAACACCAGTTTAGTAAGGTTTGATCGTTTTCAGAGAGTTTATATGCATAGCAAATAAATTTATGTCACAAGATCACAAGTGACATAACAGGTGTTTAAAAAAATATAGCTCACAAAGCTGATTTACAACAATCGCAAAGCAGTCTGTGTATATGCTCACACTCAGTTCCTGGCAGGAAAGAAATGTAGACAAGATGGGATGAACCTGCCCACAAAGTCTCCTCTATAGGCCTATGAGCTTGCATGCATTTTCCCACTTTTTGCACAGTATGCTTGCCCACATCATAACAAAGATAGAGACTGTATTTGTAACTAAATCAAATTGTCAGAGAGAGGGAGAGCAGTTATTCATACTGATGTGCTGGAGCTTTGCGCCAATTTAGGAACATTGTATAACACCGACTTGTTTTGTGCTTTTATGTCACCTTGTTATGGCAAGCGTCTTCTTTAGTTTTGTAGAAACTGACATAGAGGTCATCTGCAAAGGGCAAAAATGCACAAAGCATTTTAATAATAATAATAATAAAGATGATTTATAAGGTGCCTATACATGGTAAGATGCTCTAGGTGCCTTACATATGAACAAGAAAAAATATTACACAAAAAGTGACAAAACTTAAATTTCTATATGGCAGACATGTCTTATTCATGTTGGCAAACACAGGACACTTGACGCATATGCGGAAATGCCTAGTTGCATCCCTGTCAGTCTTATATTTTCTGTCAAGTCAAATACGAACAGAACAATGCACATTGTTGGTGGAAAGAAGACACTAAAAGTCAAGCAAGTGATTTCAGTTGTAATTATTGCATGTTGGCTTGTAGTTGTAGTTGTACTTGTTAACATACGTGTATTTTATTATCAGTATTTTACTGGTGTTTATGTACAGTGTGTGAGTGAATGCGCGTAATTCATGTGAGCGTGCTTGTTGGGTTCAGTTCGCGGCGGTGCTTTGAGCTGATTTTCAATTTGGATAAAGCGCCTATTTAATGCGCTGATTTATTTATTTATTTATAAAACCAAAACCACTGTACAATTACACAAAAGAACAGAAAATGACTAAGGTTACAAAGAAAAGTAGGTAATAGCACTGTCAGGGGAGAGAAGTGTGCATGATCGACCAGTGATCATAGATCTACTGTGGCCAAAGCACAAAAAAAAAAAAAAAAGAGATAGGAAAGAGAGGGGGCGCTAATAAAGTGACTGGAAACAATGCATATGGAAGCCCCCCCGAAGGGGTGCGTATCACCGTTCCAGCCACTCAGTGCATGGAAATTTAAATCTAGGTCCCCCAAGGGGGTCCAGATATTTAGCCGGTGTGGACAGCTGTTTCGGTCTTGGCGACCTCTTCAGCACACCATCGGCAATACTGGAGGAGGCAGGAATTTCTGCCTACCTAACCGATGGTGTGCTGAAGAGGTCGCCAAGACCGAAACAGCTGTCCACACCGGCTAAATATCTGGACCCCCCTTGGGGGACCTAGATTTAAATTTCCATGCACTGAGTGCCTGGAACGGTGGGATTGTGATATGCCCCCCTTCGGGGGGGGGGGGGGGGAGGGGGGGGGGCTTCCATATGCATTGCTTCCAGTCACTTTATTAGCGCCCCCTCTCTTTCCTATCTCTTTTTTTTTTTTTTTTTTTTTTTTAATGTGCTTTGGCCACAGTAGATCTATGATCACTGGTCGATCATGCACACTTCTCTCCCCTGACAGTGCTATTACCTACTTTTCTTTGTAACCTTCCTAAAATATTAGCAATGGCAGTCTCTCCTTTTCTTTTCATTTATGGTGTGCTGAAGAGGTCACCAAGACCGAAACAGCTGTCCACACCGGCTAAATATCTGGACCCCCCCTTGGGGGAACCTAGATTTAAATTTCCATGCACTGAGTGGCTGGAACGGTGGGCTCCCATATGCATTGCTTCCTGTCACTTTATTAGCGCCCCCTCTCTTTCCTATCTCTTTTTTGTGTGTGTGTGTGTGTGTTTTGGCCACAGTAGATCTACGATCACTGGTCGATCATGCACACTTCTCTCCCCTGACAGTGCTATTACCTACTTTTCTTTGTAACCTTCCTAAAATATTAGCACTGGCAGTCTCCCCTTTTCTTTTCAGAAAATGACTAAATACATGACTAACTAGAGTTGAATTGGCATGGTCTGAACAGCACCTTTGACACTGAACCACTTATAGTTATAAGATTTTAGAGTGCTAGAACATGACCTGGCCAGATTTTGTAATGGATGGCATTTTTCTTATTTAAGATTTTCTGAGATTGGTGGCAAGTATGATGAGGGTGACTTCAACTTCACGACAGCCTGGTCTTACATCGTCATCGTCAACAACTTGTCACAGATTGTGAGTGTAGACTATGAAAGTTCTGCCTTGCATGTGATAACAAAAGTGAGTCTTTGTACTGAGCCAGCTGTCATCTGCCTGTTTGTAGTAGAGTATGATTTTGGGGTGTATTGTATGTGTAGAGAGAGAGAGAGAGAGGGAGAGAGAGAGAGTTTTCAAGGATAAATGATTAGGTACATTCAATGACCTTTTTTCAATCATGTCCTTGGAGCATGGTATGGAACAAAGTTTTGCTTGTTTCATATGAAGTAAACAAAGTGCAGAATGAATGTGTATAAGAGAGAGAGATAGAGAGCAAAGAACCTTTATTTTCCAACAGTAGATGTTATGGTTACTTGCCATTGCTACATCTGATGATGGTGTCCATCCATCATGGGTAATTAATGTGACCATGGTGTCAACTGTCCGTTTGTGTTTGGGTACAGTGTGTCCAGAGATGGCTAAGCCATGGAAGCCCTTCTTACATGTGAAGGTGGAGGTGCTGGATGCTCTGGCTTTGCATGCTGCATGCTTCCTCTCTGCCTCTGCAAATTGTTGGGCTTCAGTCATCGTGGCTCCAGAGGCAATTTGGTTTGATATTGGCATATTCTTGCAGAATATTCAAGCCAGTCTTCAAACTTAGGCCAAGGATACTTTATTGCAAGACCTTTCTAAGCATACCAAATTCAGTGACCCTTCTGAAAGATCACGGTCACAAAGGGGCCAGAAATATGTCAAAATTAGCCATATTTTGACAAAAGTTGATTTTTCTCAAGCACTATTTTCTGTTTTGGATGACCCATCAAAAAGATCAAGGGTCACAAGAGGTCAGCAAATGTGTGAAAAATGCTAATTTTAGGGTAGAATTTTAGTTTTCATCAGCGTTTTTTAAAAATCTTTTCAATCAAATGTGACACAAAGGTAGCTGTGGGGCGGTCTGTGGCGCAGTGGTTAAGGCGCCTGCCACCAATGCCAAAGGTGCGAGGTTCGATACCGGGTTCCGGCATCAGACTTTTCTCCTCTGGTAAGTGTCACCGTTAATTCGGGCGGACCGTCGGGGGTTCTTTCTCCGGGTACTCCGGTTCTTCCACCCCCCCCCCACCCCCCCACCCCCCACACTTTGGTACCGGTTTCAGGCCACTTTACAAATTTCAAACACAAGCGATAAAAAATCTCTGTAACTTCAGTAGCTGAACTGGCCCTTCGTCTGTCTTGTACTGTGTTTGTCTTAAATGGCGTAAATCCGTGTCTGTTACGTGAGTGTGCGTGTTGGGTTTCAGTTCGCGGCGCTTTGAGTCGATTCAACCAAAAATTGAGAAAAAGCGCCTATATAATAACAGTATTATTATTTATTTATTTTTTTAGCTGATGATAGACCTTTTTATGTGTACTAATTTGGTTGACCCTTGCAAAGGTCATGGTGGTTGACAAATTTGTGAAAACTGCATAGATTTTGAGAAAACATGGATTTCGCTGCTACAAATGCTTGATGTGAAGACACTTGATCACTTGCTTATTTCAGTGACCTGCGGGAAAGGTCAAGGTCACAAAGTTCAGACTAATAATGTGTATCGGTCGTGCACATGAGCCATAGAGGCTTTGCCATTCCTGTTTTTCAAAATGTAATAAAGTTGGTTTTCTTTTTTTTCTTTTTTTTTACAAGTGCCCTCCCCCCCCCCCCCCCCCCCCCCCCACCACCAATTTTTAAAAATTCGTAATTGTACAAATTTGTCCAATGTTACCAGACCTTATATTTTGACAAATTGGTATGGGGCAAAGTTTTGCTTGTTTCATATGAAGTAAGCAAAGTGCAGAATGAAACTTCCTTAATTTTATTTATTAAGCAAGAGGATCTTGCTTTCTTGCTTAATTCATAAATTAAGCAGTCGTCTTGCTTTTAAATTCATGAATTGTGTATAATAGCTGCCTGTTTTAAATAACTTTAAATTAACCATTTCATTAAGGCTTGAATTAAAATTGTTTTAGACATGAATTAAGCAACTAAATGTACATCGTTTATGCTCAACATCTGCATGGCATTATCATGTATGGCAGTTTTGGACATATAGCTTGTACTGTGACCCCCATCAGAGAGTGTGACCCATGATCTTGATCTTTGGTCCTGCTAATCCTGTGTATGTAATTCCATCTTCTGTTGTGTTGATAACGAGTGACAACACAGATTTGTGTGTGTTTGCAGTGGGCGATGTACTGTCTTGTGCTGTTCTACAGAGGAACAAAAGAAGAACTAGCACCAATTGGACCAGTCCCCAAGTTTCTCTGTGTCAAGGCTGTTGTTTTTCTCTCATTTTGGTGCGTAGTATTTCAGCTTTTTGTGTGCAAGAAATTAAGTTCTAATAGATATGCATGAGAAAACAAGTAGGAAATTGTTGATTCTCAAACATGTTAACAGTTGAGTAGTTTAGCTTTATTCATGGGTACAGAAAGTAGGTTAAACTTCATAGCATGCATGTAGCTGTTTTAAGAGTTTTGTTTGTTTAGTATCTCAGGTAAGTGAACGTTTAACACTATAACCTTGACCTTAGGCAAGGAGACCCATACATTCCGGATGGTGCATAACATTAGGTAGGTCCGGCCGTCCTCTGCAAACTGTGGGTAACAACTGTGCCGGAGAGCGATATTTAGCTAATTTCCTTCTAGAGCTGCTCTCAAAATACAACACCCATAAAAAAAATAACAAGTCTACCATATTGTTTGGAGCACACATGCGTTTTTTCTTTTCGGAACATTCAGAGTTGTTCATATTTTAAAGCTTATCATTCTGATTCATTTCCCTCCTCTCTAAACCAAACTCTGATCAACACACACATCAGCACACACAAATAAAAACGGACACATGGCGCTTCCTACCATTAGCTCTTAGGGCTCGTGTAGCGACAGGAATTCTGAAGGAGAAGAATAGCATGAACAGCAAAATGACGTCACAATAAGCTTCACGTCATGGCATCACTAGTGACGATGTTTTAGGTCATGCATCCAAAAGGCATGCAGCCTCTTTCAGGGCTGACTGTTTTCTTCCACATAGCCTCTTGCAGAGCTGACTGTTTTATGGGAGTGTATAGTAGATTCAAAACTTGCAAAAATGAATTAGTTATTATTTAAAAAGTTGAAGCGGTACAATGCTGGATTATAAACTCATCCAATGTCTATTTCAAAGCTAGCTATATCCAAAATACCAAGTGAATAGAACAAAAATTACGGACTCAAATGTGGGTTAACCAACTTTCTATAAGCAGTCTTCCTAAATCAAACTGCCAGAGAGAGAGAGAGAGCTTTGTGTCAGTTCATGTATAACAATGACGTGCCTGGAGCTTTGCTCAGCTCAGCAACAATGTATAATGTGTCTAGTGCTTTACATCACCGTCGCTGTCTGAAATCAAGAATTCTTCATTTTGACTTTTCTTTGTGCGATGAATTATTTTTTATGAAAACGTTGAATAGGTGCGAAGCCGGTTAATGAACTCATCCAATATCTTTCTCGAAGCTAGCTGTATTCAAAATTTCAAATTAGTATAAAACATAACGGACCCAAATGCAGGTCAGCCGACTTTCAAAAACAGCAATTTTTCTCTTTAATGAGTAATCCAATTTAAATATGCTGAAAAATACTATGAAATACATCTTAAAGGAAGCATTTCCTAAAGTTTCAGATATGTACGTACACAAACACAGGAGAAACACGTGTCTGCATAAATACACATACACACCGCGTTTCCCGCCAAATCATAGAGGCCCAATGATAGTAGCTTTGACTAATGCAAATCTGCTGCGCCACCGCGTGCGCGCTACCACCTACTAAGCTCAAGACAGAATACAAGGGAAGAAACAAAGGACACCCGCAAAATTTTAGCTGTGGCCGGAAGTATCCTGGACCCTCTTTCTCAACATATAGAGTTGAATGTTAAACCCTTTAGTAGAGTGCCGTGAAAGAGGCCACTATGCACTGCAATGCATCCATTGTTTTCTGTCGTGTTTACTCTAATGTCGAAGAGAATTACTCGCAAAGACATTGACAACTTACTTACTTACTTACGCCTGTCACCCCTACCCAGGTATAGGCCGTCGACGAGAGACCTCCAGTGACTCCTGTCCTGTGCTTCTCCTTCGATTTTACTCCAGGTGGTTCCCAGTCTCTTGATGTCTGCTTGGAGGTCTCGACGCCAGGAGTTTCTCAGCCTACCTCTTTTCCTCTTTCCCTGGGGGTCCCATGACAATGCCTGCCTAGTGATACTGGAAGCTGGCTTATTCAGACTGTGACCAATCCATCCTCATCTTCTTCGCCCAATTTCATTCTCTGCTGTTATCTGCTCTGTTCTCTCCCAGAGTCTGACGTTGCTGATCTTCTTTGGCCAGTGGATTTTCAAGATTCTTCTAAGGCAACTGTTTATGAAGATCTGTACTCTGTTGACTGTGGTTTTTGTCAGTCTCCAAGTCTCTGCTCCATATAGGAGAACTGCTTTTATGTTTGAGTTGAAAATCCGGACTTTGGTGTGTTGTGACAGCTCTCTGGAACTCCACACTTTTTTCAACTGGAGAAAGGCTGCTCTGGCTTTACCGATTCGTGCTCTGACATCTGCATCAGTGCCGCCTTTTTTGTCTATGATGCTCCTGAGATAGGTGAAGGACTCCACCTCCTCCAACTGGGTGCCAGCAAGCAAGACTGGTTCTTCCCTGGTTGCATTCAGCTTCATTGTCTTTGTTTTCTGTTTGTGAATGGTGAGGCCCACTTGGGACGAGATGTCAGCAAGCCTCGTGGTCTTGTCCTGCATTTGTTGATGAGTGTGGGACAGTAATGCCAAGTCATCTGCAAAATCGAGGTCGTCAAGCTGTGTCCACAGTGTCCACTGTATTCCACTTCGTCTGTGCTCTGTGGTCATCTTCATGACCCAGTCTATGGCCAGTAGGAAGAGGAACGGAGACAGCAGACACCCTTGCCTGACACCGGTTCTGACCTGGAGCTCCCTGGTGAACTGCCCTTTGTGGATCACGCGACATGTCATGCCATCGTAGCTGCTCTTGATCAGGCAGACGAGCCTTGTGGGTACACCATAGTGTCGTAGGAGTTTCCACAGAGTCTCTCGTTCCACGCTGTCAAATGCTTTCTCGTAATCCACAAAGTTGACGTACAGCGGGGAGCTCCACTCCAGAGACTGTTCCACGATGATGCGGAGAGTGGCGATCTGGTCTGTACATGATCGGTTTTTCCTGAATCCTGCGTGCTGGTCTCTGAGCTGGAGGTCAACGGAGCTCTTCATTCTCTCCAGGATGATCCTGTTGAAGACCTTTCCTGGTACTGACAGCAAGGTGATTCCTCTGTAGTTGGAACACTTGCTGAGGTCGCCTTTCTTGGGAAGCTTGATTAGGTACCCCTCCTTCCAGTCAGCCGGCATCACCTCCTCTTCCCAGATCTTTCCAAACAGTGGGTACAGCATCTCCACTGTTGTCTCTAGGTCTGCTTTCTGCTGGGATGCCATCTGGCCCTGCTGCTTTGCCGTTCTTAAAAAATGCCACTGCTCTTCTGATCTCTTCCCGGCTGGGTCTGTCACAGCTGATGGGTAGGTCGGTCTCTGCTGGCTGGATGTCTGGGGGGTCGGGTGGGGTGGGTCTGTTCAGTAACTCTTCAAAATACTCAGCCCATCTGTCGAGTTGGTCTGCTCTGTCTGCAATAGGCTTGCCTTCTTTGTCTTTTACTGGTCTTTCTGTATGGCCATACTTGCCCGACAGTCTTCTGATAATGTCGTAGAGCTGTTTCATGTTGCCGCTGCCTGCTGCCTTTTCTGCCTCTGCTGCCAGGTTGTCTGTGTAGGCCCTCTTGTCTGCCCTGATACTCCTCTTCACCTCGCGGTTGGCTTCCGAGTATTCCTCCTGTGCTCTTGCTTTGGCTGCTCTCGTGCGACTGTTGTTGACAACTGCTTTCTTCTGCTTCCTCACTTCTATCTTCTTCAAAGTCTGTGCCGACAGCCAGTCCTTGTGATGGTGTTTCCTGAACCCTACAGTGTCTTTGCAGGTTGAGTTCAGCGCCTCTCTAACTGCCTTTCACTGCTGCTCTGTGGTGACCGCCTCCTCTTCATTTACTAGCTCCTGTAGCGCTTGAAACCAGTTGGACAGCACCAGTTTGAACGCTTCTCTCACTCCAGTCTCTCTCAGGAGGCCTACATTATAGTGCTGTCTTCTTGTTGTCTCTGTGCGGCTTTTCTTTAACTTGAGCTTTATTCTTAAGGTAAGCAGATGGTGGTCTGAGGCGACTTCTGCTCCCCTCCTCACTCGAACATCTTGAAGGGATCTTCTAAATTTCTTGCTAATGCAGATATGGTCTATTTGGTTCTCTGTAGTATTGTCAGGTGAGACCCAAGTTGCTTTGTGTATTCTTCTGTGTGAGAAGATGCTGCCTCCAATGACAAGTCTGTTTAGAGCACAAAAGTCTACAAACCTCTCCCCGTTCTCACTCATCTCCCCTAGTCCCTGTTTCCCCATCACCTCTTCATATCCGGTGTTGTCCTCCCCTATTTTGGCATTAAAATCGCCCATGACGATGATGATGTCTCGCTCCGCACATTTGTCTCTGGAGTCGGTCATAGAACTCTTGTTTCTCTTCCTCGTCCCTGTCATTAGTGGGCGCATAACACTGGATGACGTTCAGCTTGAGCTTTTTCTTGGTTCTAACAGCTGCTGTGATAATTCTTGGTCCAAGAGGTTCCCAGCCCATCAGCGCTCTCTGTGCCACTGGTGACAGCATGAATGCTACTCCTTCTGTATGGGGGGCATTCTCCTCTTCATGACCTGAATACAGAATCATCTCCCCACTTAACAGCCTTTTCTGGCCAGACTGCGTCCATCTGGCTTCACTGATACCTAGCAGGGAAAGGTTGTACTTTTGCATTTCCTCTGCTATCTGGGTGGCCTTGCCGCTCTGGTACATGGTCTTGACGTACCATGTGCCTATGGTTGTGTCCTTGGATAGAGAGAGGCTGCTCGGTCCTCTGGCTTCCGAAGACTTCCGGCTTTCACCAGATGACATCATAAACCTTCTGGTAGAAGAACCTTCCTCCTCCAGGAAAGGAATTACTGTTTGTCTTTTCATCGGCGTTTTTGTAGCTATTTCCTTTTTTGCAGGGTGGGGAAGCTACCCCCATGCCCAACCCCCTTACTAGGAGGACCAGGGGTTTTCTGTCGGGGTCACCTTCCCTTAGACCATGTTGGTTCACAGCACCTTATTCATTCGGTGCACCCCTCTCGCGAAGGACCCCCTATCCACCACCCAGGGGACGCGCCTCAACGCCATATGGTCCCAGCACGAGGACATTGACAACTGAGCAGTGTTTAAACCAGACTCCATTAAAGTAGACCTTTTTTGGGCTGGGGGAAATACATACCTAAAGCGACTCGGTGTTGCATGCAGGTCACAAGTTCATGTTGACAGTAAGATGCACTCTTGTTTTAATTTCATTGGATATGCTAATTTACATAAACCAATGAAAAATGAGCATGAGGCGTATTTCTGGCCGCATCTAAAACTGACAACTCACCGTCTGCTATGAATGATGCTTGACTGTGCAAAAAGCCTTGATACTAAACTATCAGTTTTGATCGGAGGACAAGGTTGGTATAGATTTGTGGCAAAATATCTACCGAGTCTGTTCAGTTCAAGGTTTTAGGCAGATGGTTGCTTTGAGGGTTGAAAACTGCTCTCGAATCACAGAGCTTTGTCGATTTGTGTGCCTGTCGTTTCTTCCCATGTATTCTGTCTTGAGTAGGCAGTGGTGCGCACGTGGTGGCGCAGCGGATTTGCATTAGTCAAAGCTACTATCATCGGGCCCCTATGCGCCAAATGTACGTTCAACAGCGTGGTTAGCATAGCTAGGCATGAAGTAATTTTTGTCGTGTTACTTCACTGTCAGAGTCTGATGTGTCCCCGCCTATGTTCGTCATTTGCATGCTACGGAACGTGCTCCGACAGCTCCATGTCAAAGTCTACCGTATTTTCAATATGGTAGTAAAAAATCTCTCTTCTTGGCTTGACTTCGCGAACGAAGATTTTATAGGAGTTGCCCACGACGTCTGCAGGCTTGTTCATGGCTGCGGAGGCCAATCCGAGACAGGCAGGTTCGACCGCAGTGGCTGCAGGGGAAGGTATGGCCAGGGTTCTGAGCTGCGGCATCTCTGTTTTTTCTCCTGAGCCGCTTGTCCTTAAGGCTAGCTCTGTGAGAGTCCTCAAAGGAGACAGCTGCCTTGTAAATGGTGGAGCGCCAGGTGTCACGGTCCGCAGCAAGCGAAGACCACTGGTGGTGGTCGATTTGGCAGGCACTAAGTGACTTCTTGAGACAGTCTTTGTATCTCTTCTTTGGTGCCCCTCTGTCACGGTGTCCAGTAGCAAGCTCGCCGAACAGGGTGATCTTTGGTAGGCGATGATCCTCCATCCTGGAGACGTGCCCCGCCCAGCGGAGCTGTGTCCGCAGCAGCAAAGCCTCGATGCTCACAGTTTCAGCCTGTTCAAGGACCTCGACGTTGGTGACATAGTCACTCCAGTGAATGCCCAGGATGGTACGCAGGCAGCGCTGGTGGAAGCGTTCGAGGAGTCGTAGTTGGCTGCGGTAGATGGCCCAGGACTCGGAACCATACAGCAGGGTGGTGAGGACCACAGCTCTGTACACGCTGATCTTGGTGCCTGTTTTCAGCTGTTGATTGTGCCACACCCGCTTGAAAAGTCGCCCGAAAGCGCTGTTCGCTTTTGCCAGCCTGCTGTCAAGCTCCTTGTCCAGCTTGGCGTCCGACGTGATAATGCAGCCAAGGTAAGTAAACTGGTGCACTGACTTTAGTTCAGACTCGCCAATGGTGATGTGAGGAGGGCGATACACTGTCTTGGGTGCCGGCTGATGGAGGACCTCTGTCTTTTTCAGACTGACCTCGAGTCCAAAGAGCTGGGCAGCATCTGCGAAGCAAGACGTGATGCGCTGCAGGGCTCTCTCTGTGTGTGCAACGAGGGCAGCATCATCAGCAAAAAGCAGCTCACGAATCAGTTGGTCTAGGGTTTTCGTGTGGGCCTGCAGTCGTCTGAGGTTGAACAGGCTGCCATCGAGACGGTACCTGATGTACACTGCATCGTCATCATCGAGGTCCACTGTGGCCTGCTTCAACATCATGCTAAAAAAGATGGTGAAGAGGGTCGGTGCCAGCACGCAGCCCTGCTTTACGCCGTTGAGAATAGGGAATGGTTCTGAGAGGTCATTGTTGAGTCTGACCTGGCCTTGCTGGTCCTCGTGTAGCTGGACAATCATGTTGAGGAACTTTGGGGGACAGCCAAGTCGCTCCAGGATCTGCCACATGCCTTGCCTGCTCACAGTGTCGAACGCTTTTGTTAGGTCGACAAATGTTACGTACAGCCCTTTGTTCTGTTCGCGGCACTTCTCCTGTAGCTGTCTCAGCACAAAGACCATATCGGTGGTGCTCCTGTTTGCTCTGAAGCCACACTGGCCCTCTGGGAGTTGGTCTTCAGCGATGGCAGGTACCAGCCGATTCAGGAGCAGCCTTGCAAGGATTTTCCCAGCAATGGACAGCAGGGTAATTCCCCGATAGTTGGAACAGTCAGACTTCTCGCCTTTGTTCTTGTACAGGGTGATAACGACTGCATCACGGAGATCTTTTGGTAGTGTTCCTTCCTCCCAGCAGCAGAGAAAGAAGTCATGGAG
>BTPG01000005.1:38548393-38877591 GCA_036245525.1 Semisulcospira habei
ACCAATATTCCGGAAGTTTTGTTAAAACAGAATGTATAACACCACCATATTTTCATAATATTCTCCATGAGATTGTAAGACCAACACGTCTTCCTCAGACCAATTCATTTCTGAAATGCATTAGTTTTTTTTTTTTCATATGCAAATCACACTCGGCTACTTTAGTACAGTTAGCTGACGATCTAACAGTTAGATTTCTTTTTTGGTTTACTAACCTTTTGGTTGTTTTAAAATAACACTAAGTACAACAGCCAAGTTAACGATCTCACCTTAGTAATATTCCACAAGATTTAGTGATAACACTGAATATAAAAGTCAAGTTAACGATCTCACCATAGTAATATTCCGCAAGATTTAGTGTTAACACTGAATATAAAAGTCACGATATCTCCAATGGAACTGAAAAGTGAACACATCTTTCTCACATAACTGTATCCTGAAAATGACTCCGACTCAATACTGTGACAAGACCAGTGACGCAATTGACAACGTTGACGTCACTCCTGTGGGGATTTGACGTGGCGATCGCGGATCATATGTAGTCTATCTCATTTATGTCTATCGGGAATTCCCACAATACCATAAGCAGACAGGTAGTCTAGTCATTTCCCGATAACAGCTGATCGCTGATTTGATTGCGTTGGCAAAGGTAAAGGCTTACAGCATTGATACACTAATTAGCTTTTGTTTAAAAAGACAATGCAGCATTAATAATTAGGTGGGGTGGGGGATCTGCCTTAATAATCACGGGTTGTCAGCTGATCAAAAAATGTTGTTTCAACGATTTTTGAAATAACCCTAATGCACTTAGAAAAACAAAGATGTGATTGTAATAATGGGAGTTGGTTAGCGTAAATGGTTAGTTAATTAGAGTAACCTTTTGTTTACGAAAGGGTTGACCTTGACCTCTCCTAAATATGCATACTTTGTTAAGAAAACTGGTAACAAAAATATTTAAACAGAGGAGTATGACGTAATCAATTGTTATGATCATTTTGCGTTCCTTTGCGTACTGGTAAAATGGGGGTAGGGCAGCAGATTTAGCCACTGTGGCCCCTAAATGCATCACAACATCATAAAATCAGGTTGGGAGTAACTGTGGTACTCTATCCTTACCATACAACCTAAAAAAAGACCTATCAATTGTATACAAAATTTCTGAGGACATCGGAAACAACGTACAATTCCCAATTCAGCAATTTTAAATGGGTAAAAGCTATCATTCACCACGAACGTACCGTAAAGGATGCCGACTTTCCTTATTTTCTTGCACTTTATGCTCACATTATTGAAACTTAATAGGGAAAGATAGGTCAAAATGAAATGGAATAACTTTAGTAATTTTTTCTAATTAATTTTTTGTGTAAAACTTGCGAGTAGGGATACACAATCAACCACTGTGGCACTCACAGTGATCACAGCATCACCTAGTCACGTTTTATAATAATTGTGACATCCCGTTTTAATACGGTAAGCCTGGAAACTAACTGCAAGCGCTATAGAAAATGTCTGAAGGCATCTGACACATTATTTTTGTCTTTTTTTTTTCGATTTCGCGGAAATGGCCGTTTACTGGGTGCACAAATACCTTCACTGTGAGCCATAGATTCAATATTTGTTCATTCTGTTTTTTCGCAGAAGATGCAGAAGGTGTGTCATAACATAACATTGCCTGATTTGGGCTTCTGGAATGAATATTCTGGTTTATTTAGAGGAAAATGTTTCTCAACCTCATTTTAGCATCCGCAAAGAGTCGTCAATGGAGGTGGGTCATTCTCTGGAAAAGGATACCAAATGTGTGACATTCAAAGTGAAAATTCAATTTTGCATTTTTTAACAAACTGTTTATGCAAATGAAAGAATAATCCTTCTAGTTAATGTACATGCAAAGCAAAAAAAACCCCAAAAAACAAAACTAGTGATGTTAGCATTTTGTATGATTTTATTTTGCAAATTGTACAGTCTCGGTTGTTGCATGGACGCCAATGTGAGTCCCATTCCACTCAAAATTATCTATCAATACCATCATTTGACATCTAAATAATCTTTCAGTAATCAACACACACACTGCTATGTTGAAAAAAACAAGAATTTTACAGCATTTACCTTAGTGAGGTTACATTTTAGCCACACACAACATTGTCTTGAGTTCGTCCATCTAAAAGTTTTTCTGCTTCTCAGAAAACAACAACTAGAGGCATAATTCTTTATTACTGATGCTCTTGGGGTGTCTCAATGTCAACTTAGTTTAAAAAAAAAATTAAACAATAGAAAAACTGATTTACATTTTAGTGTTATCTTGGTTGCGACTCGGACACCAGAAGAAACGTAGCCACTTTTTTGAATGAAACATGAACCCATACGATGTTTTCATAGGGCAAAAACATTACAGTGTCAATAAAAGTTTTTTTTTTTTTAGTGTATGCTCTATCAATCCTACCCAGAAATGTAGGCCTTGTAGGCCTTCGGGAGGTCAAAGGAACCATTGTACCCCTCGATCAGGCCTTCGGGGTACGTTTCCTTTGACCTCCCTCAGGCCTACAAGGGTCCTTGTAGCAAACCCCTCTGACCAATAACTTATATTGTTTTCCTCCCTACGTCACACGACTAGTCACTTTAGCGCAAACCGTACCATGTGACCGTGATACAAAAACCCTTGTAGCGAAAAGAGGCAGACTTCTTGTAGCCCTCTTTGTGATGCATCTTTCTTACTTACGCCTATCACTCCTCCCAGGGTATAGGCTGTCGACGAGAGACCTCCAGCGACTCCTGTCCTGTGCTTCTCCTTCGATTTTACTCCAGGTGGTTCCCAGTCTCTTGATGTCTGCTTGGAGATCTCGACGCCAGGTGTTTCTCGGCCTGCCTCTTTTCCTCTTTCCCTGGGGGTTCCATACAAAATGGTTACACAGTTGAAAAAAGACCGAATCCAGAATCTCCATCCCAATTCTTTAACAGAGAACGTATCTCTGGAGGATGTGAACCCCTGTCTCCAGCCCCCGCCAACACTCACAGGAGCATGTGAGCCCCTTTTTAACCCCCCTCCCTCATCAACAAAATCACTGTATGACGATCCCATGTGGCCCCCCCCCCCCCTCTGAAGTCAAAAGGACAGCATCTCCATGGAGGACGTGAGCCTCTGTCTCTGCCCTCCCCCAACTCCACCCCCTACCCGTCTCAAAGGACAGTATCTTCCCCCCCCCCCCACCCATACACCCATTAATAGTTTTTCTCTGTAGGACGTCAGCTACTGTCTCCAACCCCAGTCAACAGACCTTGTCTCCAGTCCCCATCAACAAATTCACTGGAGGACATGGATCCCTGTCAACAAATTCACTTGAAGACATGAGCTGCTGTTGCCACTACTCCCCCCTTATGGGTGTCTAAACACAGCATTTTCTTAAAAATGCAAAAATCCCTCATTTTAGGTCATACTCAAATGCACATATTTTGGAAGCGAATCAACATAAAGTTCTGATTTTTTGCATGTGCACTTCATTTAACGTGTACTTCTGAGTGATGCATTTGTTTGGTGGCAGTTTCAAACAATTTCAAACAATTGGGTGGACCTACCTAATAACATTGTGTGCCTCCTATGATAGTTCATTTTCTACTTCAGAGTAGTAGTAATAATAATAATAATACAGAGTTTTCATTTAGCAAGCTTGGAGTACTTTACAATACAAAAAGGACAACAAATGATTAGAACAAAATTATCATCCACTAACTCTGTAGGGAAACACTGGCTCACTCAAAACAGGCATCTTCATTACACACACAAAATGCACACACATACCAGTACACCCATAAATCACCAGTGACCCAACCCTTCCTGGCAGGCCATTAGAGTAATTATGCGCTAATCTTGGTATACCAGGAAAAGGGTAAAGCAACCCATTACCAGCAAGTGTCAAAATGAACGTTTCTTATTTTGGCTGTCTATGATAAATATTTTTGAGAGAAACAAACTGAAATATATGAGATACTCAGAAACTTGACTCCATTGTGCGTGAAAGATTGACATTTTATGCTTGAAGAAAGTCTTTTGAAGACAAAAGAAAAAAGAAGAACCCAAGGGAGAAAGAAACACACTTATAAAAAATCAGTTACAACACATTTATTAATATTTCAGGTAAATACCCTTTTTCAAAATAGACAAACAAACAAGTAGTGATCAGTCGCTACTTATCTTATTGCAGAAGGAGTGTGGCAACTGAAGGATGTGACGTAAAACAAAAGAAGAAGAACAAAAGCACGTTAAAAAAAAGAGAAGAAGGAAAATAAAAATGACATTGACTAAAAGCTTATAAGAGAGAGAGACAGAGAGAATGTGATCGCAAGCTAGAATAAGAGTGTGTGTAAATGCACGCGTGCAAGCATGAATGCATGTAGGTGAGGAAAGAAAGATAGAAAGAGAGAGAGAGGCATGGACAGCAAGAGAGAGGGAGAAGAGAAGAAAGAACAGGGATTACCCTTGGGCACGCAATAGGCTGTGTCTAATACACAAAACCTGCTTATCACCAACCTGAAGGCAAACTTTATGTCACCTTTAAGTTGAGGACTACCTCGGGGGGAGGGGGGGGGGGGGAAACGAGAGGGGCCTGGGAAAAGAAAAAAAAAGCATTTAGCATGGTACACAACAAGACATAAATCATTGAAACAAAGTCAATTTTCAGTATCAGTAATGGATTATCAGTCGGAGTGGAGAGTAGGTAGTTGTCTTCAAGGGTAACCCAAAAAAAAAAAAAAAAAACCAAGAAAGGCAAAGCCCTTCTGGCTCATGTGTATGACCGATCCACACATGTCTGACAATAAGTTATGCACTAACAAAATCCATGTTTTCTCAAAATTTAATCAGTTTTCATACATCTGTGAAACCACCATGACCCTTGACCTTTGCGATGATTCGTCTAAATTAGGATACATAGGAAATCTTATCATCAGTCTTATCATATTACCTTTGTGCCAAATTTGATTCATAATAAGTACAATTATTGGCATTTTATACACATTTGTTGACCTCTTGTGATCCTTGACCTTTCCAAGGGGTCATCTAAATTAGTATGCATAGATAGGTCTTACCATCAGGTATCTCTGTAGCAAGTTTGGGTTTGAAGTTTTGAATAGTAACTGAGAACAAACATTTCTTGTCCAAATATGGCTATTTTTTTACCTATTTCCGGAGCTCTTGTGACCCTTGACCTTTCCGAGGGGCCATCCAAATTAGTATGCATAGATAGGTCTTAACATCAGGTATCTCTGTAGCAAGTTTGGGTTTGGAGTTGTGAAGAGTAATTGAGAAACAACATTTCTTGTCAAAATATGGCTATTTTTTAAAAAACCTATTTCCTGAGCTCTTATGACCCTTGACCTTTCTGAGGGGTCATCTAAATTAGTATGCATAGATAGGTCTTACCATCAAGGATCTCTGTAGCAAGTTTGGGTTCGAAGTTGTGAATAGTCTTTGAGAAAAAACATCTTTTGTCAAAATATGGCGATTTTTTAAACCTATTTCTTGAGCTTTTGTGACCCTTGACCTTTCTAAAAGATCAATCAAAGTAGTATGCATAGAAGGTCTTACCATCAGGTATCTTTGTACCAAGTTTGGGTTTGAAGTTGTGAATAGTATTTGAGAAAAAACATCTTTTGTAAAAAAAAAAAAAAAAAGAGGCTATTTTGGACCTATTTCCTGAGCTCTTGTAACCCTTGACCTTTCCGAAGGATCAACCAAATTAGTGTGTGGATAAAGGTCTTACCATCAGGTATCTTTGCTCCAAGTTTGAGTTTGAAGTTTTGAATAGTATTTGAGAAAAAAATAAATTGTGTCCCAAAATAGATATTTTGATGTATTTCCTGATCCCCTGTGACCTTGACCTTTGTGAGAGGTCACAGAAATGGTATATTTAGAAAGGTCTTGCCACAAAGTATCTTTGGGCCAAGTTTGAAGACTGTAGCTTGAATAGTCTTCGAGAAAATGCCAACGTTGAAGTTTACCATGGACGGATGACCACTGGCCAAGAGCATATTCACTTTTGCTTCGCATGTGAGCCAAAAAAGGGCCATGGAGGTAGAAAAAGGGGGGGGGGGGGGCGAAAAGAAAGATAGAAAGTGAGAGAGAGAAGGAGGAGAGAGAGAGGGAGGGAAAGAGAGATTCAATGAAGCTTTAGGCATTGACATCGTCACAGACAGCCATAGCCATTTTTCAAACATGCCTTTGCTACAAAACTACGAGACAATATACACAAAACTAAGTATATATGAAATTAAAACATTGCTAGCTTAGTGAAGTCCCACAATAATCTCACACTCCTACACACACACACTGAATTAATAACTGTGAGAAAACTTAATCATATTTACAGGGCAGTCTTGGCTTGACTTCGCGAACGAAGATTTTATAGGAGTTGCCCACGACGTCTGCAGGCTTGTTCGTGGCTGCGGAGGCCAATCCGGGACAGGCAGGTTCGACCGCAGTGGCTGCAGGGGAAGGTATGGCCAGGGTTCTGAGTTGCGGCATCTCTGTTTTTTCTCCTGAGCCGCTTGTCCTTAAGGCTAGCTCTGCGAGAGTCCTCAAAGGAGACAGCTGCCTTGTAAATGGTGGAGCGCCAGGTGTCATGGTCCACAGGAAGCGAGGACCACTGGTGGTGGTCGATTTGGCAGGCACTAAGTGACTTCTTGAGACAGTCTTTGTATCTCTTCTTTGGTGCCCCTCTGTCACGGTGTCCAGTAGCAAGCTCGCCGAACAGGGTGATCTTTGGTAGGCGATGATCCTCCATCCTGGAGACATGCCCCGGGCAGTATATATTTCACAACATAATGATTATGATTGCTTTGAGAAGTACTTGAAGAGACTAGCCCGTTACAAAACCAGAGAGGAAGCGGATTTCACACAATCAGGAAGCGTGTTCCAGTCTGCATTTCCGAGAGTGACAAACTAGATTTGTATATATCAATTCCTGTTTTGGGGACTAAGAAAAGTTGCCTAATATTACCAAGCCTAGATTCCGATTCAGAGAAAAGGGTTGTGATATGTTCTGGTGTTTTCTGTTTCCACACTTTGAACATAAAACAGCCTTATTGTATGAGAAGTGATCTTGCAGAGGCTTAAATCTTATTTTGTCGAGTTTTTCTTCTGTTGCGAGTCGTGGGTCGGGAAGGATTAACTTTGCTGCTCTTCTGTGTAATGAGTTGAGTCTCTTCAATTGGACGTCACTGCAGCCATCCCACTCCGTTCAAACGTAATATGAGAATGTATGTGAGCGTTACAGAATAGTTTGCAGGTGTCAGAGTTGGTGTAATATTTCAATTAGGACAACATAAAAAGAGTTTTGGCTACAGTCCTGCACAAAGTGTCCGTATGCGCCTTCCACTTCAGCTGACAGTCAGTGGTAATCCCTAGCAGGCGATGTTCATTAAGAAAGAGAAAAAACAAGATGATGATTTCATCCCAAAGTCTACAGTATTGTTTGGAGCTCAGATGCGTTTATCTTTTAGGAACATTCAGAGTTGTTCATATTTTTAGGCTTATAATGCTGATCCATTTCCCTCCTTTCTAAGCCAACCTTTGATCAACACGCACGTCGGCGCGCACAAAGACGGACAAACGGCGCTTTCCGCCATTAGTATGCTCTGTGGGCTCGTGTAGCGACAGGAATCCATCTCCTTCTACTCTAACCTACCCTCTGATCCACACACACTGGCACACATAAATAAAGACGAACACACGGCAAATCCCGCCATTCGTAAGCTCTGTGGTCTGGCGTAGCATAGCTATTGTGAAGAAGAGTAATAGCACGAGCAGCAAAATGACGTCACTTAAGCTTCACGTCATGGCATCATTAGTCCCATGACGCCGTGTTCATAGGGATGACTCGATGTTATACATCACTCATCGCAGTACTAACATTTGACGTATCAGAGGATGAACTTTGCAATTTTCTTGCTGATTTTCATGCCAAAGCTTAAGGTCACAATTTGACCTAATCCTACCCCAGTACCAGGACAAATAGCAGGCTTATGCAAACACTGTTTATGGAAAATCATGCGGGCATTAATGAGAAGATAGCTTTTTTCATAAAAGAAAAATTAAAGTTATGTTAGCTGTTAGCCGACTCCGAAAAAGTGGTGCAGAAAATTGTAGGGCATACAGGTCGCAATTCACCTAATCTGAGTCAAACTGTAGGCTTATGTAAATACCATATATGAAATATGCGATTACTAATGAGAAAATTGTTTGTTTGTTCTTTTTCATAAAAAATATTCAATTGTTTTAAGATTAACCCATATAATTCGTGAAATATATCCCCAAAACATGAAAATATATTTAATTTTTTTTAAATATTTATCACTCAAAAAGTTTTAGAGGTACAATGCTGGTTAACGAACTCATTCAATATCACCCTTTTATCTAGCTATATGCAAAATAGCTAGTAAAAATAAAGAAAAATTACGGACGGACTCCGGTGTGGATCAACTGATTTTTGTGAAACGGCCATTTTCTTGCCAATGAGCATCTTAATCAAAACATTTAAAAATACTCCCCAAGATTATTCTTTTAGGGACAATATCATACAATTTTAAGCTTTTCCGTCCCCAAACGTGGGCTCTAGTCACCGTCACACACACACACCAAAAAGATGTTCTCTAGCAAGGTTTGCATAGCTAGACGTGTCTGCCTCTCACGCCAAAAACGTCATGTGCATGCTCTGGAATGTGCTCCGACCAGCCCCATTTCAAAGTCTAACATATTTTAAAAACAGTAGACAAAATGACCTGCACTGTTTTAATGCTGTGCATCAAAAACAACATAATGTCTGGTAAAATAACTCATTTTCATGTCTTTGAAAGTATCTGTCAGACTGCTATTTTGTGCACCTGCATGGACACCACAACAAGGAATAAGATGGGATGAACCATAACCCACAAAGACTCTTCTATATGAGAGCCATAGCCCACAAAGTCCCTTCTATATTTGAGCTGTCTTCACTGTCAAGGGTCTCTACCTGATGGCTTTGACCTGATCTGATGTTGAAATATCTTATTGAAAAAGCCTCGCAGACTTGCCGATCAGTCAGTGAGCTCCATAAGGGACACAGTGCATTTGTGTCCTTGGTTTCAAAAATGTAATTTGTTCTGACAATTTTATTTTTTTTAATATAATTTTATATTTTACATGATATGAGTTTCACTTTGTCTTCTAGACTTGAGAAAATGGTGACAAAACTAGAATTTCATGGTACAGTTTTAGTCTTGCTATAATTTGTCTATGTGAGGTTGACTTTATCTAGATACATGATATTCTACTGTACATGCTCTTCTCATATACTATTCACAACTTCAAACCCAAACTTGCTACAGAGATACCTGATATTAAGACCTACCTATGCATACTAATTTGGATGAGCCTTCGGAAAGGTCAAGGGTCACAGGAAGTTGGCAAATGTGTGTAAAAGGCCAATTTTTGATAGATTTGTAGTTATTATCAACAGTTTTGCAAACTTTTTGATCAAATTTGGCACAAAGATAGCTGATGATGATAAGACCTTCCTATGTATACTATTTTAGACTGATCATCACAAAGGTCAAGGGTCACGGGTGTTTGACAGATGTGTGAAAAATGATTAAATTTTGAGAAAACATGGATTTTGCTGGTGCAGAAGCCATCCCTTTACTTATCATCATGAAGGTCACACATGTAGATTGGACATGCACATGAGCCATAAGGGCTTTACCTTTCTTGTTTTCAAAGTTTTTGCAAACTTTTCAATCAAATTTGGCGTGAAGTTTGCTGATGGCAAGACATTTCTATGCATACAAATTTAGTCGACTCATCGCCAAGGTCAAGGGGGTTTGACACGTGTGAAAAATGCTTAGATTGTGAGAAAACATGGATTTTGCTGATGCTGAAGCCAGCCCTTTACATATTGACACAAAGGTCACACATATGTGCATCGGTCATACACATGAGCCATAAGGGCTTTGCCTTTCTTGTTATTAAAATTTTTTGACAACTTTCATGTCATGAAGGTCACACATGTAGATTGGACATACATGTGAGCCATAAGACATAAAAAGTGGCAAACGTTGCATGCTTCCTGTAGGTTCTTTAACACGTTTATTGTAGCACATGCTATTAGAAATGCCCCTACTATTGATTAAGTCTGTGTACCTAATGGAAGTTTGTTTAATATAACGATATGAAATGTACATATACCTTTTTTTTTTATCGTAGTTGAACACATGAGGATCAAGATAAAATATTGTCACACATTTTAAACAAAGTTATTTATGTGTTTAATGAATATAAACATCCCGATACTGCAGTAAACTTTGGATGTAACAAATCACCAAGAGACCCAATTTTTCTTCTTGTTATATCCAAAGTTTGTTGTAGAAGCAACGTAATATACACAGAAAGAGTGCTGTCAGGCCTCTAAATTTTTGTGTGTTATATCTGACTGTTGTTGTCAACCGTATTGAAAATACAGTAGACTTTGAAATGGGGCTGGTTGGAGTACTTTACTTACTTACGCCTGTCACCCATTCCAGGGTATAGGCCGTCGACGAGAGACCTCCAGCGACTCCTGTCCTGTGCTTCTCCTTCGATTTTACTCCAGGTGGTTCCCAGTCTCTTGACGTCTGCTTGGAGGTCTCGATGCCAGGTGTTTCTCGGCCTGCCTCTTTTCCTCTTGCCCTGGGGGTTCCATGACAATGCCTGCCTAGTGATACTGGAGCTGGTCGGAGCGTGTTCCGTAAAATGCACATGATTCTCTGGGCCCGAATTCTGACAAAAAAAGTAACAAGATAAAAATGCCATCGCGTCTAGCTATGCAAACCTTGCTAGAGAACGTACATTTGGCACCAAACACCGTGTGTGTGTGTGTGTGTGTGTGTGTGTGTGTGTGTGTGTGTGTGTGTGTGTGTGTGTGTGTGTGACAGCGACTTAGAGCCCACCTTTGTGGACAGACAAGCTTGCAACTTTAGGATATTTTCCCTACCTGAATTCTACGAGGTAGTTGTTTTTATTTTTTAATTAGGTTACATGTTGACAAGAAAATGTCTGTTTCACAAAAACTGGCTGATCTGCATTTGAGTCCATAATACTTGTTATTCTTACTAGATACTTTGCAGAAAGATAGATTAAAAGGAGACATTGAACGAGTTCATAATCCAGCGCTATACCTCTTCAACTTTTTGAATAATAATTTATTTATTTTTTGAAGTTTTGGAGCTACATTAAACTCCCATCAAACAGTCAGCCCTGGAAGAGGCTGTGTGGAAGACACCCTTGCTGTGTACTCGGCATTTTGAGACTAGCAATGCCATGACGTGAAGCTTTGCTTATTGTGACGTCATTTTGCTGCTTGTGCTATTCTTCTTCAGAATTCCTGTCACTACACCAGCCCACAGAGCGTACTATAGGTGGGAAGCGCCATGTGTCTGTCTTTAGTTGTGTGCGCTGGTGTGTGTTGATCAGAGGTTGGGTTAGAGAGGAGGGAAATGGATCAGAAGGATAAGCTTAAAAATATGAAGAACTCTGAATGTTCCCACTTCCGGTTGCTATCCGATGTCGGATAGACGCTACATTCTTGTCATCCCCCAAAATCGCTAAAAATCACCATCTAAAGTGTGACATCGGCTCTACAAAATAGTGTGTACGGTGCAAGTGTTGTGTTTGGTGCCTTGTGTATCATCCATCGTGACACCATCTGCCAGTGCCATCTGTTAATTGGACAAGAAAGATAAACACCGGCAGCAGCAGTACTGCGCTATGGCGGCGGAAGTGTGCCACCGGTGTTTATCAAGGCGCAGCTACTGCCGGCTGCGGACGATAAAGACTACACAGTTTTTGAACTCTGCTCAGCAGCAGAAAAATGTACAGGCTTCAACAACATAGAAGGAAGCCAAAGACTGGGAAATCTGTGGAGGATATACCCCAAAAACATGGACGCACGAGTGGCCCTCCTAACCAAGGGCATAGTGTTGAGGGGTCGGCTTGTGACCCCAAGTGACAAAAACCCCTATATCGTGATGGACGCGCAAGGAGAGCGAGAACTCCCAGCCACACGTCTCACCATTGGAAATATTCCTCTTTCTTTCTCGAACGAGGAAATACTTCAATATATCGAAAAACTGCCCGTGAAAACTCGGTCAAGACTCATGGACGAGAGGGCCCGAGATGAGAATGGGAAGCTGTCACATTGGAAAACGGGGCGTAGGTTCATCTACATAGATGTGCCTGCAACCCCTCTCCCCAGATCACTAAAAATTGGGAATTGCACAGCTACACTATTCCACAAAGAACAGAAAACGGTTATCTGTTCAAAATGCCTGTCTGCAGGCCACCACCAGAGCACTTGCTCTGCGCCGGTCAGGTGCAAGCAATGCTTGGGTGAGGGTCATAAGGCTGGGGCCAGCGAGTGTGAACTCGCTGCACCCATGCCTCCGCCCTCCTCATCGGAAGAAAGAAAGAAGCAAAGTACGCTTAGCTTCAACCCCCGCGAGCCGCGTCAGCCTGCTCGCGGTGCCGGCACTGCCACCGAGTCTGCTCGCAGCAGATCTCTGACACCGGCGCAGCTGACGAAGCGTGCGCGGTCCCCTTCCGCGCAACGCTCGCCGCGATCTGCCGGGAAAAAGAACGTGCGAGTGAACAACACTCCCGCACTCAACAAGGAGAACGCAAACCCCAACTCTGACCCCTGTGGAGAGAGAAACAATATGGATGATGACAACTCGACCATAAATACCTGAACCGGGCGTCACCTCATCCTGCTCTAATGACGAACTGCTTACGGCCACGGACTATGATTCCTTCCTCTCGATATGGCTGAATTACGTTGTGTGACTCTGAATGTACGCGGACTCAAAAACAAGCAAAAACGCAATAGCATTTTCAGACTCCTAAAAAAAGAAAAATACGACGTAATTGCTCTACAAGAATGTCACGTCTCCACACTAGAAGAAGTGGAGCAGTGGGAACTCCAATGGGGAGGGAAACTATTCTATTCTCTGGGAAACAACCGCAGCCTGGGCCAACTCACTTTAGTCTCCAGAAAACTTATGGAAAACTCGAAATGTATCTACAAAGACACCCGTACTCTTATCATAGAAATATTAATAGACGGAAAAAAGATACTCATTGCTAATGTGTATGCTCCACAATCCACCGTCGACAAAATTAACTTCTATTCCCACGTCCGACAGACCATCATAGATCACGACACGGAACACAACGGCATAATTATTCTAGGAGATTTTAACTCCGTGATGAGCAATGAGACTGACATAATAAGTGGAGAGCAACACAATCAGAGAGAAATCGAAGCACTCGTACAGCTAGCAGTAGACTTAGATCTACACGACAGCTGGCGGTCCCTTAACCCCGATTGTAAGCAATACACCTGGTGCCGACATCACCCATTCACAGCCAGACGCTTAGACTACATATTTATCTCCAACAACCTCACTCCAAACACTGTACACAGTGAAATACTCTCATTCGCTCACTCTGACCACAGAGCAGTGCTTACAGCAATGTCCTTCCATGATTACCAAAGGGGACCATCGTACTGGAAATTAAATAACAGTCTTCTTAAAGACAAAGCGTACGTTAGCGTCATTAACAACATTATCGAAGAATCCTATCGCGATCAAACAGAGCTCAGCCCGCACACTAAATGGGAACTATGCAAAGTCAGAATCAGAGAACAGTCTATAGCCTATTCGAAGCACAAGCGGCAAAAACAAAAAGACAATATCAAAATCAAGCAAACTAAACTGCAACTCCTAGAAAACGAACTCGCTGAGCAAGCAGACAATAAAAGACTCATATCAGAAATCATCATCATCATCATCATCAGTCCCTTGCCCGAACTGGGCGTTGGGGGGACTGAAAGGCAGCAGCAACAGACAGTGCTCTCCACTGAGTTCTATTTTGGGCGGTGGCAAGCAAGTCTGGCATCTCGAGTTCGGTCCATTCTTTTATGTTTGCGACCCAACTCTTTCTCTGACGACCTCGCCGACGACTTCCTTCGAGAGTGCCTTGGAGGATAGTCTTGGACAAGGTGTTGTGTCGGGTCACGTGGCCAAACCAAGCAAGCTTGCGCCGTTTCACGGTTGCCAGAAGGGGTTCATGTGGGCCCACCAGGGAAGTGACGATGCTCCGTACATATTCGTTGGTCTTGTGCTCGCGGTACGAGATGCGGAGCAACTTCCTCAGGCACTTGTTCTCAAAGGCCTGGATTTTCTTTTCTGAGTCTGCAAGCAGTGTCCAAGTCTCACAGCCGTAGAGTAGAATAGACACTACGAGGGACTTGTAAAGCCTGTACTTGATGGTGAAGCTGATGGAGTTACTTCGCCATATCCTGTCCAGCCTGGCCATTGCGGATGTTGCTGTACCTATCCTGATACGGATCTCTGCTATGCAACTACCGTCTTTGGACAGGGTGGCTCCCAAGTACTTGAAGCTATTGACCTCTTCTAGCTTCTGGCCGTTCATGTGAATGTTGCTGCTGCTGTCGCTTGTGGTGTTGATCATCACTTTGCTTTTATCCGTACTGATCTCCATGCCATAAGACCCTGCGCTACTTGAAAGTTTGTCTGTCAGGTTTTGGAGCTCACTATTGCTGCCTGCCATGAGGTCAATGTCGTCTGCGAATCGAAGATTGCACAGGGATCTGCCACCAATAGAGATTGAAGTATGGTGGTCGTGGAGGGTTTCCTGCATGATCTTCTCCAGGAATATGTTGAAAAGGACAGGAGAGAGCAGGCATCCTTGACGGACACCGATCGTCGTCCTGAAGAACTCGCCTGACTGATTGTTAAGTAGAACCGCGCTGCAGGCGTTCTTGTAAAGCGCTTCTATCATTTGGATCAGTCCCTCCTCTATGTTGAACGATCTCATGACTTGCCAGAGTCCGTCGTGCCAGACGCGATCAAATGCTTTCCTGAAATCAATGAAGTTGTGGTAGAGATCAGAAATAATAAGGATAAAAACAGATCTAGAAATAAACGCCCTCGCGGAAGCTCGCGGGGCACAAATAAGGTCAAGAATAAAGTTCATTGAAGAGGGCGAGAAAAACACACGGTACTTTCTTGGCCTAGAAAAAGCAAATGGTTCGAAAAACACAATATCTGCTCTCAAAACCGAAGACGGAAAATTGCTGACAAAACAACAAGACGTATTGAAAGAACAAGTGAACTTCTATGCTAAACTATACAAAAACGACCTTAGTCTTTCAAACGAAAATGACACGTCCTTGTCCGATTTTCTTGGCCCTCACTCCTCTCTGCCCACATTAAACGATTTTGACAAAAACAACTGCGAAGATGACATCACGGAAAACGAAATAGAGGAAGCCCTCAAATCCATGAAAAACGGCTCGGCGCCGGGATGTGACGGACTTACAACGGAATTTTACAAATGTTTTTGGCCAAAAATAAAACACATGATTATGGACTCCTATTGTTACTCCTTCGAAAGTGGGAACCTATCCCATACCCAAAATAAAGGAATTATAATACTTCTCCATAAAGGCAAAAACCTCCCGCGGGATAACCTGTCAAACTGGCGACCAATCTCTCTCCTAAACACTGACTATAAACTACTCGCAAAAACGCTAGCCAGAAGGCTTGGTACAGTTATACACAAGCTTATAGCTGAGGATCAGTGCGGATTTGTAAAAGGCAGGAACGTTGCAACAATCCTCAGAACAATCGACGACACAGTCAACTATCTGAATAAGGAAAAGCTCCCAGGAATCTTGGTCGGAATTGACTTTACAAAAGCTTTTGACACAATCTCCAAAACACTCATAGAGGACAGCCTCAAACTGTATGGCTTCGGCCCCAACTTTCAACAGTGGATAAGCACTCTCATAGAGCAAACAGAAAGCTCCATAAACCATTATGGATGGATCTCTGAACCCTTCAGAATCGAACGAGGAATACGACAAGGATGTCCACTGTCCCCGCTGCTGTTCATCTTAGCAGTAGAAGTGCTTGCAATAAAGATCAGGGATAGTAATGTAAACGGGATAGCGATCAAGAGAAACCACAATGTAGAGCTGATACTAAAAATCCAACAGTTTGCAGACGACACTACACTCTTTCTTAAAGACGGTACTGACCTGGACAAGATAATCGATATATTTGATAACTTCTCAAAGATATCTGGCCTCAACATGAACAAGGAAAAGACAGAAGCAATGTGGCTAGGAAAAGACAAAAATAACGAAAATTCCCCCCACGGCATTAAATGGGTAAAACAAATAAAAATTCTTGGCACTTACTTTAACAGCAATGTGAGTGCACAAGAAATTGAAGACAACTGGTCGAAAAAAATCGAAAACATGAAAAAGGCAATAAAGCAATGGTCAAGACGAAATTTAAGTATACAAGGTAAAATTGTTGTAGCTAAAACATGTCTTATCTCTCAGTTTGTGTACATCATGCAAGCCATCGGCCTCCCGGAGGACATTTTGGCTGCAATTAATCGAGAACTATTTACTTTCATCTGGAAAAAGAAATATAATAATAAAAAAGCATTTGAAAAAGTCAAACGTAAGGTACTTACCCAAGGTACCGACCTTGGAGGTCTCAAGATGATAGATATGAAAACACTCCAAGAAGCTCTGTACCTCACATGGGTCCCCAAACTCGTAAAAGGGGACACAAGCAGCGCATGGAAGGCATACCCAGTTCACGTCTTTTCAAAACTATCTAACGACCTGGACATATTGGCAACTCCCTCAAACCCAACGGACTTAAATGGACTCTCCCCAAACATAGGAAACTTTTGGAAAAACGTCCTCCGTGCCTGGTTAAACTTGAGATCTAAATTTGATGAGAACGAGGCAAGAGAACTTTACCTAAACTCCGCTATATGGAATAACTCCAATCTACAATTTAAACGTAAAAGCCTGTACATGAAAGATTGGATTGCAAAAGGATTACACAAGCTCAACGATATCCTTAGCGACAGATTCGAAATAATCACATTTGGCGATCTAGAGGCGCTGGTAGGCCCAGCCCCACATAGAATATTAGAATACAACGCAATGCGTTCTGCAATTCAGCAGGCCTTTGCAAGCAACCGAATTAAACTCTTTGACCACCCAGAACAAAACCCCTCACGCATGACACTAAATGGCATCACAGTAGACACTCTCACCGCAAAACACTTTCGAAGATTGCTCACGGAAGAAACACAACCATGCGCGGTAAAGTTTTGGAACAGAAAGTTACATGTATCTATCAACAAGCATCACTGGGAGGCTGTAATCAACGCCACCCGAGAAACCAGACTAAGGGTTCTTCATTGGAAGATCCTTCACAACATCTTCCCCACAAACATACTCCTAAAAAAGATGGGAATTGCAAACTCGGACAAATGTAACGCATGCCGTTTAGATCAAACAGACTTTATAGAGCATTTTTTCTTTGCCTGTCCCAAAACCAAACCCTTATGGCAAATGGTCGAAAAAGAAATCAACGTGCGAACCCAACAGCATCTCAAAATAACTGAAAACATTGCCCTTCTGGGAATCCACGAACGAAACGTCGACCACCAAAACAAGAACCTAATAAACCATCTCATTATCCTAGCGAAAATGTGTATCAGCAAATTTAGATACGGCGACGCTGCTAATATTTGCATGATTTTTGAAAAGGAACTGATGCTAAGAAACCATTTGATGCCACATTTATAACTATCTCTCTCCTCTCTCTCTCTCTCTCTCTCTCTCTCTCTCTCTCTCTCTCTCTCTCTCTCTCTCTCTCTCTCTCTCTCTCTCTCTCTCTCTCTCTCTCGTGCATCTTTTAAAGACAGTAGCAAAAGACAATAGCAGAGAGTGCATGGCAGCAAACCCACTTTGTTTTCTGTCCATCCCAATAATCTATAATCTTTAATTGCTATATATAGTATACATGTGCACCTGATCAAGACACTGCAAACAACGGGTTTATGTCCATTACTAGTTCACGTAGTGTTCACTGTTGCATTGGGCATGCATCATCAGAATTTTGAAATAAAATTTGACTAGACAAAATGTGAAGAATAAACGGGAAGATGATGTCGGAAGGATTAAAGAAGAATTTGAAAAAAAAAAAAAAAAAAAAAGAATGAAAAACAGGCACAAAAAAACCTTCCTATACGGCAATTGCTGGGCCGGTTTAAGACTGATTCCCACAAAAAAAAAAAAAAAAAAAAAAAAAAAAAAAAAAAAAAAAAAAAAACTCTGAATGTTCCTAAAAGAAAAACGCTTGTGAACAGTATGGTAGGCTTTGTGATGAAATCCTCACCTTGTTACATGTATATCCAACCTTCGTTATAAGCAAAGTAGACCGTATACGTGTGCTGACATTAACTGTATACAGCAACTATCTTGCCTCTTTTTTCTGGTGTTTAGGCAGTCAACAGTGATCGCAGCCTTGGCCAAGCTAGATGTCATCCCAGAGAATGGGACTTGGGTTTTTTATGACAACATCAAGGAGGTGGCCACAGGGCTTCAGGTATTTTTACACAAGTCTCCTCCGTTTTAATTGCTTGCACTATTACAATATAAATCACATGTATGATACTACTTGTAATCAAGAACTGTATCAGTGTGTAGATACAATAAAGTACAATAAAGAACACAGTCAGCCAAAGTATTGATCGAGTAAATTTGTCCAAGTGCAGCTGGGCCCTTATAGGTGGGGGGAGGGGGGGGGGGAGGGGAAAGGGGACCTATGAAAAGGGATCTGTGAACTGAAATGCGACTTCGTGTTTTTTTTTCCTCAAATATACAGGGTTAATACTAATGGCACTTTTTTCTTTATCCATAAGAACCATAGCTGTAAATAGAGCTTAACTGATATAACTGAATAAGACACGAGTGGATTAAAGTTTTGCCAAGCCTTTGGCAGGAATTTAATCCCCAAGTAAATAACAAAAGAGCACCTCTGCAGATGACAAAGTCATCATCCTTGGCGACTTCAACGCCAGAGTGGGCCAGCACTCTGCAGCCTGGAAAGGAGTCCTCGGCAAGCATGGCGTTGGGAACTGCAATGACAATGGCCGCCTACTGTTGGAGTTCTGTGCAGAGCAGCAGCTTGTTATCACCAACACCACTTTCCAGCAAAAGGACAGTCGACAAACCACCTGGATGCATCCTCGCTCCAAACACTGGCACCTTATTGACTATGTCCTAGGGCGTCAGAGGGACCGCAGCGACGTCCTCCACACCAGAGTGATGCCCAGCGCAGAGTGCCACACTGACCACCGCCTTGTCCGCTGCAAACTCAGGCTCCACTTCAAGCCAAAACCCAAGAAAGGGGGGCCCCCCAAGAAAAAGCTTGATGTTGCCAGCCTTCAGCGTGACGACGTGAAAGCTGCCTTTCAAACAGATTTACAGCGCAGGCTCAAAGACACAGCTGACCCAGCAGACTCCTCCCCTGAAACACTCTGGGAACAACTGAAAACTGCTATTGCAAAATCCTCTGCAGAAGTCTTGGGTTTCGCTAGAAAGAGGAACAAAGACTGGTTTGACGAAAACGACGTAGAGATCCAGGAACTCCTAGCAAAAAAACGAGCCGCCCACCAGACCCACCTAGCCCAGCCTTCATGCCCTGTGAAGAAGTCTGCCTTCCGCCTCGTCTGCAGCAGTCTCCAGCGCAAGCTCAGAGATCTACAGAATGGGTGGTGGACCAGACTCGCACAGAGGACCCAGCTTTGCGCTGACAACAGTGACTACAGGGGCTTCTACGAAGCCCTGAAAGCAGTGTATGGCCCCAGGCACCTGATACAAAGTCCCCTGTGAAGCGCTGATGGACAGGCACTCCTCACAGATAATACCTCCATCTTGAACCGCTGGTCAGAATACTTTCAGGACCTCTTCAGCGCTGTTCAAGAGCAGCAATCCTCCAAATTCCACACCTCCCAGTAAAGGTTGAATTGGACGAACCACCCACCGCTGAAGAAACCCTCACGGCCATCCACCAGCTCAAGAGTGGCAAAGCAGCAGGCATTGACGGAATCCCACCAGAGATCTGGAAACATGGAGGCCCTGCACTCCACAACAAGCTCCACGACCTCTTTCTCTGCTGCTGGGAGGAAGAAATACTACCAAAGGATCTCAGCGATACAGTCGTCATCACCCTCTACAAGAACAAAGGAGAGAAATCTGCCTGCTCCAACTACCGTGGAATTACCCTGCTGTCCATTGCCGGAAAAATTCTTGCAAGGCTGCTCCTGAATCGGCTGGTACCTGCCATCGCTGAAGACCACCTCCCAGAGGGCCAGTGTGGTTTAAGAACCAACAGGAGCACCACCGATATGGTCTTTGTGCTGAGACAGCTTCAGGAGAAGTGCCGCGAGCAGAACAAAGGGCTGTACATAACGTTTGTCGACCTAACAAAAGCGTTCGACACTGTCAGCAGGCAAGGCATGTGGCAGATTCTGGAGCGACTTGGCTGTCCCCCAAAGTTCCTCAGCATGATCATCCAGTTACACAAGGACCAGCAAGGCCAGGTCATACTAAACGACCTGCACAGAACCATTTCCCATTCTCAACGGTGTGAAGCAGGGCTGCGTGCTGGCACCGACCCTCTTCACCATCTTTTTTAGCATGATGTTGAAGAAGGCCACAGTGGACCTCGACGATCATGATGCAGTGTACATCAGGTATCGTCTCGATGGCAGTCTGTTCAACCTCAGACGACTGCAGGCCCACACCAAAACCCTAGACCAACTGATTCGTGAGCTGCTCTTTGCTGACGACGCTGCCCTCGTTGCACACAGCGAGAGAGCCCTGCAGCGCATCACGTCCTGCTTCGCAGATGCTGCCCAGCTCTTTGGACTCGAGGTCAGTCTGAAAAAGACAGAGGTCCTCCATCAGCCGGCACCCAAGGTAGAACATCGCCCTCCCCACATCTCCATCGGCGAGTCTGAACTGAAATCAGTACACCAGTTTACCTACCTTGGCTGCATCATCACGTCAGACGCCAAGCAGGACAAGGAGCTGGACAGCAGGTGGCAAAAGCGAACAGCGCTTTCGGGCGTCTATACAAGCGGGTGTGGCACAATCAACAACTGAAAACAGGCACCAAGATCAGCGTGTACAGAGCTGTCGTCCTCACCACCCTGCTGTATGGTTCCGAGTCCTGGGCTCTCTACCGCAGCCAACTATGACACCTCGAACGCTTCCACCAGCGCTGCCTGCGTACCATCCTTGGCATTCACTGGAGTGACTGTGTCACAAACGTCGAGGTCCTTGAACAGGCAGAAACTGTGAGCATCGAGGCTTTGCTGCTGCGGACACAGCTCCGATGGGCGGGGCACGTCTCCAGGATGGAGGATTATTGCCTACCCAAGATCACCCTGTTCGGCGAGCTCACCACTGGACACAGAGACAGAGGGGCACCAAAGAAGAGATACAAAGACTGTCTCAAGAAGTCACTTAGTGCCTGCCAAATCGACCACCGCCAGTGGTCTTCACTTGCTGCGGACCGCGACAACTGGCGCTCCACCATCTACAAGGCAGCCATCTCCTTTGAGGACACTCGCAGAGCTAGCCTTGAAGACAAGCGGATCAGGAGAAAAAACAGAGTTGCCACAACTCAGAACCCTGACCAGACCTCCCTCTGCAGCCACTGCGGTCGAACCTGCCTGTCCCAGATTGGACTCCGCAGTCACGAGCATGCCTGTAGATGCCGTGGGCAACCCCTATAGGAACTTCGTTCGCGAAGTCAAGCCAAGAAATAACAAAATCAAATCAGTGGGGCTATTTAGAACCATTTCAGATTTCTTCAGAAAATATTAAGCAAACCATTGGAAGGGAGATTCTTGCTGGTAGAAACACTAATGCTGAAGGGGTCAACTTTGCTAAAGTACCCAACGTGAATTTACTCTAGTACAGCCATTGCGTATGGGATGGAAATCGGTGCAGAGAAGACCAAACTGATGACCAATAACACCAGTGGCATTGGCACTGACATCATGATTGGAAGTCAAAAACTGGAAACCGTTAATAAATTCAAATACTTAGGAGCCATTGTGACAGATGAGGGATCAAAACCAGAAATACTGTCCAGGATTGCGCAGACAACAGCAGCACTGACAAGATTGAAGACCATATGGAAGGACAGAAACATCATGCTCTGCTCCAAGATCAGACTGATGCGCTTCTTAGTCATCTCAGTGTTCTTGTATGCCTGTGAGTCATGGACCCTCACAGCAGACCTTGAAAGGAGGATACAAGCCACTGAAATGAAATGTTTTCGAAGGCTGCTTGGCATTTCATACAGAGATCACATCACGAACGAGGAAGTGGGAAGCAGAATCAGAGAAGCCATCGGGCCCTAAGAAGACCTATTAGCCATTATGAAAAAACGCAAACTGAAGTGGTATGGGCATGTCACGCATTCAGCAGGTCTTGCCAAAACAATCCTGCAAGGCACTGTGCAAGGAGGACGAAGGAGAGGAAGAGAGAGGAAAAGATGGAAGGACAATATCTCAGAGTGGACAGGACTGCGGCAGGGCGATACGCTAAGAATGGCAGAGAACAGAGAGGAATGGAGGGAGCTGGTTGCCAAGTCATTCAGTGGTGCCCTAACGGTCGGCAAGACTACAGGAGATAGATTAGATAGATTAGATAGATAGATAGATAGATAGAATGAATTAATTCATCCAGACATGAATCTACACAGTGTAAAGATTTGTGCTGCGGTTATTGAGAGTTTTTAGTTTGATGGATTTAAAATCCACACCAAAAAGGTGACTGCCAAGCGTGTAAAACGCAGAGAATAACCCAATAAAGAACGAAGCACACTTAGAAAGATAGTTATAAGGTTTTATAAATTGTGTTGGAACAGTCTTTCTGAGCGTACTTCTTTCTTTGTAGGGTTATTCTCTGATGGATTTAAGCCTTTGTGGATTCATACTTTATGAAACTTATGCTGTACTGTACATTTCACACCGAGTACGTTTATGTCTGAATGATAGTGAAATCGCTGCTTCAAAAATTTGTACTGTTTTGAATCAGCCTATTTCAGTGGATTCATGCTAGGTAGGTTTTTTGCCGGTAGATTCAGGCAGGACAGACATGTCTAAATGTAATGAAGCTGAATCTTTCAGCCACACTAATGTGATGTCAAACCTTATAAACTGTGTGGAGATATTAATGCAATTTACACATCATTTAGAGTAGATCAAGTTTGTTATGAGGGAGATGTTTCACATTGAGTTTGTTAAGCGTAAGACATAACACATTGTGTTATGAGTTCCTGTTTTGTTAATTGTTCGGAGGTATCACACTCATAATTATCTCATTGCTTATTTTCTCTAAGGGAGTGTAATACAGTTTCATTTATTATATACTTATTTACCATGTCTGTATATCTCTATGTATTCATGTCTGTTTGATTTTGTGCCGACCGTATAAAGCCAAAAACAGAATAGCTGCACCCAAAAGAAAAGATCTTGATAATGTAGGGGATTATTTTCTCAGTGACCTCTCTTTCTGTCCGTCTTCATCATGTTTGGCATCAACATCAACACCAGCAAAAGTCAGGAAGTGTGTAGATTATTTACAATGAAACTGATCGCATTAATATCTCCACACAGTTTATAAGGTTTGACATCCCATTAGTGTGGCTGAAAGGTTCAGCTTCATTACATTTAGACATACATTCAAAAACCTTTCCATTGATATATCATCTGACACGGACGATCAGATATTGGATTTGCGCAGTGGCTTTGAAACCGACACCCCAATGCACGAACACGACTTCACAATGGCGCCTGCGAATAAAGCTTCTTTCGTCAACGATGACGCAAATTTTGCTTGTGACTTGCAGAAAACATTGCGCAAGTACACAAATGTTATGATTAATGATTAAGTACTTGCAAAGAACTTTTCCGTGTGACTAATGGACTCTTGGGTAAGACCAGATATGTTCAACTGCCCAGCATACACCCAAACCGTGATCTCCCAGAACTGTTCTCTCGCTTTTTCTGTTCCAAAGTCAGAACAATACGTGACAACATTGACAAATGTGATAATGCTCCGACATCTTGCTCATTTGAATCTAAGTGTTTTGCTGGCACTCCTCTTGTGTGCTTTAGGCCAGTGACTGAAAAGGTAGTGCTGTACGCCATGAGTAAGATGTCTCTCAAGACCTGTAAGCTAGACTCTGTGCCTTCATCCCTTCTTTTTGAATGTAAAGATGCAATTGTACCAGTTGTTACAGCTATTGTAAATGAGTCCCTCTTGCACGGCACTGTACTGAACCGTTTCAAAACTGCAATTGTTAAGAAATTACAGAAATCTTAAAGAAATCTTCACTTGCTCCCAACAGTTTGAAAAACTACAGACCTTATCCAACCTACCTTTCCTTTCAAAGCTTCTGGAAAAGATAGTGCTCACGCAGCTGCTAGACCATATCAAGCATAATGGTCTGTGGCATGTGTTCCAATCAGCATATAGGTCTGGTCATAGCACCGAGACAGGATTGCTTGCATGATGTGAATGACCTACTTGCTGCTAGCGATGAGGATCAAATCTCTGTTCTGACTCTGCTTGATCTGTGCAGCATTTGATACCATTGACCATGACATTCTACTTGCCCGCCTTCGTGATGTGTTTGGCATTCAAAGCACTGCACTGAAATTTTTCCAATCTTACTTTGTTGGTCACTTGCAGATGGTTTCAGTGGCAGGTTCAAGTCCCACCCTGTTGAGCTGCTTTGTGGCGTTCCACAGGGGTCGGTCTTGGGGCCTGTTCTTTTTACTTTGTATACACAGCACCTGATGGGCAGTGGGCAGATGTTCACATCTGCACGGGACATAGACGACCCCACCCTCCACGAGTCCCCTGCTGCCTTGCAGGTTAGGTTTTGGATAACCAAAGGCTAGGGTGCTGACATGGTACCCGATTAGGTGTATGAACTTCCTTGATGGGCAAAAGAGTCCCATGAGGGTCTCATTGGCCACGTGTCCAGGACCAAGGCAAGCCACAAGTTATGTGGAGTTTTGGTTGTGGTTAACAGCCTGGAGAGGGATGGGCTTCGCCAGGTTCTTTTGCCCAAGACACACCACATGCAATGACAACCTTACCTCAATCCATACCGGATCGGTGGTCACCCGGAACAAGGACCGCGCCTTCTGTCTTGTGCCAGGGCAGAGGTGTTAAGTGTGTTTCTGGTGCACCACCAAAACTCCGTGCCGGAAACAACATCAGCATTGGCACCTGGAACGTCAGAACATTAAGAATGCCTGGAAAGGTAGAGGAACTGACACACGAAATGAACAGATACCACTGGACCATCCTAGGACTGTGCAAAGTACGATGGAAGAACCTTGGGGAACATCAACCCAGCAAAACCACAAACTGTATTACAGTGGCAGAGAAGACAAACACGAACAGGGTATTGGATTTCTCGTCCACAAAGACATCATGACACTGTCATGAGTTGTCGGCCAGTCTCCAGTAGGCTTATCACCATACGCTTGAGGGCAACCCCATTTAATATCACCATTGTACAAGTTTACGCCCCAACAACAGACTATGGTGATGAGGAAATAGAAGACTTCTATGACCAACTGCAAGAAGTCTTGGACCAGACCCCCAAGAAAGACATTCTTGTGGTGCAGGGAGACTGGAATGCCAAAATAGGAGAGGATGCTGCTAGGAACTGGAAAGGCACATGCGGATGCTACTGCAATGCAGAGACCAACGACAGAGGCTTAAGGCTCCTGGAATTTGCCAGCTCAAATGATCTAAAGCTGATGAACACGTTTGGCCCACACAAAGCATCCAGAAGATGGACATGGCACAGCCCAAACGGAGAGCACCATAACCAAATTGACTACATCATGGTGAAGAGACGCTTCCAAACCAGTGTGAACATTGCCAAGACAAGAAGTTTTCCAGGAGCAGACATTGGAAGCGACCACGACTTAGTGATGATGACCTTCCGACTCCGCCTAAAGAAGGTCAACAAGCAGGGTCCCTCCAGAATCAAGTTTGACCTCGAGAAGCTGAAAGACCCAGTGGTAGCGGAAGCCTTCCAGGCAAAGATAGTAGGAAAATTCACGCCACTGCTACTTCTAGGTGCAGAAGACACGGATGTGGACACACTGATCAACACATTTAACACTGCTGTAACCCAAACAGCCAGTGAGATCCTTGGCAAACACCGACAAGCAAAGAAACCTTGGGTTACAGTCAACATCTTTGTTCTATGTGACAAGCGTAGAGAATTAAAGAAAAAGAAATCAGAGTAGAAGGAGCTAAACAATACAGGGAAATTAACCAGGATATCAAGAAAAGCACGAAAAAGGCAAAGAATAAGTGGATTGAAGATCAGTGTAAACACGTAGAAGGAAATCTGAACAAAAATAATAGCAACTGGTGAAAGACCTGACCAGTGTAAAACAAGGAAACTCCTCGATCATTCAAGATAGTGAAGGGAACTGTCTTACGGAAGACCAAGACATACTGAATCGATGGACAGAGTACTGCTCAGATTTGTACAACCACCGAGCTACAGGGGACCCAGGCATACTTGTCAACCCACCCATGACCAACAATGGCAACTATCCCATCCTCCAAGAAGAAGTAGAGGCTGCAGTGAAGTCGCTGAAAAAAGGGAAGGCAGCAGGAGCAGACAACATCCCTGGAGAGCTAGTCCAAGAAGGGGGAGAAGACATGATAAGCGCCTTACTAACTGTAACGCACGCAGACTTGCCCACAGTCGTACGCACACTCTCACGCAACAGACGCATACACCGCCACTGACTCAGACGGGTGCATTCATGCGGTAAAACACAACACACGGGCTCCCTTTCTAAAGTAACCTTTATACACTTATAAATGAAAAAGAACGACTTAAATGATTATCAACTATGTACACTGTTCTATTATCACACACACACGTATCACAATATCTTTGCCAGGCTAGGTCTTAGTCTCACATTGCCTCCAACCTGTTTGATGTTGTTGCCTGGTTACGTTGGTCCTTCTCACGTCTAGGCGTGAAAGTCCTTCGTCGTACGCTTATTGCCGTCCTGTCTCTTTGGCACGGACGTCCTCGTTCTCGTAGAGTACTCAGTTCACGTTTTGACTTGGGTGTCTTGGTCCCAGTCAGACTCACTCTCAGAAGAGCTGGAGGGATGACCTCACGTAGGTCCCACCTGTGACTCGACGTCTCGGCGTCCGTCTTTTCCACTCTTTTACAAGAACTCTGAATAGACAACAAAAGTCCCAACGTAACACTTGCTAAACACACAACATATTGGATCAATGAGAAACGTCACGTAACCTGGCCGATACAAATAACTCACACGTTCATTCACACACACACACACACCCGTGCTTCATAAACTATTTTCGTATCACCCCCATATCTCTGTCACTATCTTGAAACAGACTATAGCCTAACTGACACTCTTGCTATACCTTACTCTATACCCTGGAAAAGACTATGCTTACCCAACCACGTACTATCTTCATAGCGGCTTAGACATACACACTTCATATTCCTTTAGTCATCTAACTCGGTAAACAACTGTATACAAAAACACCGGTTACTTCACCGAATTCTAAACATACTATAACTAAACCAAACCGGAACACCGCTATACAACCACATTAATCTTACCACGCATACTGTCTTTAACTAAACAACTATCAATACTACGTTTATAGAAACATACCTGAAATCTAGGCTTCAGAGTCTTGGAATGCGGGCTAGGTAACTCAAACACAACCGTTCCATACGACAAAACAGCCCGCACTACCGATCTAGACCTCTGACAGTCACAGCTTCCGCCTAGAACTCACTAAACAGAACTCACTAAAAATCCCGTGCTAACCATGTCTTACAGATTTCCACGTGCGTCTAGTGCCACACGGACTATCGGCACAAACAAACCGTCAACAAAAACCATACCGTACTAATCCTACTGTGCGAGCACTATGCACAAGCATAGATCTTCATCACACTAACAATCTGCAATAAGATCTGGCAGTCAGGGGATTGGTCCACACCATGGACCCAATCACTTATAATAACTCTCCCCAAAAAAGGCAACTTACATCAATGCCAGAATTATCGCACGATCAGTCTTATATGCCACCCAAGCAAAGTCATGTTAAAGATCCTACTGAACAGGCTGAAGCCACAGGCAGAGGAAATCATACCTGAGGAACAGGCAGGCTTCAGACCAGGGTGCAGCACAACTGAGCAGATCTTCAACCTGAGAGTTCTATGTGAGAGGTACCTCCAGCACCAGCAAGACCTCTATCGTGTCTTTGTGGATTTTAAGAAAGCGTTTGCCAGGGTGTGGCATGCAGCCCTTTGGTCCACCATGAAGCTATACAACATCAATGCGAACCTAATCAAAGTCATAGCAAACCTTTACAACAAGGCCACTAGCGCAGTCTGCTTCAACAGCAAAATAGGAAACTGGTTTAGGACTACAGTCGGAGTCAGACAAGGCTGCTTGCTCTCACCTACTCTTTTCAACATCTTCCTGGAAAGAATCATGACAGACGCTCTGAACGATCATGAAGGAACTGTCAGTATTGGAGGCAGAACAATCACGAACTTGCGCTTTGCGGATGACATTGATGGCCTTGCAGGAACAGAGAAGGAGCTAGCTCAGCTGGTGGAAAAGCTGGACAGTACAGCCATTGCGTATGGGATGGAAATCAGTGCAGAGAAGACCAAACTGACAAATAACACCAGTGGCATTGGCACCGACGTCATGATTGGAAGCCAAAAACTGGAAACAGTTAATAAATTCAAATACTTAGGAGCCATTGTGACAGATGAGGGATCAAAACCAGAAATACTGTCCAGGATTGCGCAGACAACAACAGCACTGACAAGATTGAAGACCATATGGAAGGACAGAAACATCACACTCTGCTCCAAAATCAGACTTATGCGCTCCTTAGTCATCTCAGTGTTCTTGTATGCCTGTGAGTCATGGACCCTCACAGCAGACCTTGAAAGGAGGATACAAGCCACTGAAATGAGATGTTTTCGAAGGTTGGCATTTCATACAGAGATCACATCACGAACGAGGAAGTGGAAAGCAGAATCAGGCAAGCCATCTGGCCCTATGAAGACCTATTAGCCATTGTGAAAAAACGCAAACTGAAGTGGTACGGGCATGTCACAGGGCTTGCCCAAACAATCCTGCAGGGCACTGTGCAAGGAGGACGAAGGAGAGGAAGACAGAGGAAAAGATGGGAGGACAATATCTCAGAGTGGACAGGACTGAGGCTGGGCGATACGCTAAGAATGGCAGAGAACAGAGTGGAATGGAGGGAGCTGGTTGCCAAGTCATCAGTGGTGCCCCAACGGTCGGCAAGACTACGGGATATAGATAGATAGACACAGCACCTGTCGCATGTCATTGAGTGTCACTTTGTTTCTTATCATTTATATGCAGATGATACAGAATTGTACAAACACTCCCCTCATGAACATGTTGATCCGATGGAGGCTTGTATTTGTGATGTTCAGAAGTGGACCACACAGAACAAGCTCCAGCTGAACAGTGACAAGACTGAGGCCCTCTGAATGATGTGCTCCTCTACGTGCAGTGCTGATCTTCCGGATTCAATGATGGTGGGCGAGAGCACCATCTCCTTTTGTAGCTCGTCCCGTAACTTGGGTGTCATTTTTGACAACAGGCTGACAATAAAGGAACAAGTGAAGAAAGTTTGCCAGCTTGCTTTCATTGAACTCAGAAGGATCAGCACTGTTCGACATCTGCTGACTGTTAAGTTACCAAAACATGTGTTACCTCCCTTGTGCTGTCCCGAATAGACTATTGTAATTATCTTTTGTCCGGTGTTACACAAAATCTTCTTGACCAAATCCAGAGAGTCATGAACTGTGCTGCACGTCTGATTTTTCGTGTACCGAAACGTGAACACATTATGCCTCTACTAGCCGATTTGCACTGGCTGCCAGTTTCATACAGAATTCAGTATAAAGTGAGTCTGTGTTATTTGTTTCAACATCATCTCTGGTTCTGTCCCTCCTTACTTATCTGATCTTGTCCAGCTGTATACACCATCCCACTTACTACACTCTGCTTCAGACACTCGTGTTTTCCGTATCCCTAGACGTAATAAGGTCACCGTGCATTTTATATTTGGTCCCATTACATGAAACGCTCTCCCAGCTGATGTGCGTCACTCATCACTCTCCATTTTCGAATCCAAGCTTAAAACACACCTTTTCTGTGTTGCATATACTTAAAGACCATTTTGTCTGCCGGCTCATCATGTGTGCGTATGTGTTTTGTTCCTTGTAAATCAATGTATTTTTGTTGTTGTTGTGTTTGTTTGTATTTTGCTTTGTGTTTCATTACTGTGATTGTAAAGCGCTTAGAGCAACTTGGTGATTAGGCACTAACAAATTACCTTTATTATTAATGATAGGCAAAGAAATTTTAAGCATTATAAACTAACACCGATTGATAGAATGGACCCACAGTTGAATTTTTACTGTGTGTAGTTGATTTCCAACCTGAAGTTCATGCCCTCCTCGTGGGGTATAATTTTTTTTTTTACCTAAATTACAGCTTTGACAAGTCTAGTCCTACAGAAATGCATGCCATATTTACTGCAATACTTCAGAGTTGCACTTGAATTTTTCTTAGACAAATACGTTCCGCGATTTCTTTGAAACGACCCGTTTTAGTCGAGAACAAGAATGTCACCTCTTTGCCAGTTAGCAGACAAAATTTTCAGAATGCCAACTTGTTTGGTTTTGACTGCCTAAACTATAAAAAAAATAATGTTATTTTGTGTTGTATGTTTTTCTGGTCGTCGTAACGTACTTGTAAATAAAGCAAACGGTACGAACACACATTATTATTATTATTATTACAAGTATTATTATTATATTTTATTTTGAAGTTTTACTCTTGTCAGTTTCTTACTATAGATGAAAGAAAATCACATTGAACAAAATTAATAGTTTCGGTTGTTTTTATTTTAGTTAAACAAACACTTCAAGATGCTGTCAGACAGAATTCAGCATAGGAAACAAGGAGGATCAACCAAAACCTCCCCCATCCCGATCAACAAACTTTTCTTACAAATGAATATATGACAACGATGGCAAACAACAACAGACATTCAACTCAGACTTTATTTAATGAGACTTGCTACTCTGAAGGTTTGCCCGTGTATCCAGTACTTTCTCCGACACAAACATGCATCCGTCAAATGAGAAAATATATACTTGACAAAAGACATGAATATCTTGACCAAGAAATGAGTGCTACCATCCCAGACCACTTAGCCTTTCCAGTCCACTCTTCCCTATCTTCTCAGCCGACCAGCATCTTAGTCAAACAAAGGCTGCATCTTTTTCTTCTTTTGCAATCATAGCAGATTCATGTCTGTACGACTGAAGCTAGCATCCATAAGGTGTAAAGAAGGTGTGCCCTTCAGCGAGTACTGACCTGAAACGATGGGTGCAAAATGTTTACCCTTTCTTGCTTTTGCCGACGTAAGCAAACCCCAGAAAATGGTTATTCGTTGAAAAAAAAAAAACCTTTACCGAATCCAGAATCTTTACCCTGCCCCCCCCCCCCCCCCCCCCCCCCCCCCGTGTGTCCCCCAACGGACAGCACCTTTCCGAGGGACGCGAGCCTCTGTCTCTACCCCCCCCCACCCCCACGTAATGAATAGCATCTCTCTGAAGCAAGTGAGCCCACCCCCCACCCCCTCCCGATTGCTCCGTTAACAGTATTTCAGAAAAGCAATTTTTTGTTAAAATGTGTATTTGTTTAATCTGTTTTCTAATCCCCTGTGAATTTGACCTTGAGAGAGGTCACTAAATTTGGTATGTGTAGAAAGGTCTTGGCACACGATTATATCTTTGGCCCAAGTTTGAAGAGTGTGGATTGAATAGTCTCCAAGAAAATGCCAACGTTGAAGTTTACGACGGACGAAGGACGGACAGACGACCACTGACCCAATACGTAGATTCACGTTCCGCACGTGAACATAATGCTTAAAAGTATCAACTCCGTTTTTGCTTATGACCATTTCTCACACTAAAGGCTACCAAATACTAAAACTTGATGAAAATCGAATGGTTCCAGAGATATCGCACAGACAAAAACGGAAGCACTAAAAACACTTATGGCTGCCAGGGCCTTTACACTCGGTATGTCAGATAATTTTCCTTTGTGCAGCTTTCTTTGGGGTACCTTTACTTTAACAATTTAAATCAAATGAGCCGTCTTTTGTGATATTACCTCAGTTTAGAGTACAAACTCTTTATATCTCTACTGTGACCTTGACTTTGGTACACATCTTCTAGTCTAATACTGACCAGATGAAAATGTAAACAATTCTGTTGGTTGCTTTTGGAGAAATCACCTGCCCAAAAACACACCCAGCTACAGTGACACATAGGATGACTCCAGTAGACCCTCTCTCAGGAACAGGGGAGAGGGAAGAAGAGGTATCTTAAACAAGTTGAAACACGAGGCAGATAACCACATTGCTTGTTTCCATAGCCAACAGAGGTCTTGCAGCTGGTAAATTTGAAAAATGATGTAAATGCATTCAGAATTCCATGTATCAGATATAGCGCTAGAATGCAAGATATTGTCATATTGTTACGTTCATATCTGATATGTGCTTGATTTAATGTGAAACTATCACACAGAGGGGGATTTGTCGTGTTTTTCTGTACATTTTAGTATCCGATTCACATGCCTACGATGAAAATTACCTAAGATATAGCGTTTTTAGTGAAGGGTGGATAAGCCATGTAAACCCTCGTGACACATGTCCAAATTGCATTTTCTGTCATTTTAGGCGTTCTGTAATTGAAATCGTATCAACGTGTGGGGCTAGAAAAAAATTCTGGACAATCTACATGTTCCGATCCGTGACAGTAAAAACCATACAACTTCACGTTTTTTTTTTATTTTTTTTTTTTATATAAGTGTCTTGTCACGACTAGGGAGGGACAGACGAGAATGGAAGATAGAATAGAGGTAGAACCCCCCAAATGTCCCGACTCAGTAGAGAGATAGACGAGAATGAAGGTTAGGAGTAGAAGAGAAGAAATATAGATAAAGAACCCTAGCGTCTTGCCTCAAGACAGGTTACAACTCAGCACAAGCAACACAACACATTTACTTTACACGTACACTCAATCTTTATTACACTAACTATTCCCCCTTTCCTTTCTTCCCACCGACACCTCCCCTCCCTGCCCCCTACTCCCCTCCCCCTCCCGAAAAAAAAAAAGAAAGAAAAGTAAAACAAAAGGAAAAACCTAAACCAAGGTTAATACTACCTCCAAGGCTAATACTACTTCCGCAGCATCAGCATTGCATCGAGTGGTGGAAACAAACACTCCCCCCACACTACGCAGCACTGTTGCTCCACAATAATAAAAAGTCAGGTTACAGCCCTCCGAAATGACGGCTGAAAAACGTTATTTACAATATACTGTTCATATACAAGAATCATGTAACTACACCAAGGCAGAGTGAGCGAAGGAAAGCTGAATAAGAATGGGACCACCGTGCTAAGTCGACGAACGCCTGTGGATCCCTCCCGTCCGGCTCCCTTAACGGTCGTACAGCTTCGCGGGTCTTCTCTCTCTCTCTCTCTCTCTCTCTCTCTCTCTCTCTCTCTCTCTCTCTCTCTCTCTCTCTCTCTCTCTTCGTTTCCCTGGCGCGAGGTCTGGTTGCAATGGCGACACGGCAGCTTCGGCAGTACAGATGACCGCACCCCTTCCACGCCAACACTCAGTCCAGCGAGGCGTGGTTGGTCCTAATGCCCGTCGGCCCTCCAACCGGTCCCGACCCCGAACGTCAAAATGCAAAAAAGCAGAAGCCTAAACGGCCCCGTAAGTACATAAACCAGAGGGTCCTAAAAGCAGCTAACCTCCCATACCCACCCTGCTTGGTTTACAAAAACACTACCACTAACCGTTCAAGCACTTGACCTTCACTCATGTGACACGTGCGGCTCTCCAAACCAAAAATTACACAAAAACCAAAACAATGAAAGTTCTCAAACGTTATAAAAGCCTTCCTAACATTCTCTGCACTTTCACGACAAGCGAATACAACATTTCACTAAACAGTTAAAAACGACTAATAATTACAGAACCAAACAATAACGCCAAAACAATACTTCCCTTTAACACCCATCGAGTTCTACCCTCCTTTTCCCCCCACGATACCTCTAGACCTAGCACATAGTACAAAACACCTATAACAACCATAACATGACAAAACATCCGCACGCGGGATTTTTAACGCACTTACCTCCTCTGCGACCCGTCACAAACGCCGACACCCGTAGGCACAATAACCCCAGTCTCCGGCCTCCAACGACCACGGGACTGGACCGGCGCTGTGTCACTGACTCTCACAAACGGTCAGTCACTGACTACCAACAGTCAGCTGGGCAAGACAACCTGGTCTAACCGAGTACAGCTGCGAACTAAACTATTATTCCCTTGCTACCGACAAGGTAAACTCGGCAGTGAACACACTACCGTATCCACTAGCGCGCCCCGCACGTGCAAAACAAGGAACACTAACCCGTCTCTACCAACATGAAAACAACTCACTATTCCTACACTGACCGGTGCTTCGGTAACTTTCGACTACCACTGTCAAAACAGTCACTAACCGTGACATGTCTAAACATAGCACTTTCTTAAAAACGCAAAAAGTGATCATTTTAGGTCATATTCAGATGCACATATTTTGGAAGCCACTCAACATAAAGTTCTGATTTTTTGCATGTACACTTCTTTGAACGTGTACTACCAAGTGGTGAATTTGTTTGGCGGCAGCTTCTAGAAAAAAAATTGAGTGGACCTACCTACTATTAGCTGGCCAGATTTTTACCCATCCTGCCGTGAGTTGGCCTTATTTGCCTGCTCAGCGTTAAACTAACTAACTATTACAATCAGTGTGCAACGCCTATCGAAAAAGGTCGATGCCTAGTGTCGCAGGGGATGCGCGTTTAAACAGGTATTTTCCAAGTGTCTATTTTAAGACAGGGTGTCGAGAGCACCCCGGTAAAAAGTACCACAGGAGCCAGATACACAGAAATCTTCTACGTAATAAAATGTTCGTTTTTGACGTATTGGCATGTAAACATCATGTAATGTTATGTTCTAAGCATGCAATGTTGAAAGAATACTTTTGTTGTACAGTGCTGGAATTTGCGTGGTATGTGTGTGTAGAGTGGTTGGGGGGAGGGGGGGGGGGGGGCAAATGGCTGCATATGATGACAAAAGAAAAGGGTACGATTTTGTCTTTTTTTCTGCACCTGCATAGATGTAACAAATCAAACAAAAAAATCCTGCTCAACACAGACAAACGAACCATTACCATCCATGTACCTTTAACACGTCATTTCTCTTCGTCTTCGATCTTTTTTATCCGAATAAAATCAAGCAGCATAGAATGGCTGCATTTGTCGCCATCATATGATATGCCTAAGACAATGACGTAGTGTCATGGATTTCTACGCAACCTTCCCATGATACCAGCCTGACTTTGTTTTTTGAACTCTGCCTACTTCAAGCTAGGGCGATCGACTAAAGTTACACCTGCATAGATGTAAGATGTAAAGCAAGATGTAACATGTGCGACCGACGTCTTGCACACTTATACCGCCGTGAGATGGCCTTAGTTGCCTGCTCGGCGTTAAACCCAAATAACTAACTAACTTGCACACTTATAGTACAGTCTGCATGACAAGTCCCCATTCCTCAGGAAATTCCTCCATGCATGTTTAATGAGAGTCGATCTAACGCCCAAAAGTAGAAAGGAATTCCCCCTGCAGCCAATGGCAAGCCGTAATAACGGGTCCCGTTACTCATTTCCCGCCAAAAAAAAGAGCCCAAATTTAGACCTCAGGATACGATTTGTGTTGGTTTTGCTGGAATGTTTTTCTCGACCAGACGTAAACGATATGGGGGGGCGGGGGGGGGGGGGGGGGGCACATACATCATTTTGTTCATTGAAACTTGCTATTTTTAGGCGTATCTTCAGTTTTTGCCTAACACTAGTCAGTGGTGACGGTTAATTTTTACCTGCAATATAGGTGTACTGTAATAACGAAAATCACACACAAAATTTATGTAAATTATAATTGCATTTCGTTCCATAATCCATCAGTTCACCATGAATCGAATGCAACCCATTAATTTGACAACAGTCTCTCCGTTCCTTTGTTCTATGAGGTTATTCAACCTACCCGATTTGCATGTTGACAACGTCAGTGAAGGCGGTCACATTCTCGCCAAGTTTATTCTCATCCAAATGCAAGAAATTGTTCCTGGCTACATAAATGTGCAGGCTGGCTTTCTGTGCGCCCATTTCATTCATTTCGAACTTCTGAGAGTCCGTTTTTAACCAGTTCAGGCTTCCTAAAGCATGTACCCCTAGAGTAGTAAACAGAATCAAGCTTGAAGTCATATTCGTACGCAGACCGAAAGCAGACGAAAAGTAAAAACATCAACAAAGGATTTTTTTTAAAATTCCCTGAAGATAAAATGTCTTTATATGTTAAATGTATAAATGTGCTTTTTTAATTAAACAAAAATTCGATCTGGGCACTTTTAAGCGTTCACGCAGAGAAAATTGCTGCAGATTTGATTTTGTCCGCTTCACGCAGAGCTATCAATGCGCGTGGTGCGATTCATTCGACCAGCCTGCTGGAAGCGTAATTGAGCAGAATTTGAATCAAATTTTACAAGGTAAAGATCTTCAAATCATCCTGGTATATGGCAGTTGTTACGATTGTGGTTGTGTTGTCCTGTGAGAGCATGCATGTGTTAATCGTAGGAAACGATCCGATATTTATTTGAGCTATCATGGTTACGTATCACGTACCTTTTCAGTGAGATTCTTTATCGTTCGTCCATGATAGCGATTTTCGCTATGTTATGATACGTTAATTTTAGTCCGGAAGCTTCGAGTCAAGAAACGTCGCATGGAGAAGAGTGGTCGATTTTCGTTTTGCGTAGATTAGTTGAGAAAGAGATAGTAATACTGAGCGGACTAAAGCTTCATTATCATAATGACTGAGTTAAACCCTTATTTATAACTTTTTGACTCTCCATTTTCCATGTCCCCGGCACAGAGTAAATACCATTGGAAGTTACCCCTAAATCATTATTATTTCACATTCACATTCACTTAAGGGGTTAACTCAGTCATTGTGTTCCCCCCCCCCCCCCATGCTGGTAACCCTGGAGCTATCACATACACAAACACCTCATGTCTACACTTGTCTGAAAGACATCCACCTCTATTCAGATATACCATAAATGCGCTGCAATTATTCACATTTTCATGTCGGGACTAGATTGCTCTATAAAACCGAAATCTCATATGCCACCCGTCACGATATGTACCACACTTCAATCCGTATTCATGAAAACCTTCTTGCCTTTCCATTTAATGTAAAATCACAGACAACCCCACCCCTTTTTCACAAAGAGAGGCCCGTGCTTATGTCAACATTACAAGCACTGATGAACCTGACTCGGGGTGTTTAATGTTGACTGTTATTATTTAATACACTGGAGAAACTACATGGCTGTGTTTACAAAGCACTTGAGAAGCTGCATGACTGTTTATACAGCACTCGAGGTGCTGGGCCTGACTGTTATTAGATACCACACTTGAGAAAGTGCTGACCGAGTTTGTACCTGAGAAAACTGCTGGGTCATACACAAAAGCTTTAACTTGATGTTGGCACAGCACTCCATGCATACACATAAAGTGATAGTCAAAAGTGGTAAGAGTGGTGTTTTATATCTCTGCTTGTTAGACTGCCTGGTTTTGTCTGCTGATTTTATTCTGCACTCGAAATCAGACTATGAACAAACCAGTTTGAACAGGAACAGGACTTGTGGCGTGCCTTGGAACTAACAAAGGGTGTTTGCTTAGCGTCATGAGTGGTCTCAGCTTAGGCTGACTAGTTTGCTCGATGCAGCCGTCTTTACAGGTTGTGTTGTCATTTTGAAAGCAAGATGTGTTTTGCTAGAAATGGATTTATGTGTTAAGAAACATCACCTAAAGATAAGTTTTGTTTTAATTTTAAGTTACAACTAACTTTAGGTTACCTTAAAGTGAGTTACAATAGGAACTTATTAACTACTTACCATTAAAAACTTATTAATTACTTACCCTAATTACTTACAAGTACTTAATAACAACTTGACTCTAGTCACGTATACTGAGTCTTTTTTACCAAAACACAAGGGCAACTAAAAACTTTTTTTTCTCAAACATAATATTCTGGTGGTGCTGATGGGATTAAATAATTATGCCTAAACTGTGTAAGTGGCATGACATCTCTCTGTGAAGTGTATGACATTAATAAACGATTACCAAATCTGATTTTTATTTGTTTAAAAGAATGTGTAGTTTTTCTGTGGTTTCCTGAACACCGATCTTTTTTCCTTCCGCTAAAAAACTAGCCTTCAGTTCTTCAATATTCACGGGAGATTGACTACGCATTTTATTTTGGATTTCAGACTTTTGTTTTTTGTAATTATTTAAATCATCCTGGACCCGCTTAAATTCTTCGTCATCAATAAAATTATCGTTCACTGCCTTACTGATAATAAGTTTCATACTGCTCAGCTTTGCACCAGCAAGCGTACTCAATGCTTCATGTTTCTGTAATTTCGTGTGAAACCTCTTGTTTAAGGCCTCCAAACCAAAGCATGCTAGGCATGTAGCAACGCTAACTGCCTCAATTGCTATTCCAGCGAAACTTCCAATTCCTGTAGCGAACAGAGCTATACCTCCTACAGATAATCCGCCCGAAACTGCACCAATAGCCATAGAAGTGTTTTGAACAGAATTAAATACTGACTTATACCTCCTTTTACATCTGGAGTACCTCGTCTCTTCACTTTCCAAATATTTAATTGCCTCTGTAATATTATTTAATCTGAATGCATCTGATGGTAATGTTTTATCTGAAGCAATTGGCATATGTGGATCAGGTGCAAGTGTTGTTTTAGTCATCACATTTGTTTCAGTCGGCTCAAGCGTCGGTAGTACTGGATAGAATTTTACCATTTTTTTTATTAACAAATATTTTTTTTTATTTAATCAGCAATTACATTTTGCAACTCTTCAAAAGTATACAATTTGTTAGCATAATAAAATGCAACAAGATCAATGTGTTCAAGGTTTATGTAAGTTAGACGAACAAAAGTTGTTTTGTCAACCACCACCTTGACAGCTGGAACACTGCTCGAAACATTAATAACATCATTATTTTTTGTAATGGCAATAAAGACCTTTGATGATTCTGTTACTGTTTCATTCCATGTAAGTTTAATTCCTTGTGCAATTTGAGCCTCTTTAGCAGTAGTTACTGATCTTATGATAATTTCAAATACTATTGTCGCTTCTCTTGCGATGGAAAAGTTTATTGGTGCAAACACGACCTTCGCATCAGACCTACCCTTCCTATGTGTAAGAAGATATCTCCGTCTCTCATAATTTTCACCCCCACCTGGGTCTGCCCTGGGGGACTTGGGTGGGGTTAGGTATTTTTTAGTTCCCAGGGTCACCCTGGTCAGCCCCACAGGGTGGGTTTTTCTCTCTATTCTGGGGCATGTATTTCTGTCTACCCTTTGTCCATTCACCTGTATTTGCCTTTTTCAAACTCTCCCTACTGTCTGCACTGCCTGTAGCTCTTGATATTGGATGTGTGTTGCTAAATGGTCTTAGCTTTATTTAGGCCCCATGTGTTAGGTTTATTTAATGTATTTGACCGGCTGGCGACATACATTCAATGTTCTGTTTATTTTTTTTTTCACAAGCAGTGCAGGCACGTCCTGAGAAAGCCTTGTTGCTGTCGGGACGTTAAGCAATGTACAATCAATCAATCAATCATAATTTTCAACTTTCAGTTTTTCTCTGCTATTGTCGTCTGGGGCAAAGCTTGGAACAAGACTTACAATAAGCGGCCCCGAGTTAACAACCTTCCTAAACACTAAGGCACCTTCGTCATCAGTGTATACATAAGGACTAATAAATTCAATCTTTATGTCCCAGTCAATTGTTGGTGCTGGTGCCGGTACAGGTGAAACCACCCACTTATTTCCCACATGTATTAAGTTGTAGGGTGAATTATTTACAGGTGGAGTAGGTACAGTAACATCACGTAGCTGACCAAGTTTAGGAATCTGTTTTTCACCGTCTTTCATGTCAACAATTACTTTCCTCTTGTACATGCCATTTAAATCAAGTTCAAAACCATATATTTCTCCAACATCCCCCTCTTTCTCAAAATCCTGTACATCAGCCAAATCTTTCAACTCTGTTACTGGACATGCAACTGGTATGATTGTTCGCTTCGGACCAAGACCACTCATTTTTATAAACAAAAATAAAATTATTTAATTTCCAACACAACACTAAAATCATGCATAAGAACTGGTTTGTCATCCTGATTAGTTACAGATATACTCAGTGACTCAAAGAAACTAGAACCTAATTTCTTAAACTGCAAATTAGGAAATCTAACAACCACACTTTCACAATAGGGTGCAGTTCCAGTTGGTAAGCATCTCAACAAAGTTGAAGGCTTTCCATTGTGTACATTCTCAGTTGTGTTCAGTTCTTTCAAATAAACATTTAGTACTGTGTGTACTGACAAATTGACAGGGCGTTTTCCAGTTATTTTAAGTTTTTTGGTCTTCATTGTTATAATACCAGACATAGCTTCATCTAAATCATCTGATCTCCACCAATCTTCATCAATATAAAATCCAAGTAAATATGCTAATCTATCTGAAATTTTTAACCAATCTTGTTTCAGAAATTCTAATGTAACAAGTAGGTTAGCTGGATTTAAAGTTGCTTTAATTTTAAATTTACTTTGAAACCATTCAGCTATAGTACAAAAGTCATAATACCCAGGTGGTATAGCTTCAGTCTTACCATCAAAAATTACTTTATTATATATATCATCTGTTACATTAAACCATTTTACTGTATAGAACATTTCATGGATAGCTGCAGCCTTGCTACCATCACGATTATCAATCCCATTAGTTAACCACACTGGTTTGCTTGTGTCAAGATTTGTTAAGGTAATAAACATTTTTATTATCTCATATAAAAAAGGATGGAATTTAAATCACCAACCATCACCACTACAAACGCATTTCAATTCAATGTGAATGCCAAATATAATGTTGCACCTACTTATGAACAGAAAATAATTCAACTAAATCAGCTTGATATTGCTGTGTCTGAACAAGATCTATTTCAAGTCAAAGTACCAAATCCGTTTGATCATTACCTAAACCCTCCAATAACAGACGACTCTACTGCAAGAAAGTTAGTTAGTTAGTTATTTGGGTTTAACGCCGAGCAGGCGACTAAGGCCATCTCACGGTGGTGCAAGAAAGTGGTCCTCAAGTCCACTACAGATGTTTCAAAACCAACTTAACTTTGCCATACTATGCTCAACTACAGGCTGTGGTGTTTCATTTACAGATCATTTGAATCACTCAAACAAACTGATTAGGTCTGTCTACCGTTTCCATGTTTATTACCAGCTTAGACGTATACTGTCAGAACTGCATACCCCACTGCCCACTGAATCCAGTTTCAACAGATATAACAACCCCATGGATATGAAAGCATTTGAACGCATCTGTAATGAATTTAACATCAGCACTAAGTATGACTTCACACAAAAACTTGATGATCACAATGGCATGGGTACATTGTATTACGCTATGAGTCACAGACAATACCCTCAAGATTATTACCCTGGTTACACTTCATTCTCATCAAAATCACAAGTCTGGTTAGGATCAATAGAGCAGAAGCAGACTAACGCATGGACCACATTTGTCTTGGACAGGAGTGACGGGTTTACTCAAGCAGGAGTCGAGCGCGTAAATGAGTCAATCAGAACATATGTCTGGTGTATACTAGGTGCACAATCACTAACAAAATCGAATATTTTGAATGGAAGTGAGAAGTTCGATTCACAAAAACAGTTTCTTGCTAATCTTGAAGATTCAATAAATTCAGTGATAGATCTCCCATCAAGCATACAACGCTACCAAGACGTACTCAGATATGCTAGATCAAAAGTTGACTTTGTAGTTGGCATCGGGTTATACATGTTACCATCTGATCTTCAACTCCAAATGGGGACAATCACAAATTATAATAATGAAATCATTGTTGCAGGTGTTGGTCAAAAACTCGGTCTTAATCAATCTGTAAACTTGGGGGCCACAACCACACATGTTCAGTCATTAAAATCATTACAGATGGTAACACCTCCGGCCCCGGCCACGGCACCAGTAACATCATCACCTGTACAGACAGTAACAGCTCCAGCTTTGACACCGGTACCCATAACGATAACACCATCACCAACCCTTGACACACATGAGTCAGAGAGAACAGCATTGGTAATAGGATTAACAGGACTAGGAGTATTACTTCTTTATCTGTTTCATTAAATAACCCACCATTAACCCTCCTACTGTCACCAAAAATACCCACACATGTTCTGCCATAAACCCAACTACCTTTGCTGTAGTATTAATCAACCAGCTGACAACCGTGCCAATTAAATTGGGTAACACGTCTACTGCTTTCAGAGCCAATTTCTTAAGCAGGTCTGAAATGTGAGACAGTTGTTTCTTTACCCATGACTGTAAATCTTTTGGATCTGTGGGGGCCGGGGTTGGTGGGCCCGGGGTTGGTGGTGCACCCCCACTAACCCCAGCACCGGAGACAGCCAGCACTACAGTACTGATAATAAACCCAAGAGCAGTAATTAAACTAGCAATTGTGATACCCTGCTCTCTGAAAAGTGTTTTAAGTCTTTCAGCCAGAGTTGTGTCTTCGTGAAGTATTTTCTGAATAGTTTCTCTAATTCTGTTAACTTGGGTTTTAAGTTTTTCCCTCCCAATACTAATCACTTCTAACCGTCCTGATCTTTCTATCTGCAAATCATTTAATCTGTGTTGGATTCTTTCTTTCATTTCTGTGTCTGCGGTAGCCAGTTTCTCTTTCTCACGTTCTATGTGTTTATCAAGCTCTCCCAGTTTGGCAAGATTATTAACCATCTCACCTCTTATTGTCTGCAGTGATTTATCCAATCCCATAATCTCCCTCATTGACAAAGGTGGATCATCTATTGTTTTCAAAGCGTCATTTATTTGCCCTTCAGTAAATGAGGTTTCTTGTATCACAGTGTTTGCTATTTCTGGTAGGCTTGTTACTGGTGCCATTTCAATTTGTTGCCCTGTTGGCAACTTTGTTTGCGTGTCATGAAGAACACTAACCAGTCTAGGCGCAAGCGGCGTGACAGGAGACCCACCAATACCAAGTTGACGCAAGGCATCAACACCACCTTCATTCTTTATTGTACTTAAAGCCCTAAACCTACTAGGGTCTTTTTTGTTAGTCAATAGTACTTTTCCTTTATCAACAGTATTTAAATATAAATGACCCTTGCCATCAAGTTCAAACTGATTAGGATCTACGTTGTCTGGGCGGCCACCAACATGATCATAAAATGAGTTCACTTTGGTTTCTAAAAGTTCATGACGTAAACTGTAAATATTTCTTGTACCAGTCATATCTGCCATATCTGTCATATCTGTTGTATTACCAAAATCATACGTGTCATCCATTTCAAAATCTTCATGATTAAATCCTCCCGCTGCCATTGTTTTATTAATTTATTATTTTTTATTGTGCATAATAAAAATGACACAGTCTTACGGATCAAAGTTAGACCCATACAGAAAACTACGTGAGCCTCTGGGTGTTAAGGGCATAAGACAATCAATCGTCATCACAAACAATCCAAGTACCATAGACCAGAACCAAACACTTACAGTCAAGTTTCCAAACCTAGGTCCCAGTGACGTTATTGTTCCTGGCACTGCACGCCTAGCATTTAATATTGAACTATCATCAGACGCAGACGTAAACAGAACACTGGATAACAATCTTGGCAGAGCAATTGTTAGAACTATTAAAGTAAAACTTGAAGGACAGGAAGTGTTTAGTCTTGACGACTCAGATGTGTTCTACTGTTACAAAGACCTTTGGCTCACAAGAGAAGAACGAGAGGACCATATTTATCAAGGCATACAGCCAGATAATGTTTGTAAACTTCGAATCAATGCTGGAGATAAATCAACGTCAGCAGCCCAGGACGTTATATTAGCAGAAACATATGGAACCAGATTTTACATTCCACTTGAGTTTGAAATCCTCACAGCTCATTTGCCTTATTATCAAGGGGCACTGAATGACCGTCTGAGTTTTGAACTAACCTTCAATGACTACTCCAAAGTTATAAAATCATCTGCCACAGATGCAACATACAAGATCTCTAACATTTCCTTGGAATATGAAATTGTCACACACACTGATCTAGCCAGACTCATTCAAAATCAGTACCAGTCAAGACTTCCAATTTATTATGACAGGGTGATTAGACATAGTTTAATACCCAAAGACAAGAGCGACCCAATGTGGAACATAAACTTAAACACACCAGCTAGGTCACTGAAAGGTATTCTTATGTTGTTTGTTGAACCAGCAGATCCATATAAACGGGATTCAGAAAAATTCTACAATCCTAAGATTACACATTTGTCCTGCACAATTGAAGGCCGTCCTAATCAAGTGTACGCTTCAGGAATGTTACCATACCAGCACTATGACGAAACCACAAAGTATTTTGCAGGTGGAAGGATTAGAGATAAACCAGCAAACATTGCGTGCAAAGATCTACATCTGTATGATGTTAGGATCGGACAATACCTTACAAACAAGTATGCACTGTGGCTAGACCTTCGTAGTACAGATGATGATTACCTTCATGGGTCAGGACGAACTGTCGAGAACGGTAGTGACGGAATAACAATTCAGATACAAAAGAAGGTTGAAACTGCTGCAGCCATAAACATATATTTGTACCTGATATATGACGCACAACTCAATATTGCAGAAAGCAGACTGAGTGGACACATATATTAAAATTATATTGTGTATTAAAATGAACCGGGGCTTAATGACACTCGATCCACACTGTGGCTTATTTGTTGGTGCCACAGGGTGTGGGAAAACTCAATTCGTACTTGACTTATTACAAACAAGATACATACACCACTTTGAAAACATTGTAATATTTTGTCCTACAATCAAACACAACAAAGCTTATCACAACCGTTTATTCATTTGGACTGACAGCAACATATACTTAGTCGACCCTGAGAAAAAACTGAATGACTACCTACAATATTTTTACATGCAATTTGAAGGACAGCCAACGTTGTTTATTGTTGATGACTGTTCTGCAGAGAAAGACATTGTCAAGAAGAGAAACACTCTAGCAGAACTTGCCTTCAGTGGCAGACACGCAAATGTCAGTGTATGGATTCTCACTCAGAAATATAATGCTGTACTGAAAGATTTTCGAGAACAGTTAAAGTTTATCTGTTTGTTTTACTGTAAGGATCGTGACAGCTTTGAAGACTGTCTCAGAGAGAACGACGTCATCCCAAATAAGCATGAACGGGATGATGTAAAAAATAAACTGAAATCAACTAAGCATCTAAAGCTCATTTTAAAGACAGATCAGCCAACAGGGTATGGGTTAGTAAATTGATGTAAATTAATTTATACATTTGATTGTCCAATAAAAATGACAGACGGACAAATCATACAGGTGCTTGATCTCACACACCTTTTCAAAGATGTTATGCACTTTACTGACTTAATATCACCCAAACAGACTTACATAAGCCTTTCAGCACCATCAGAAATATATGCTACATATAGTGTGACTTTGGATTATGTCGAGCATCCAGATGTGGAGCACATGACAGTTGATTTAAAGACACCTACTTTTAAAGTTAATGATACCAACTATGGTTGGTTAGGGGAAGTTTGTTATAGCATATTTAAACAACTACGCAAACTAAATGTTTATATTGACAGTGTTACAATTAATAAAGTGGTATTACACAAGGTGAGCAAGCAGAGTCAGCGGTAATATTTTTTATTTTATTATTTTGTCGGTCAAATAAAAATGACGGACAATGTTCAAAACCCTGGCCCATCAAACCCAGGCTCATCAGGTTTAAGAAACGTGTTTCACACAACAAACTTGCCTATATCTAATACTAATAATGTCTATGAATCGATAGAAAACTCTTTTTCTGTCATACAACAAAATCTCCTTACAGGCAGTGTTAAAATTCAGATTGTTGCAAAAATCGAATTCACTAGAATGGACCACCAGGTGATTGTATCGTATATATCAACAAGACAACACACTGTTAACACACAAAGAGAATTGGAGAACGTGTTTAGAGACAGACTATTACCAGACTTCCTCCAGGCGATTGACAGTGCAAAAATGAAGGGGTCTGGTTGGCACGAAGGGCATGTGCATGAACTGCAACTAAAGCAGTCTAGGTATCATCCTATATTAGGTAAAGCATGGTTGCCACTGCCAACAGAAGTAGCAAACAAAAAGGCAGTTGTTAACATACAGAACAAAGACAATTTCTGTTTCATGTGGTGTGTGCTTGCTAAACTACACTTTGTGAGGTCAAGACCTGATCGCGTATCTAACTACATCAAATTTGTAAATGAACTCAACTTTAGTGGCATTGAGTTCCCTGTTAAAATAGAGGACATAGACTTGTTTGAAAAACTAAATCCTGGTATATCTGTGAATGTGTATGTGTGGGATAATGAATCTGAGAACAAGTTGCAGCCAATTAGAGTGTCCCCAATTGCTCCAACCTACGGTCAGTCAGAAGATAAACATGTTGACATGTTGCTAATCGGCGATGACAATAACTTTCACTACACAATTATCAGGAATATGTCACGTCTAATTCATGCACATACAACGAAACACAATGGGAAACAGGAAGTTTGTAAAAAATGTTTACAAAGATTCTCCTCTATTTTACTAGCGCACAAACATGTTTTACACTGCAGATCAGCTGATGACATACAAACTGTACTTAAGTATCCAGATCCTGGTAGTCAAGTGTATTTTAAGAACTATGGGAATCAGCAAAAGCTGCCATTTATAGTATACGCTGATTTCGAATCATTAGTTGTTCAATATGAAGGTCCTGTTCCAGAATCATTACCAAAGACTATAAAACTAAGTGACCAAGTGGTGTGTTCTTTTGGATACATTATTGTTAGGTCAGACGGTCTTCATTCAGAACCTGTTATCTACAGGGGTGAAAATGCAGCATGCTTGTTTTTAACAGAAATGAGACATCTGTATAGTCAGGTAGTACAATATCTCACAACATGTCAGATGCCTTTGGTGATGACAGAAGAAGACAAACTGAAATTTGATACAGCTGTGACGTGTTGGATTTGTGAACAACCTTTAAGTGTTGATAAAGTTCGTGACCACGATCACATAACTGGGCGTTACAGAGGAGCTGCACATAGCAATTGTAACTTATTATTAAAAATAGATCCTAAGACATACAAGTTACCAATCTTTTTTCACAATCTGAAGGGATATGATTCACACATTATCATGCAGGCTGTAGATGAGTCGTACAGAAACATAAGTTGTATTGCCCAGACAACTGAGAAATACTTAACTTTTAGGTTAGACAAATTAGCATTTTATGACTCCATGCAACATTTGTCTTTAGGATTGCCTACCCGGCACCGGCCTCCACGTGGCGTAGGTGGGTAGTCCGCTCAGTCCCTGACTGAGTGGGCTAGCGGACGGGTGCCATCTTTGTCCAGGATTAGGACTTGATGTCAGCAGATATGTTGTTCAGCCTTTTCACTGGTCCGGTTTTTAAGGAGCTGTGCTAACCTAGGTCGTACCATGTTGGATTGGTCCTTAAAAATACTCGTGACTTTTTGGTCCTTTGGATCCCAAGTGTTTGCCGTGCTTGGAGACCCGTGTCGGGGGAGAAGAGGATCCTGGTGGCTGAGGTTCCCTTTGGGCTGCGGCTCACTGGTGCCAACACTCCACTTCGGCCTTGACTTCTACCTAAACGGGAGGCTAGTCGTACCGGCCTAGTCAATCGGCTCTTGTCACGTTGAGCCCTATCCCACTGTTGACATGCGGGTTGCTATACGGAGCACCATGCTATAGCTTCTGCTGCTGATTAGGTGCTTTACGCCAGTATTCCCCTGCATTCAACGGTGTGATAGAAGGCGGTGGCTCAAACGGTTCAATCAGGCTTACCCCCTTGAGTATATCTTTCGGGCAGTCTCCATTGTGCGTCGGCTGGAGACCCGCCGACAGTTGCACTTTCCCTTGTTGGGCTCGGTGGCGGGCGGGGACCCCCGGGGGATGAATATCTCTACTAATATAATATGGATAAAACCAAAAAACCAAAACTAGCACAGAAACGGCACATAGACACCGACATTGCACATGACAGTGATTCAGACTGTGAGGAAGCGACGCCTCAGGCGGCGGCCGTATGGCCTCGCTTCCTCATTGTCCATAGCAAGATAAAGGAGAAACCAGTTACCAAGCTGCATCCTTTTCTGGTGGGGGAGACCCTCAGGAGCCGTGTTGGCAGGCCTGACGCCCAGCGCCTCAGGTCTGGTGACTTGCTGGTGGAGTGCCGTACTCGGGCACACTCCAGCGGGCTACTGGGGCTCTCTTCCATCGGAGACACTCCTGTGGAAGTCACACCCCACAAAACTATGAATTCGTCAAGAGGCGTAATCAAAGATCAAGCTTTGGCAGAACTGTCAGAAGATGAACTTGTAAGGAACCTTAAGTCTCAGGGGGTGACTTGCGTCAGGCGCTTCGCTTCCAAGCGAGGTGGTGGGGAGATCCGTCTCCCTACCATCATCCTGACGTTTGGCACCCCCACCCCTCCTACTACCATCTGGGGAGGTTACTACTCCCTGAGAGTGAAAAAGTACGTCCCTCTTCCCCTCCGGTGCTTTAAGTGCCAAAAGTATGACCATGGGCAGAAGACTTGCCGTCAGGCAGAGGCTTCATGCGCCCGTTGCACTAGGCCCGGACACTCTGCTGAGTCCTGCACAGCCACCCCGCTGTGTGTGAATTGCCAGGGGGCGCATATGGCTTCGGATAAGAAATGCCCTCGTTGGATATCCGAGTGCAAGATTCAGCAGGTGCGTGTGGAGAAGGGGCTGTCCTTTCTGTATGCCAAAAAACTGGTTGAAGGCCCTGGTGCAGCTGCGGTTGCCCCAACCTCTAACACCTCAGTGTATACTTTTAGTGCAGCGGTGGCAGGCAAGCGCCCCACCAAAGACTTTTCATGTCAGACCCCAACTTCTTGGTTGGGGGCGGAGCCTCGGCTCCTCTCGCCCCTGGAGAGTAACCCTCCTCCGGTGGTGACAAGGAGCCAGGGAACGCAGAGGGCGGACACTGCCGGTCCGGTTGTGCCGCCTTCTGTTGCCCCTAAGCCTCAGCCCCCACCCAAACCTGTTAGTCAGTCAACTCCAAAGGCTTCTGGCTCTGGTCAGCCTTCTAAGGCCGCTAACTCTAGCGGCAGGAACGCTGCCCAGGACCAGAAGTCTAAGAAATTTATGGGACCGCTGTGCGCACGGGCCCAGAAGGGGAACACAGATGTGCCCCTTCAAAACAAATATGCTGCACTGGAGGAGCGGATGGAGGGAGTGGAAGTTGTTGTTGCTGATGCTGCGGCAGCTCCACCCCCTTCCTCTCCGAAGAACCAGAGGAGGCCCGGGAGCCGGCCCCCCTCTGTTTCTTCAACTCCTTCCAAGGTAAAGGAAAAAGGGGGGAAAAACTCCTTACCCCCAGATCAGACTTAATCATGGACTCTTTGCTTCAGTGGAATTGTGGTTTTCGAGCTAACTTTGAGGAATTACGTCTTTTAGTCAAGTTCTATAACCCCTCAGTCATATCTCTTCAGGAGACTTACCTGAAGACTTCTGACCCTGTGTCTTTTAATGGTTTTAATGTTATACATAAAGGCTCTGATTCGGAGAGGCGCTCGGGTGGAGCGGCTCTTCTCATTAGTAGCCAAATTTTATGTTGCCCCGTTAGCATCGACACCTGTCTTCAGGCTGTCGCTGCTCGGGTTACCTTAAAAAAGACCATAACCATATGCAGTATTTACCTGCCACCATCACTGCGGGTCTGTAGCAATGATATTTTTCACTTAGTAGATCAGCTGCCCCCTCCCTTTATTCTCATGGGGGATTTTAACGGTCATGCTCACCTTTGGGGTAGTGACCACTATGATGGTAGAGGTCAGATGTTAGAAGATGTTTTTTCTCAACTTAACCTATGTGTCTTTAACGATGGCTCACCTACATACTCTAACTCAGGTTCCGGATCTAGTTCTGTTCTAGACCTCACTGTGTGTGATCCTTCTCTCATGCTGGACTTTGACTGGAAGGTTCACGACGACCTGTGTGGTAGTGACCACTTCCCAGTAGTCCTGTCATCGGTCAGCTGTGAGGAGGATTCGCCGGTGGGGCGCTGGAATCTCAAGAAAGCTAACTGGTCTCTGTTTGCCTCTCTCTGTCAGTCTCGTCTTACAGAGGAGGTGGTCATGTCAGCTGAAGAACCTGTTTCTTGTTTTACTTCTATTTTGTTGGAGGTTGCAGGTGAAACCATCCCTAGAACTTCCACATCACTCCCTCGGAAGCCGAGAGTACCATGGTTCAATGAAGAGTGCCGCAAGGCCCAAACAATGCGCAAATCTGCTCAGCGACGTGCATTTCGTAATCCGTCGCAAGCAAATATTTTAACCTTTAAAAGACAGCGGGCGAAAGCCCGTTATATTTTTAAACGTGAACGCCGTGCTTCCTGGAGACGCTTCATCTCATCTTTATCTTCTAGGACTCCGTCCCAAAAAGTCTGGAAGGCTGTTCGAAGAATTAGGGGCAGGGGTGGCTCGGCTTCTGTTGGCCATCTTAGAGATGGTGCCAGTTTGGTCACAGATAAAAAGGCTGTGGCCAATTTGCTTGCCTCCACCATTGCCCATAATTCTTCAACAGAGCATTATTCACCTTTCTTCCAGAGAGAGAAGGAGAAGCGAGAATCTTGTGCTTGTGATTTTATATCGGATAACTTGGAAGACTATAATGCCCCTTTTACGTTTTCAGAATTGCAGCAAGCCATGCAGAAATGTACTGACTCTGCTGCTGGATTAGATACCATCCATTATCAGCTCATAACACATCTGCCTGAGGATTCACTCCTTGTACTTCTCAAGGCCTTTAACCATATCTGGATAACCGGTCATTTTCCGCCATCTTGGCGCCAGGCTGTGGTTGTGCCAATTCCCAAGCCGGGTAAGGATCCTTCCGACCCGGGCAACTACCGGCCAATAGCTTTGACATCATGTTTATGTAAAACTATGGAACGCTTGGTCAACGCCCGACTGGTGTGGCATCTTGAGTCACAGGGTCTCATCACAGACCTCCAGTGCGGTTTCCGGCGCTTCCGTAGTACAACTGACCATCTAGTCCGCTTTGAGTCTTTTATCCGAGATGCTTTTGTCAACAAGCAGCATGTCTATGCAATTTTCTTTGATCTTGAAAAGGCATATGACACTACCTGGAAGCATGGTATAATGTCTGATTTGTCGGACATGGGTTTTAAAGGGCATCTGCCCGTTTTTATTCACAATTTTTTTGTCCAACAGGTCGTTCCATGTCCGTGTGGGCTCCACCCTCTCCGACTCCTTTGAACAGGAGATGGGTGTCCCGCAGGGCAGTATTCTATCTCCTGTTTTATTTAGCATTAAAATAAATAACATTGTAAAGGCCGTCAAGGATGATTCTGAATGCTCTTTGTTTGTGGACGACTTTGCTTTGTGTGCACGAGGTCGAGGACTTGCGTCTCTTGAGAGGCGCTTGCAGCTGTGCGTTGATCGCATCCAGGGGTGGGTGTCTCTCAATGGATTCAGATTCTCGCCCTCCAAGACAGTCTGTGTGCATTTTACTAACCAGACGAAATTTTTTCCAGAACCTAGCCTGAGCATTGCTGGAGTGCCAATTAAGGTGGCTGAAGAGGCTAAGTTTTTGGGGGTCATCTTTGACAAAAGATTGACCTTCTGCAACCATGTTAACTACCTTAGAACCTCTTGTCGGAAGGCCCTCGACATTCTTCGTGTCGTTTGTCGTACTGACTGGGGTGCAGACCGCATCGTCTTACTTCGACTGTACCGGGCCCTTGTTCGGTCCAAACTGGATTACGGCTCTGTGGTATATGGCTCGGCTTCCAAGTCTGTTCTGCAGCGTCTGAAGACAATTCACCATCAAGGTCTGCGCATATGTCTGGGAGCCTTTAGGACATCTCCAGTTCCTAGTCTGTATGCAGAGGCAGGGGAGCCTTCTCTCAGGCTCCGCCGCATCCGCCTCATGCTCAGCTACGTTCTGAAGCTGAAGGCCCATCCAGAAAATCCTGCCTATGATTGTGTTTTTAACCCGTCGTTTGCAGAGATTTACGATGCCCATCCGGGAGCTGTCCGTCCACTTTCCTTCCGTGTCCGACCTCATCTGCAGGCGGCCGGAGTGGACCTGGACAAAGTTTCGGAATCTCTGCAACACGTCACTCCACCCTGGCTACTACCAGTTCCTGACATCTTGCTGGACTTGACTGCCCACAAGAAGGATTGTACTCCACCAGCCATATACCAACAGAGCCTCAATGAACTCCTTTCAATTTTTCCTGGCTATTGTCGTCTTTATACGGATGGGTCCAAGTCTGAGGATGGAAGAGTGGCTGCGGCTGCAGTGTCCTCTCGCCATCCTAGACGCCCATTTAAGCTCCGTCTCCCTGACCATTCCTCTGTATTTAGTGCAGAACTGCAGGCCATTCTGCTAGCGCTCAAGCATGCCTATCAGTCTCGGGAAAGGAACTTCCTGATTCTGTCTGACTCTCTTTCTGCCCTGCAGGCCCTTCAGGGCGCGGGAACAGACCATCCACTGCTGGTGCAGATTAGAGAGCTCTACGCGGACTTGATGAAGGAATATTATGACATCATTTTTATTTGGGTCCCAGGCCATGTGGGCATCGAAGGCAACAGAATCGCAGATTCTGCTGCCAACAGTGCCCGCAGTGACCCTGTCCCTGACACACAGACTGTCTATAGTGATTTTAAACCTGTTATTAGTGCGTACATAGCCCGCGAATGGCAGTCCGAGTGGGACAAAGAGGAAGGGAACAAGCTTCATGAAGCTCTTCCTAAGTTGTCTGACAGTCTACCTTTCCGCTGCGGCAGCCGCCGTGAGGAGACTGTCCTTGCTCGGCTCCACATCGGGCACACATATGTTACGCACTCTTACTTACTTAAACAGGATGAGCGTCCATGGTGTTTTGCCTGTGATGAGCAGTTTTCTGTTCGACACTTTTTGCTGTATTGTGCTGACCTAATTGACACCAGATATAAACACTTCACAGCAGACTCCTTGAAGGTTTTGTTCCGGGATGTTCCCCCGGACAAAATCTTCAATTTTTTGAGAGAATGCAATATTTTTAACAAGATCTGAGCATTCATAGACTATGTGAATTTTTTTATTTGCCCTTTTTGAGAGTCTGTAGACGTTTCTTTTCCAGACATGTGCGACATTTTAGCCTGAGATTTTTAATCTATATTTACATCTTGTCTTAAGACCTTGCTTTTAGTCTGGCTGACCAGATTTTTACCCATCCCGCCGTGAGATGGCCTTAGTCGCCTGCTCGGCGTTAAACCCAAATAACTAACTAACTAACTAACTAACTGTCTTTAGGATTGGCTAGTCTGGCAGAAGGACTGACTGAGTATCCAATAACGAGTAAATAGTGTCATTCAAAAGGCTAGCCAAGTACTTATTCCTCAGTGCTGAGTATCTATTACAATACAAGAGGAAGTGTTCTTCATTCTCCACAGTCCCAATACAGAATGGACAGTTCTTCACATGTGTATTTGAATACCTATTATTCACATTCAGTTCTACTGTTCCCAGTCTGAAACGTATAAGGCTGTCCCTGAATTTCTTTATCGTAATCTGGAATAGATATCTTTCTGGTTCGAATACCGTTTTGAACTGCTTGTAAGTTGCAAACCTGTCGCTTGACTGAACCTTCGTTTCCCATGACTGCACAAATGACTCTTTCAGTCTTTGCCTGTACAACAACAAAAAAGCCCTTTCATCACCCACACCACCGTTTTGCCAAACGTGGCCAAAGCCATACTTGTGTAGGGTGCTTTCAATTTGGTTCGCCCAAAAACAACTTGCTACGGTACAGTTCAACTGCATCTTGTACGCCTGCTTAGGAAGTCTTGTATCAGACATCTTAATCAGTTTCATCCAATACTTTGTAGCTCTTATTATGCTATTTATGTGCAGTGGATGCCTACCCGTTTCACCATAAGCTGTCTGATTTGGGGTTCTGACATCCACACTCAGTAGTCTCTTGCAGGCGAAAGTGTGCACCTTTTCTATTGTTTCGAACTGCTTCAACCCCCATACTTCAGACGAGTAAAGGAGCATCGGCGCCACCTGGGTATCAAAAAGCTTAAAGAAAATACATGGGTTAAGGTTGCCAAGTTTCCACATAGTCCTCAATAACTGAGAAACTTTCGCCTTCGCCTTTACAGCATAGTCGGAGAGCGCCACAGTAAACGATAGTTTTGTGGTCAATGTGAAACCAAGGTATTTATAACTGTTAACCACTTCCATTTCGGTTGCACCAATATACCATTTGTCTTTCACTGGCAGTCGCCCGCCTTTTCTAAAAACCATTACCTTGGTTTTCTCGAGACTAACCTCTAAACCAAGTCTATCAGAAGAGCGCTTGAGGTTAGTTATCTGGTTCTGCAGCCCCACAGCGCTAAGAATGAGGACATAAGTTTGCTGCTTGCAAACCTGGACTGCGACTCTATCAGAAAAGTTGCAATGTTCATATTCTATGCACTTAAATTACGCAATGAACAACTATCTGTGTTATAGGACATTACCTATGGGCCGATGGTCGCAAAACATCTGTTCAGTCTGCCTCAAAGTGGGGTAGACCCCCTGATGCAGCGCGTCTGTGTGCGCTGTGCGGCGTGTGTGTGTGTGTGTGTGTGTGTGTGTGATCATTATATTATGAGTACCAATTCCAAGAAGAAATTGTTGTTTCTTTTTATTCATATCTTGTCTGTTTCCTTTCTCGTGTTGTCATTGGTTTTTCCAGTTATGTAATCTCACCCCAATTCGAATGGGTCGTTGACCTACCGAATAAAGTGTTCTGAGTTCTGAGTTCTGAGTTCAATAACGAGTAAATATTTTGAGCCAGACTTGGTTAAGAAAGGTGTCTATCCATATGAGTACATTGATCACTGGGTTGTGTTTGAAGAAACAAGACTGCCACCAAAAGAGAAATTTTATTCTACACTAACTGGAAAAGGTATTTCTGACTCTGAATACCAGCATGCTCTTGATGCGTGGGGGAAGTTAGGGTGTCAGACAATTGGTGACTATCACGACCAGTACTTGAAAGCTGACGTTTGTTTGCTAGCAGACGTATTTGAAAGTTATCGTGAAAAGGGTTTGTTACACTACAGTCTTGACCCTGCTTGTTACATTACTAGTGACATGGGATGCATTTTTGAAATCCAGTAAGATATCTATAGACCTGTTGTCTGATCGTACGATGGGTGAAATGGTGGAACGTGGATTGAGGGGAGGGATTAGTATTGCAGCGAACAATTATGCAAAGGCAAATAATAAATATCTGGACACCCCGGACTTTGACCCCTCAAACCCTGGGTCAAGCTCATTCATTATGTACTTGGATGCATGTAACTTGTATGGGTTCGCAATGTGTGAATTATTGCTCTTGAAAAACTTTTGTCTGTATGATTTGTCACAGTATGATGTAACAGGGTTAACAAACAATATTATGAATCTTGACCGAAACGATGCGAAGGGTTGGATCTTTGAAGTAGACCTAGAGTACCCACATCATCTACATGATTACCACAATGATTATCCATTAGCTGTTGAGAAAATGAGTATGACGGGGAAAAAAGAAGACACTAAACTTGTGCCGAATCTAAATGACAAATTCAATTACGTTTGTCACTACCGCTTGTTGCAGTTTTACATCAGACATGGGTTAGTACTAAAGAAAGTTCACAGAGGTATTCAATTTGATCAGAGTGCTTTCATGAAAGATTACATAATGAAGAACACAACCCTTCGTGCCAGAGACGGCAACACTGCATTTGACAAAGACTTCTTTAAGCTTATGAACAATGCCTGTTTTGGCAAGACGATGGAAAATCCTCATCACAGAAAAGATGTGAGACTGGTCACAACTGAATTGGGCGCAATTAAACTTACAGGTAAGCTGCAGTACACAGGGTATAAAGAATTTCATTCATCATTGTATGCTGTGTCACTCAAAAAAAAAGATTGTTAAACTGGACAAGCCAGTATTCATTGGTATGGCAATTCTGGAGTTGTCAAAACTGGTGATGCTTGAATTTTATTATGATTACTTTAAACCGAAGTATCCTGAGTGTCGATTGTTATACACTGACACTGACTCTATGATCATTGATGTGTGTACTGAAGACTTTTATGAAGACATGAAAACAGAGTTACACATGTATGACACGTCTGACTATCCTAAAGACCACCCGCTGTTCAGCACACAAAACAAGAAAGTGCCTGGTAAGTTTAAGGATGAACTAAATGGTGTGCCAATAGTTGAGTATGTTGGACTGAGATCCAGAATGTATTCTATACTGCACCAGAAGGGAAGTCAGTCGAAAGCCAAAGGAATAAAAAAAAAACAGCAATAAAAAATAAAGACATACGTCATGAACATTACAAGCAAGTGTTAGATGGTGCATTGATGCCTGATTATCCAAACAAGTCACTGAGATCAAACAAACATAATCTTGAAATAATTCAAACACATAAGAAATCACTTGCAGTTGGAGACACGAAAAGAGTGTTTCACACTAAGGAAAATGCTTATGCACCTGGACATTACAGGCTCAAGTTATCTGAAGACATAGCTGATGAACTGGTTGATGAATTAATTGATGACTTAGTTACTGAAATGAGTAACGGTGTCTGGGGGAATAATCTGTAATTCTTCTCTGACAAATGCCCTCTGGGGTGCAGGGTCGAACAGGTAATATATTGTTGCGTCTGCGCTGGGAATTATTTTTTTTATATCATGAACGGATGTTGACCAGATAGGGTCTGTCGCCCTGCGCTTTATGTCATTTTCAGCTTCACCTGGTTGATACAAATATCTCACCTGTTTGGTAAATAAACTTGTGTCGGGTGCCTGTGCTGACATTGTTTTTGGCTCTGTAATTGTTTTCAATTTAATAGCATCAGCAGGCTTTGGGTGTCCTTCATTGTTCATTGCTTTTATTACATGTGGTAATCTCTTTATCCACTCAGTGTTCCGGGTGTCATGCATGAGTTCCTTAGAATACTGGTAACTGAAAAGTCTTTCTGATAACTGTTTGTTAAAGTTTTCTACAATTGCCTGTGATCTGTGCACACCTGGAATGCCACGTCTGACCAGTACGCCATGCTTCGCAAATAACTGATTAACAGCACCTTTGAATTCAGATCCATCATCGACCTGCACTAGTCTAGGGTATCTTAAAGGACCTCGATTATATATTTTTGATAAAGCAGTAGCAACTGTACTGGCTGTTTTGTCAGATATGGGTTCAGCGTCTTTGTACCTTGAAGCTATGTCTACGACAGTCAAAGCGTACTTGTATCGTTTCTTTCTTATTGTGTCATGCGGAAGAAACAGGAGGTCCATTTGGTGCGTGTCATTAGGTGTTGTGTTTTGAAAATGGGGTCTAGATATCTTTCTTGGAGCAGGGAGGTATATCTGCCAAATTGCCTGTCTCTGTAACCATTGCTTGACTTGATTGAGTGTTATATCTCCGCCCACAGCGGCATGTAATTTCTGAATAGCGGTTGCTCCTTTATAATACCCTGATGGTGAGTAATATATTTTCGATAGTTTATTTTCGGCTGCCATTTTTTCTAGCAATGAAAACTCCAGTAAAATAAACAAATATCATTCCCACTAGAACAAAGATTATCTCCCCGTTTCTTTGTTCTGGGCTTGGTTGATAGTAGTCACTTAGTTTTGGTTTTGGGATAGACATGTCTTCACCCGTGACAAGATAGTATTCACGAATTGCTTCGTCTGTATTTGAAAACGTATGTTGTGCGTGATTCTCTAATCTAAGTCTGTCATTGATAAAATCAAGTTTTTCAATTCTTTGTTTTTCATACGCCTGTTCTGCCTGTGCTAATTTTTCTGACGCTTCATTGTGTCGTTTTATTTCTTGTGCAGATTCTTCTCTACCCATTTTAGAAAAGAGATAATTAGAGCCGCTAAACGCGAGGGCGTTGACCATCGCTCCTCCCACCATAATAGCTATCGTCGCCATATTTATTTTATTTACATAGAAACATTTTCGGGAATAATTCCTTGTTTAACAAGAAGGTCTTTCGTGGCGATTGATGCTGTTACAACTACAATTAGCTTAGCGCTGTCTTCGAAATCGAGTCTACTGAGGTCTGCTGATTTCATTTTGAGTAGATTTTTTCCCAGCATAGAATAAGCTACTGCTAATGCACTGATTACTGCAGAGTGATACACAAGATTCATTAAATTCTTTGAGTCATTCATTTCTTAGGCAAGAAAAAATTAAAATAATAAATTTATTACTGCATGATAAATGGGTCGACAACTTTGGGTATTGTTGGTAATGTGGAGACTTCTGTTTTTGATGATGGAGTGTTTAATTTTTTGGTCACTGTACGAGTGTGCGGCTTGTATTTTTTGTATAATTGGTAAGCTACAAAACCAGATCCGACAACAAATGCGGCAACTACATATTTTGCTGTTTCAGAATTAGACTGGGTTGAAGGTCTTTCACTTTGATGTGTGTGTGACAGGGGTGTTGAAAGTCCTGACAGTCCTAACGGTCCCAACGGTGTTGACGGCGGGTCACTTACATGAGCCTTTTCTGTTAGCGCCTGTAGCTGTAACTTTTTCTGCTTGTTCCATTCGGCTAAACGTTTACCAGACTGAATTCTGCCTGGGTTTTTAATTTTTGTCACTGTGTGAATTGGGGTCTGGGCAGGATCCGAAACAGGGTTCATCTGTGGGGTCGTTTGGGGGGTCGTCTGTTGGTCGTCCATTTTTATCAACAAAAAAATTTAATTTCGTGAAATCGATATGGCTGCTAGTTACAATTAATGTTACCAGTGGAGCAAGCAAATTACCGAACCTGTAGAATAAAAGGCAAGCTAATTTACCAATTGCACTCGTTACAATGGGGTTACTCTCGAGGTCATTTGTGAGATTTTCAATGTCTACAGGAAGGGCATAACTCACAGCTTTTGAATATAAGCAGACAATTGATTTGCTCAAATCACGGGTCTTTAGTGAAGCCATGTGTTGTTCATATTTAAAATGAAGTTTAAATAAATCAGCAGCCATGAGGGATTGTATATCTTCGGTTGAATATTGCTTTCCGAGATAAGTTTTGGAATGACCAGAAATCACTACAGATAAAAGTCGTTCCCGCTTCGAATCTAAGTCTATGTTTTCTACAGCGCCAATATCATTTAATAATAGCAGTTCATCTGTGTTCATTTTATAATAAAATATATTTTTAATAATAAGTGAAATAAAAAAGCACTTACCTTTGAAACGAGGAGCTGTTTCGACTTAATTAGTCTCATCAGAAAGGTCAGAAACCTTTGACAGCTCAAAGAAGATGAAAAATTTTTAGTGGTCACCTATTTTGTACCAAAGACCACATGTCAAAGCCGAACAGGTGTATTGCTCTCGGATGTAGTTTTGTGTGTGTCTGTGTGCTGAGCTGTGGTACATCCCTAGGAAAAACACTCGAACATGACACTCCCGGGCTGCGTAAACGCATATCACGTGAAAGTGTTTTTCCAACACACCACACTAAGATAAAAATATTCTGTGGTGTGTAAAATTTGATGGTATGTACAAAAGCCGAGAGCAAATGTAAGCCGCTTATTCTTCGTAAGCGACTGTGGAACTACTCCGTTATTTATGCATTGCTTCCACTTGCTGCTGCTGCTTCTGCTGCTGCTTTTTCTTGTTTCTTTATATGAATAATTTCATGCAATTTTCGAAGTAAAGGGTTTTCATTTTCTATTTTACTCATTTTGTCAGAAATATTATTTGCAACCATTTCATTCATCTGTATATCTTTTTCTTTCAATCTTGCCTTTAGCTCCTTTTGAAGAATGACTTTTATAATTTTTTCTGCCTTTCCCTCAAGGTTGCCATATTGTTTTATCATGGCTGACAATGACTGTAAGTTTTTTTCATTCTCATACACAATTATTGCATCACAAATAGGTTTCATCTCTTCTTCAGTGTTATTTAAGCTTGATTTTAAATCCTGTACATCATCATTCAGTTTCTCCAATTCTTCTTTAAAACGAGCCACTCTTGCCTGACGATAACACAGCCGCTTACGAAGAAGACAGGTTTGTGCAATCGCACTTTTAGCAGAGTATTGTGTCATGATTGACTGTACCTAGCTCTGGGGTTTGGTTTTATACTAGAAAATATCTTAACACACATTAGTTCCAAGGCACGCCACAAGTCCTGTTCCTGTTCAAACTGGTTTGTTCATGTCTGATTTCGAGTGCAGAATAAAATCAGCAGACAAAACCAGGCAGTCTAACAAGCAGAGATATAAAACACCACTCTTACCACTTTTGACTATCACTTTATGTGTATGCATGGAGTGCTGTGCCAACATCAAGTTAAAGCTTTTGTGTATGACCCAGCAGTTTTCTCAGGTACAAACTCGGTCAGCACTTTCTCAAGTGTGGTATCTAATAACAGTCAGGCCCAGCACCTCGAGTGCTGTATAAACAGTCATGCAGCTTCTCAAGTGCTTTGTAAACACAGCCATGTAGTTTCTCCAGTGTATTAAATAATAACAGTCAACATTAAACACCCCGAGTCAGGTTCATGTGCTTGTAATGTTGACATAAGCACGGGCCTCTCTTTGTGAAAAAGGGGTGGGGTTGTCTGTGATTTTACATTAAATGGAAAGGCAAGAAGGTTTTCATGAATACGGATTGAAGTGTGGTACATATCGTGACGGGTGGCATATGAGATTTCGGTTTTATAGAGCAATCTAGTCCCGACATGAAAATGTGAATAATTGCAGCGCATTTATGGTATATCTGAATAGAGGTGGATGTCTTTCAGACAAGCGTAGACATGAGGTGTTTGTGTATGTGATAGTTCCAGGGTTACCAGCATGGGGGGGGGGGGGGGGGGGGGAACACAATGACTGAGTTAACCCCTTAAGTGAATGTGAATGTGAAATAATAATGATTTAGGGGTAACTTCCAATGGTATTTACTCTGTGCCGGGGACATGGAAAATGGAGAGTCAAAAAGTTATAAATAAGGGTTTAACTCAGTCATTATGATAATGAAGCTTTAGTCCGCTCAGTATTACTATCTCTTGAGAATGAACCAGAACGTTCGAAAGTCAGAGTCGCGCTGTCTATAGTGACCTCGTACATGTGACGTCAAAAGAGTAAGTTACATTTTTGTAACATAGTAGCAAAGCTGCTGGTCATAGTTGATTACTGTGCGCGTGAAATTAGCAGCCGTTCTTTGCGTGTTGTGAAAAGTCGTAAACGGTTCGAGCAGCCGAATTTTTGTAGATAATTTAAGTTATTCGAGAAAGTTCTTCTTTTATTAATATTTATGAGTTTCAGTAACGTGTTTCGTTCTGATTGGTTGCGTTGTGTAAATTCATTAGATTATTCTAGAAAGTTTCTGGAAAGCACGGGGGTACATTGTCTTGCATTGTCAGTTGTAGGGACACACAGTTTATCGTAGGTACGTGGCCCGTATAGGGTGTACATTGTGAGAGACACAGCGTAACAGTGGTGTACCTTGTGTGAGGAACTTTGTGTCGCCAATGTTGACATTTGAAGAAGAGACGTTGTATCAGCGTTGATGCATTTGGAAATGCATTGTGTGGAAATCGCATCGCTGAATTAAAATATTGTTGGAACTGTTTCTCCAGTATTGTCTACATCCTTAAGCCACGTGTGATGGGTTGCAGCTGAATGAGGTTTATTTAAAAGAACCTAATGTGCGTGCGTCTGGTGTTTATCATACTACGACTACGACTTTACCACGTAACAGCAGTAAACGGCTGTTTTAAAAAAATATGCGCCGGAGATCGTTACATCGGCTGTTGGGTGAGTTTTGATTTCAATCGGATGATCTTTATGATGTTAGAGGACATGACTAAACCAGTTTCAAATTTTTTCAAGTCTGGATTCTGTCGTGTTTGTTCAAATTGGGGCTAAATATGACAATTAAATAAAATGCAGAATAGCGCTATCTTTCAAGAAATGAAAATTTATAATAATTTTTAACAAATTTGTAAAAGTCATTTCCTGAGACGTTGCCGTATGAAAGTCACCAGTGAACAGAATTGCTGCTTGTGTTTTGGTTGTTGCTAATGCTATACATGCATGTGTATCAAGGAGCTACCATTGACGCATGAAACCACTGTTTCACTGTAACAAACTAGTGCGTTTGTGTAACAACGCCCCTCCCCTCCCCCCCCCCCCCCCCCCCACTTCTTTATATGTGCTGAGCTATGTTTCTGCCATACACTCCTGGGTCCATTATGTCTTTTGACTCTTTCCCTATTTGTTTAGCTGTGAAGGTGAGAAACTTTTTGATTCTTACTCTTAGTGGAAAAGTATGGTATATATATGACTAATATGTACATGAACAGATGGGGACATTAGTGTTTCAGTGATTTGCTGTGCCTAAAAGTATTTGTGAATATCGCAGGTACCAAAGTATAGATCGTTGACGCATTGCAGGTCCGGTCATTTCTGGAGACGTATGAAAGTCGCCAGTGGACAGAATTGCTGCTTGTATGCGTCGGCTGCTGCTAATGCTATGCATGCATGTACCAAGGAGCTACCATTGATGCATAAAGCCACTGTTTCACTGTAGCCAAAACTAGTGCGTTTGTTTAAACCCCCCCCCCCCCCCCACACCCCCCGTCCCTCTTTTTTTTTCCTCTCCTTTGTTATGTGCACCAGCAAGTGTGCCAATGAACAGGCATGATAGATCAGATATCTGTAATGGACTAATACCTTTTTTAAAATTTTTGTTTACTGCAGCTGGGGGGGTGGAGGGGGGTGTTTAGGTGAAGGAGTAGGCACAGACTTTGTTTAACCCTTATCATTCGGAATACACCAGTGTGTGAAATAAGTTTTGACTAAACTAGTTCAAGGGTAGTGCCAGAATAGAGGCCCTTTGTTCCACGAGGAATCCAAGCAATTAAGCAAGTGCCAGAATAGCTTGGTGCCTCAAGGCGCCAAGCTGTTCTGGCACCCCCCTTAACCTAAAGCCATTGGTATCTGTAAGTACTGTAATGTAGCTTGCATTATGGCAGTGTACAAAGTTGAAGCTTTTGAAAGTTTTAGGCTCAGTATATGGGTAAAGACTGGGACTGTTTCTTTGTATTTGGGTTTAGTTTATGCCAGGAACTTTTTTTATGTAATGTATCCTTCATGAGACAATTTATACAAATTTAAACAATTTCAGTCTCGGAATTTAATGGGTTAAGAACCCTGTTGCAGTCGATAGTGGCAGTGCAAATGCTTCATGTTTTAAATGCACATTATATAAACATGTTTAAAAGTACTCTTCATATTTGCGATGATACTGACAGACACATGTTAGGTCCTTGCAACTACACATTTGGCTAATGAGCATACCAGGCATCCTGCATAGAAAATGACATAGAGATAATTCTATCCAGCAAGATACCTGTATTATTAAGATCTGTATCTCTTGCAGATGAACGTTTCACCTGTAGAACCTCTGTGATTTTGGAACCCTACCGACCGTCAGAAGCGTGTGTACTGTGATACTGTTCAGAGATTGTAGGGTATCTACTGGAAATGTGACAAATTCTTGAAGTAGGAATAATTTATTGCTTTGTTGTTTCTAAGTCTACAGCCCTTTTTCAATGGTGGAGGGTGCTTTGATGTCATGTTCACCTCCTAAAGCCAGCAGAGGGAGATAACAATGACATTGTGACACCATGGGTCAACTCATGAAAAAGGTTTGTATTTGTAGCAGTCAATTACTATAAGTATGCATGCATGCCTACCGAAAAAGTCCACACTTAGTGTTCACATTGGAACAGGTATTTTCCAAGTGTCTATTTTTGCAACAGGGTGTTGAGAGCATAGTGTCTGTAATTTCTCTGCAACCTTCTCGTGATGCTGGCCTGGTTTTTGTTCTTTTAAAATTGCGTTGTTTTTTTTAAAAGTCACAACAGAACCTTCAAGCTAGGGCGATCGAACATTACACATCGACTAAAGTTACATGTTGCTGCATGTGTGGCCGATGTGTTGCATGCTTACAGTAGTAGTCTTACGGTAGCAATAAGCATCAAAACAGTGTAACAAATTTGTTTTTGTCTTGGAGAATTTTCTGTGCAAAGTGATTGTGTCATTGAAAATATATGCTGACTCCGGGGAAAAATACAAAGCAGCATGAAGTAACAGCAGAAATTGACCAAAGACCTGTGTACACATAACGGATAGTGTTGAATTTGCTGCTAAAAGTTACACCAGCAGCAAATTCAACACTACACCCCCCCCCCCCCCTCCCGCAAGCTCCTGCTTATCAGTATTTCTGTGGCTTGCAAGAAGGTGCCCACATACACTCCCACCCCACTCCCTAGCTTTTTTAATATTTCAGCAGTTGGTGACAAGGTGTCCACACACTGAAACCCGCCTGTGCAGTAAGTGGGAAGGTGCTCTCACAAGTTTGGCCCATCCCTTTAAGAAATTACCCATTGGATTTGTACTCTGTGGGCCAATGACCCATGTGCTTAATTTTTCAGAATGAACCCTGTATGCATGCTAAATTGGATGACCCACTGGAAAGGTCAAAGGTTGCAAGCAAATGATGTGTAAAATATCTATTATGTTTAGTTTTTATCCAAAAACTGTTTTCTCCCAAAATCTTTTCTCCCTCTGAAAAGCAAAGGATTTAATTTAAAAAGTAAATTGTTATTTTATTTCTTCAAAAACCTTTTTCTCCCAAAATCTTTTCTCTCAAAATATTGGGGTGAGGGGGTAGGGGGATATGTCAAGGAATACTCTGGCTACCCCTACTTTTCATGGTACCCCCCCCCCCCCCCCCACTGGTTAATACACAGCTGCTAATGTTTATTGTGGTGTATTTCAGTTTTGGGTAAGAACCAGCATTACTCTGCTGTCGGCAGGATGTGACGAACAACCATGCCACATACTTATGAGTTCTAAAGAGAGTTATTTACAGCTTGTGTACAGGTAAGATTTAATTGAACGTAACTAATAGGATTGTTTATTGAAAATGAAACACACTGGATTCAATTTGTTGCTGCGGCAAAATATGAATCTACCAGTGTTTTAGTATCTGGTAAGTTGTGAGACAATATCAGTTGCTCTATTTTGCACAAGGACCATTTCAGATTTCTTCAAGAAATTTTACTAAAATATTATAAGAAGGCAAAATCCTGCCAGCAGGTACACTGACACTGACAATCATGCTGAAGAGGTCAACTTTGCTACCTATCCACATGAATCTACCCAACGTGAATATACCAGAGGGTGAGAGAGCATACCATAATGCCTTCACCTAGGTATGAATGACCTCCATGTACAATTGTGCTACATCTGTTCAGAGTGTTTATTTGGATGGAGTCAAGCCTGTGTGGATTAATACTTGGTGGAAGTTATGTTTTGTAGATTCACACTCTCTTGGCTTGACTTCGCGAACGAAGATTCTATAGGGCTTACCCACATCGTCTGCAGGCATTTTCGTGGCTGCGGAGGCCAATCCGGGACAGGCAGGTTCGACCGCAGTGGCTGCAGGGGAAGGTCTGGTCAGGATTCTGAGTTACAACAACTCTGCTTTTTCTTCTGAGCCGCTTGTCCTTAAGGTTAGCTCTGCGAGAGTCCTCAAAGGAGACGGCTGCCTTGTGAATGGTGGAGCGCCAGGTGTCACGGTCCGCAGCAAGCGAAGACCACTGGCGGTGGTCGATTTGGCAGGCACTAAGTGACTTCTTGAGACCGTCTTTGTATCTCTTCTTTGGTGCCCCTCTGTCTCTGTGTCCAGTGGCGAGCTCGCCGAACAGAGTGATCTTGGGTAGGCGATGATCCTCCATCCTGGAGACGTGCCCCGCCCAGCGAAGCTGTGTCCGCAGCAGCAAAGCCTCGATGCTCACAGTTTCCGCCTGTTCAAGGACCTCGACGTTGGTGACATAGTCACTCCAGTGAATGCTGAGGATGGTACGCAGGCAGCGCTGGTGAAAGCGTTCGAGGAGTCGTAGTTGGCTGCAGTAGAGGGCCCAGGACTCGGAACCGTACAGCAGGGTGGTGAGGACGACAGCTCTGTACACGCTGATCTTGGTGCCTTTTTTCAGCTGTTGATTGTGCCACACTCGCTTGAATAGTCGCCCGAAAGCACTGTTCGCTTTTGCCAGCCTGTTGTCCAGCTCCTTGTCCAGCTTGGCGTCTGACGTGATGATGCAGCCAAGGTAGGTAAACTGGTGTACAGACTTCAGTTCGGATTCGCCGATGGTGATGTGGGGAGGGCGATGCTCTTCCTTGGGTGCCGGCTGATGAAGGACCTCTGTCTTTTTCAGACTGACCTCAAGTCCAAAGAGCTGGGCGGCATCTGCGAAGCAGGACGTAATGCGCTGCAAGGCTCTCTCTGTGTGTGCAACGAGGGCAGCGTCATCAGCAAAGAGCAGCTCACGAATCAGTTGGTCTAGGGTTTTCGTGTGGGCCTGCAGTCATCTGAGGTTGAACAGGCTGCCATCGAGACGATACCTGATGTACACTGCGTCGTCATCGTCGAGGTCCACTGTGGCCTGCTTCAACATCATGATGAAGAAGATGGTGAAGAGGGTCGGTGCCAGCACGCAGCCTTGCTTCACGCCGTTGCGAATGGGGAATGGTTCTGAGAGGTCACTGTTTAGTCTGACCTGGCCTTGCTGGTCCTCGTGGAGCTGGACAATCATGTTGAGGAACTTTGGGGGACAGCCTAGTCGCTCCAGGATCTGCCACATACCTTGCCTGCTCACAGTGTCAAACGCTTTTGTTAGGTAGACAAATGTTACGTACAGCCCTTTGTTCTGCTCGCGGCACTTCTCCTGAAGCTGTCTCAGCACAAAGACCATGTCGGTGGTACTCCTGTTGGCTCTGAAGCCACACTGGCCCTCTGGGAGGTGGTCTTCAGCGATGGCAGGTACCAGCCGATTTAGGAGCAACCTTGCGAGAATTTTCCCGGCAATGGACAGCAGGGTAATTCCACGATAATTAGAGCAGGCAGACTTCTCTCCTTTGTTCTTGTACAGAGTGATGATGACTGCATCACGGATGTCCTTTGGTAGTGTTCCAGCAGAGAAAGAGGTCGTGGAGCTTGTTGTGCAGTGCTGGGCCTCCATGTTTCCAGATCTCTGGCGGGATTCCGTCAATGCCTGCTGCTTTGCCACTCTTAAGCTGGTGGATGGCTGTGAGGGTCTCTTCGGCGGTGGGCGGTTTGTCCAATTCAACCTTTAGTGGAAGGTGTGGGATTTGGAGGATGACTGTTTCTTGAACAGTGCGCTCAGCGCCGAAGAGGTCCTGAAAGTATTCCGACCAGCGGTTCAAGATGGAGGTATTATCTGTGAGGAGTGCCTGTCCATCAGCGCTTCGCAGGGGACTTTGTACCAGGTGCCTAGGGCCATACACTGCTTTCAGTGCTTCGTAGAAGCCCCTGTAGTCACCGTTGTCAGCGCAGAGCTGGGTCCTCTGTGCGAGTCTGGACCACCACTCGTTCTGGAGCTCTCTAAGCTTGAGCTGGAGACTGCTGCAGATGAGGCGGAAGGCAGACTTCTTCACAGGGCAGGAAGGCTGGGCTAGGTGGGCGGCTCTTTTTTTTGCTAGAAGTTTCTGGATCTCTACGTCGTTTTTGTCAAACCAGTCTTTGTTCCTCTTTCTAGCAAAGCCCAAGACTTCCACAGAAGATTTTACAATAGTAGTTTTCAGTTGTTCCCAAAGTGTTTCAGGGGAGGAGTCTGCTGGATCAACTGTGTCTTTGAGCATACGCTGTAAATCGGCCTGAAGGGCAGCTTTCTTGTCGTCACGCTGAAGGCTGGCAACATCAAGCTTTTTCTTGGGGGGGCCCCCTTTCTTGGGTTTCAGCTTGAGGCGGAGCCCGAGTTTGCAGCAAACAAGGCGGTGGTCAGTGTGGCACTCTGCGCTGGGCATCACTCTGGTGAGGAGGATGTCACTGCGGTCCCTCTGACGCACTAGGACATAGTCGATAAGGTGCCAGTGCTTGGAGCGAGGATGCATCCAGGTGGTCTTTCGACTGTTTTTTTGCTGGAAAGTAGTGTTGGTGATGACAAGTTGCTGCTCTGCACAGAGCTCAAACAGTAGGCGACCATTGTCATTGCAGTTCCCAACGCCATGCTTGCCGAGGACTCCTTTCCAGGCTTCAGAGTCTTGGCCCACTCTGGCGTTGAAGTCGCCAAGGATGATGACTTTGTCATCTGCAGGGGTGCTCTGCAGGAGGCTGCGCAGGTCAGAGTAGAACTTGTCTTTTTCTGCAGGCTCTGCCAGGAGGGTTGGGGAGTACACACTGAGAAGGGTGACGTATTGCTGGTGTCTCGGTCGGAGGCGCATGGACATGATGCGGTCGGAGTGACCCGTTGGTAGCTTTTCCAACTTAGTCGCAATGGGGGTCTTCACCATGAAGCCCACGCCTGAGAGCCGTCTTTCTGATGCAGGCCTGCCTGACCAGTAGAGGGTGTAGCCAGCACCAAGTTCTTGGAGGCTGCCTTCCTGCGGGAGGCGTACTTTGCTGAGCGCGGCGATGTCGATGTTTAACCTCCGCAATTCATGGGCAATGAGGGCGGAGCGACGTTCAGGGCGTCCGCTGTCTGCTGTGTCGAGCATGGTTCGGATGTTCCAGCATGCTACGTTGAGTCCGGTCGTGGTCGTCATGAGAGTGGATCCATTGTTTTTTCTTGTTTTCTGACCGCATGAGAAGATGCCCGTTGACCGCGGCTAGCCAACTGGGGTTACGAGGGGATGAGCTTTGGTTAGGCCACCTTTTCTAGGCCCCTCTCCGTGTGGAGCAAGCAGTGCTGTCCCTAGAGAAGGCTGCTTGGTCGTTCAGGGTGTGCCGAGTGACGTTGTCATCCCCAGGTCAGCATCAGGCAACCAATATCCTGAACCACCTGCATGCAGGTTTGAGACTGCGGCTTCCAGTGACATCTTTCACCTGCCGTTTTGCCCCTTGCCCATCGCTACAGGACTTGAAAAGTTCAGTGTCATAGTCCGTGGGCGTTTCCTAAAGCCTGCGCGGTGGAGCTTTTTGGTGGAGTGCAGTGTGCGCAGTACTGGCCCCACCCTTTAAACCCTTGGTTCGTTTGCCATGGCCTAGCAAGCTGGGACGATGGCATCGAGGTCCTCGGGTCGTAGGTTTTATATCAGACTGTCATTGTCTTAGATTCACACTGAGTAGTTTACATCAAAATAAGAGTGAAACTACAGCATCACAAAACTGTTGATTCATGCCTGTGACGGTGGATTTCTGTCAGGTAGATACCAGCTGGGCAGATTTATGCCTTAATAAGGCTGATCCTTTCAGTAGCACTAGCTTGTTATGTCAAACTTTACAAATAGTGTGCATGCTGCAGAATACACATCATGCAGATTGTGTTATTAGGGAGATCTGTCACATTGCATATGTCACCCATCGGAACATAACACACTCAGCAAATCACACTTATAACTTGCTCACTGGTACACATGCCACAGAAAAAGTAAGTATGTAATATGCCAATGGTCGTCCGACTGTCATGCATGGTAAATTTTAACATTGGCATTTTCTCGAACACTATTCATTGACTCCGTTGCTAGGCCATTGGCCCAAATTTCAAAGAAGTTGGCCCAATGATACTTTGGGCAAGACATTTCTAGACATAAATATGTTAGTGACCTCTCTTGAAGTTCTAGGTCACAGATAATTCTAGGTCACAGATAATCAGGAAATAGTTAATCCAAAATTATTTTGTGGTTCATGTGAGATAGCAACAGTTAGTCTACAACAGTTAGTACTGGACTAGTGGCTGTCCATCTGTTGTCCGAGTTCTGTCGTCCGTAGTAAACTAAAACGTTGACATTTTCTTGGAGATTATCCAAGCCGCAGTCATTACTTTCATTTTTGTGCTCTGTAGGCAAAACATATGCACCGATCTGACATTGTTAGTTTGAGCTTATGTAAAGTCAATCAGATGTTGGTCAGTGAAGAATGAGGGGGTAGGTACGCAGCAGCTGTTTCAGGTGCTGACCTTGTGTTGAAAGTTATGCGTATTGTGATATATGTGATACTCTTGACTGAGTGCCTTTTTTTCTCTTGGCAGGTGTTGGTGGTGTCTGACAGTGCAAAGTTACCCAGTCTGACAAACACATGGACTATGTCGAGCACATACAGATCTATGGAGGGATGGATTACAGTCACAGGCATGGGATGATCATTGAGAAATTCACTAATTGGTCACCTCTTAACCACAGAAGTTGTAAATAGCACCAAGTTAGATCAGATCTGCGAATCCAATGTGCAGCTGAGTTAATGTTATATTTAGATTTTCCTACAGAAAAATCCTACCTTTGAAGATTCCCAAGACAGATTGTTTCTGATTATCATTAGCTAATCTTTTTAGCCATCATTAGAAAACAAAACAAACAAACATTTTGTCTATCCTCAATGCCAAGACAGATGGTCTTTCCAGTCCCGATCTGTCGCATTTTTGATCTCCCTCATGGAATGTGCAACAGGATGCCACCCATGAGAGCGACATGAATGCAGCCTCTTTAAAATGTTGAGCAATAACTGAAAGAAATTCCTACTACTGCTTTTATGGGCAATGTTTTATGTATTTTTGTGTAGGAAAATCTAAATAACATGACTCAATGGCATGTTTGTTTCTCAGATGTGACCTACCTTGGTGCTATTTACTACTACCCATGTTGAGAGGTGACCAACTACGCAACGGTCATCCTGTGCCTGTGTTACAGTGCCTTCGTTTCCTATGCATGATGTGCTCTGTTAACAGCCATATGAACTATAAAGGAAATCTCACAACAACAAAATAAGAATAGTAAAGCCCGTGTGGCCGCATGTATGACAAATCCACATAATTAGTCTGACTTTATGACATCGGTCTCTCCGACAGGTCACTGAAATGAACAAGTGTTAAGGTTGATATTTCTCCTAGCAAAAGCAATGAATTATACATTTTTAACTTGTTTGTCACACCCCTCCCCAACGTGATTGAAGGCCTAACTAAATTAGTATAGAAAGGTGTTTATCACGAGTTACTTTTCATTGAAAAGTTTGCAAACACACTGATGAAACTAAAGTTCTAAACAAACAAAACATTTTGTCACACATTTGCCCTTTGACCTTTTCCCGGGTTCATTCACATTATGTATGTCCGAAAAGAGTTTGGTGAATTTGCATGAAGCAGGGTTTATTTCTAGCATGCACCCTGCAATATTAGCTTATCATTTTCCAAAATGACCAATTAACCTTTTGAGCTTAGTGTCTCTCAGTCCCCACCATAGCCCTGCTTTTCAATATTTTGGCGGATGATGAAAAAATACTGGCACACATGCTTGTTGCTGAAGGTGCAGGGTTCCAAGCATATCTTACTCTTAGGTTTATTTTTCTCTTTGGACCAGGTGGCTACATATATTCAATGTTCTGTTGTTTTGTTTTTTTCACAAGCAAGGCAGGCATGTGCTGAGGAAGACTAGTTTCTTGACATGACATTAAGCAGTGTACTAGCCTACTTTGTTCGCTTCGAAACAACTATGCTCTTTCTCAGCTTACTCGGTGACAAAAGATGTCGGTGGAAGTTGACCTTTGATATGACCCCAAAAGTCAAAAGTGCAGCATTTTATTTTTTAAAACATGACTTGTCTATGAAGTTATTTATAGTGAACATGTGAAATATGAAAACAATAACAATGAACATTATCACATGAAAAAATAAGCAATTTGCATAAACTTTCACCAGATGGAATTCCCTCTAGTCATGTGTTCATGCAGAGTAGTTTCCTCGGCTATGAGGAACTATTTTTAGCCGTTTTGCTTTCCCCACTTGACGGTTTCATAAAAACATTGTGTATCATGGTTTACATCAAACTTTGCCTGTATATATTCTTTGTTCTCACATACTTCTAGGGAAAGTGACATTTTTGGGCTCGTGCGAAGCAAAAGTGATTGTATGTTTGGGCCAGTAGTCGTTCGTTCGTCCGTCCGCCGCCGTTGTCCGTGGTAAACTTTAACGTTGACATTTCCTCGGAGGGTATAAAAGCCTGATTCTTCAAACTTGGCCCAAGGAGACTTTGTGGCAAGACCTTTCTAAACATACCAGTTTGAGTGACCTCTCACAAAAGTCAAGGTCACAGAGGATCAGGAAATAATTACGTCAAAAATGGCTATATTTTGACATAATTTATTTTTTCTCAAATACTATTCACAGCTTCAAACCCAAACTTGGTACAAAGATACCTGATAGTAAGACCTTTATATGCATACTAATTTGGATTACCCCTCGGAAAGGTCAAGGGTCACGAAGGGCTCAGCAAATAGGTCCGAAATAGCCATATTTTGACAAAAGATGTTTTTTCTCAAATACTATTCACAACTTTAAACCCAAACTTGCTACAGAGATACCTGATGGGAAGACCTTTCTATGCACACTAAATTGGTTGATCCCTCAGAAAGGTCAAGGGTCATGAGAACTCAGGAAATAGGTAAAAAATAGCCATATTTTGACAAAAGATGTTTTTCCTCAAATACTATTCACAACTTCAAACCCAAATTTAGTACAGAGATACCTGATGGTAAGACCTATCTATGTATACAAATTTGGATGACCCCTTGGAAAGGTCAAGGGTCACAAGAGGCTGGCAAGTGTGTGTAAAATGCCAATTTTTAAAATAAAATTGTAGGTATTACCAACATGTTTGCAAATTTTTCAGCCACATTTGGTACAAAGATAGCTGATGATAAGACCTTCCTATGCATATCGACTCATCACAAAGATCAAGGGTCACGGGGGGTTGACAGATGTGTGAAAAATGTTTACTTTTTCAGAAAACATGGATTTTGCTGCTGCAGAAGCCAGCCCTTGTCACAAAGGTGACACATATGTGAATCGGTAATACATGTGAGCCATAATGGCTTTGCCTTTCTTGTTAATTGTTAAAAATAGCGTGGGGAAAACCATCTATCATTCTGGCCAATCATTGAAGTCATGTGAATTAGTGTTTCAGACCAGGTCTGTAGAGGGACTAAAAATGTACAAACAAGCAACCAAAATATGTGTGTTTTGTGTACGTGAATGCTGTGCAACAAGACACAACAAAGTGGGGGGGGTGGGGGGGGGGGGTGGGGGGTGGCAACGAGGTTGGCAAGTGTGTGAAAATTCCAAATTTCGATAGAATTGTAGTTTTCATCAACATTTAAAAGCAAACTTTTCAGTCGAGTTTGGCAGAAAGGTAGCTGATGATAAAACCTTTCTTGGTATACTGATTAAGTTGACCCCTAACAGAGGTCAAGGGACATGGACGGTTGACAGATTTGTGAAAAATGCATACATTTTCTGTGATGTCAAAGAGTGGATGTCATCAAACAAACTTCAACTTAATGATAATAAAACTGAGTCTCTTATAATCAAACTCCCCAGATTGACCAGTTCACTTTCCCTCCCCACGTCCATGGCCATAGGAACCAGCATCATCAATTTCTCACACACCACCAAGAATCTTGGAGTAACCCTGGACGAAACGCTGTCCATGAACCAACAGATTGTCAACACCTGTCACACAGTCTACATGGAGCTCAGTCGCATTTTTTTCTATCAGACACTATTTTGACCATCGAAGCCACAAAAACCCTCGTCTGTGCATTTGATTTTTCCAAGCTGGACTATTGTAAATCACTGTAAGCAGGTTGTCCCAAATATCAGATTGACAGGCTTCAAAAGGTTCAGAATTCTGCTACTAGGGCTCGTCGCCCAAAAGCGCAAAACTGATCATAAAATTATTACACCTGTAATTAAATCCCTCCACTGGCTCCATGTGGCTGCAAGAATTCAGTATAAACTTTCTTCTGTCTGCTTCAGCTGCATTTTCACATCGAGCCCCCCGTACCTGTCCTCTCTCCTGCAGCTGTTCACTCCCTCGCGACAACTCAGATTCTCTGCTGACGGCCGCATTTTGCGTGTACCTTTTGTCCTTACCAAATCTTTTGGCCAGCGGTCTTTTTCTTATCTTGGGCCACTGTACTGGAACGAACTCCCCTCCCGTGTCCGCCACGGTGCTTCAAAAGATGTTTTAAATCTGCACTAAAAACACACCTTTTCCAACTTCATTACCCCACTGGTTACTCATTGACTGCTGAGGATTCTATTATAGTTTTGCTGTGGTGCCTGGAGTGTGTGTGTGCGTGTAATATTGTGTAGGGTTTTTGTAATTGTATTTTTGAAATTTGTAAGGCACCTAGAGCTCTACCTGAGGTTAGGCGCCATAGAAACCATCATTATTGTATTTATATTTTGCTGGTACAAAAGCCAATCCTTATGTTGAGACACTTAAACACTTGCTCAAATCATTGACCTGTTGCAACGGTCAAGGTCCCACTTACTATGTGGACTGGTCTTTGCATTTTTTGTTTACTTATGTACTGCACAACGGAAGTGAATCAAAGTAGCAATCGGATTTAAGTCGGGGAATTGGTCATCTATAAAAACAAAACAGACTTGCCAGAAAGCGTCATCCTTTGCCTGTAATGGGACATCTGTTTACCCATACTCATTGTACCTTCTGTTTCATAAAGCTTTTTAAATTTGGAAGCCAATAAAAAAACATTTCTGCCAGTTCTCGGGTTCCTTACATATCGTTAAACAAGGTTTTTGCTTGGCTTTTGCTTTTGACTAGTGTTTTCATTCTGCACTATACGGACTACACTGTAAGTCAAAAGCTGTTTTTGTATTGGTACATTTGAAATAGAAATTTTTCTGCAATTTTTCAGCGTGTCCCTTGTATTTTGTGGATACACGTGGGGTCACAACATTCTAATACAGTTCATTATTCATTTCAAATGTTTATGTATGTTTATAGTGCACCAATGACCCAACAGAAACTCTGGGATTTAAAAATGAAAACTGTATTGTCAGCTGTAGCACATTGCATCAGTAACTCTTGTCAATTTTTGCATATTTTCTGATCAGACTCTGGGTTGGATGGTGATTCTGAATATACAGATGATTACAGATGAGGACGACAGACACTATCGACAAGAGATCGATGACTTTGTAGAGTGGTGCGATAGAAACTACCTTGAATTACATGTTGGCAAAACAAAAGAGATGGTCATAGATTTCAGGAATAACAAACAGCATCCTGGTCCTGTTGTTATCAAGGGAACAGAAGTTGAGCGTGTAGAGTCCTACAAGTATTTAGGTGTTCTTTTTGACAACGCGCTCAACTGGAAACAAAACACAGATGCTATTGTGAAAAAAACGCATACCCGTCTTTACTGTTTGAGAAAGCTCAGATCATTTCATGTAAGCACTCATCTTTTACAGATGTTTTACTGCTCCAGTAATGTTAGCATTTTAACTTTTGGACTGACGTGCTGGGGGAGAAATTTATGTAACAGAGACCAAGATCGCCTTAACAAAGTAATCCGGAAAGGGGGCGGGGTGATTGGTAGGGCACAGGATAATTTGGACACACTGTACAACAGAGAGATTACGAACAAATTGGCCGACATTCTTGATGACAAAACACATCCATTTAGATATGAATTTGACAGCAGATGTATCGAACGAAGTGGCAGACTCCGAGTACCCAAAAGTCGTACATCACGTTATGCCAACTCTTTTGTCCCTCAGTACAATAATATCAGTAGATAGTGTCGGTCAACATTCTTCCGTCCTTAGTACTAGCCCTCTCATTATTATTATTATTATTATTATACAAAGGTAACAATACGTCTGTTACAGTTCATTTCTTTAATTAAGTGTTGTGGGTTATTTAATGATTTTTTTTTTTTAATGAGTGAATGATGATGCCATGTGTTGTATGGGCAGACAGTGAATTTCCCTGTGAGGGATTAATAAAGTATTATTGTATTGTATTGTAATTAGGATTGTTTTTACTTCCAATAGTTTTGTTGCTGATTAGCGGAAAACCGTGATAATGATGGGACATGTGACCATGATTATCACAAGATGAACAAAAACAACACATGAATGACTTTCACATAAATTGACTTGCCACAGGACCCAAACACCATACCCATTGCTCCCAATCTCACTTGTGACTCGCACAACAAAACCAATGGTGTAGGCCAGTGCTGTGGTTAATCAGTGACATAACTCGTTTTATTTCGTAAATTATAAACCATTCATGTTTAAATCTCAATAGCCCTATTATTTTGGCACAGTATAGGATGTGACTGTCTTTATAACAATTTAGCACATGATACATCATGTGCTAAATTGTTATAAAGACAGTCACATACTCGCATACATGTGAGTAAATAATTGTCATGTTTATACACATGTATTTCAGTGTAATGAATAAATTTACTGCTTGTGTACTGTAACTTCTGCGCAAGTGAGAATATAGAGCTATTTTATAATGTTTGAGGATTATTTCTTTCCTAATTTCTTAGTTGTGTGTTGGAGATCAGAAGTTGACATGGAACAAATTTAATAAACTTGAACCTCAGAATCTCAGTGTGCCTTAGTGCATGGAATGACAAGGTCTGATTTGACATCGGAAAGTACAACAAATTTTCACAAATATTTTTTTTTATATAATCTGTATATTTGAAAATATTATTGAACTTTAAAATGTGCACTTAATCAATTGCAGATTGAATTTTTATAAAAACGATGAACTGTTTGCATAACTCGGAGACATAGTTTTATGTGTCTCTGTCACAGCCTTCAAATAGCTCTACAGTTTGTAACACCAAGTAGTGCATGCAATTGAGGGCTTTTATGAGACAGTTTTATGTGTCTCTGTCACTTTACTGTTGCCTTTTCACAGCCTTCAAACAGCTCTACAATTTGTAACACCAAGTAGTGCATGCAATTGAGGGCTTTTATGAGACAGTTTTATGTGTCTCTGTCACTTTACTGTTGCCTTTTCTTTTCACAGCCTTCAAACAGCCCTGAAGTTTGTAACACCAAGTAGTGCATGTAATTGAGGGCTTTTATAAGTGTGTGTAATCACTTTTTTTTTTAATTAAAAAACAACAACATGATTTTCAAGTGCTAATGGATCTTACAATAAGAGGATATACACAATAAGTGCATTGAAAATAAAACAATTACTGAAATATCTGGACTCTTACTGTATGCTGAGATATGTATGCATGATATGTGTGGTGTGGCGAGAGATGTGAAATGATTGAAAGTGTTTAAGAGTTAGTCTAATGAAGATGCCAACAGTAGTGTCTATGACATGCTTGGTATACCATACTAAAAAGTAGTTCCTCGTGGATGGCTGATGGCGCAGTGGGTATTTCTCAATGGCTGTGAGGCATTTTGGCCACTTTGTTCAGTTGCTATGCTTTGTATAAAAACTACATTTTCCCACACGAAACATAGATGCGTCATGTTCGTGATTAATTCTAGTTTTGAAAATAGTTTTTTTCTTCTCATTTCTTTTTCTGCTGCATTCGGTTCGTTCTGCCAGGTACTCTAATTGCAGGTGACAACAAAAATAACGGTGAAGAACTGTTCAAGTCTTAGAATGGCTTATACATTTGGACACTGTTCAACATTAGAAACAAAATGAGATATGAACTTTCAAAACTGAACCACTCGTGGAGATATTCCTCCTTATGTTAGATTACCTCTGCTTGTCCTTGGCTAACTATTTCGGATTTCAGGGGGTGACGAATATGCTTCTCACAGAATAAATACCACCTGAACATCCAGATGTCGCCTACCTACATGCAGCCAAAATATCTCCTCATACACATTTTACTTTGAGTTGTGCTTGAGGATCTGAGTCCACAAGAGAAACTAAATGAATGCAAGGTACCCCTATTCACTGTCTCGAAAAGGGTGTCCGTGTTATCAGTAAGCAACAGCCAAAAAGACATCACACATGTTACCCTCAGAGTTTGAAAATGTAAGAGTCCCTGTTACTCTGACAACTAAAACAACTTTGGATACTCGTCTGGGTCATTGCAAAGGTTTTGTTTTAAACTGTAGTTTATTTCGTTCACATCGGCCAAAAAACAGTGCCCATGAAAAGGCCTATGGGTGGCAAGAAAATGATTCGGAATAAAATTTAGATTATGTCTATGTTAACGTCTATAGGCCACGGCTTGAGTCCACACGAGAAACTAAATGCAATGTATACAGTGTTGCGTTTCGTTCTGATTTACAATGCGTTGTACTGTCCTCCAGTTTAAAATGTGACGAGTTGAGCGCTTATATTTGCTATGAGGATAAGCAGGAATCATCGCTAGAGTGTTTACAAACCCGGATTTTGACAGTTACAACGATACTGATTTTTAATGAATATGAATTTCTGTGACCATGCGGACAGCGTTTTAATATCGAAAGTAGCCACCATCATGAAAACTTCCTATTTGGTGATTGGTCAGTGCTTGGTCACATGACTGACCTAGAAAACACCCTCCCGGCTCATTATCGGTCTGTCTTGCTGACTGGTAATAGACTTATGGTGAACTCTATAAAGGTCACAGTGCATATGCGTCATTTTGAGAGAGATACGCCACGGCCCAGGCATGCTATTTCCACCTCCGCCGCATTAGTCAGATCAGAAAATACCTCACTACCGAAGCTGCCACCAAACTTGCTGTCTCTCTCATCTTATCTCGCATCGACTATTGCAACTCTCTCCTTTCCGGCCTCCCTCACTCCACCACTTTCACTCTCCAACGCGCCCAGAACAATGCTGCCTGCCTCGTCCTCAGAAAGAAAAAATCCGACCACATCACACCCCTGCTCAAACTCCTTTACTGGCTCCCCATCCCCCAACGCATCCCACAATACAAAATTCTGTCTCTCTGCTACAAATCCCTGAACAACTGTGCTCCTGCCTATCTCTCCAACTTACTTCACCCCTACACACCTTCCCGCTCCCTCCGCTCTGCCTCCGACCCTCTCCGCCTCCACATCCCTCGCACCAAACTCAACACTTTTGGCCCCCGCTCCTTCTCCATCTACGGTCCATCCACCTGGAACACTCTCCCACTCTCTCTCCATCAGAAACACTCTCTCTCCTCCTTCCAGTCCGCCCTCAAAACTCACCTCTTTCAACAGTTTTAGCACTATATCACCACACTCCCCACCGTCGTAATGTATTTCACAATTTGTGGTACGTGAGTCATTGTCTAAAGCGTGCGCGAGTTGTGAGTGCGCGCTTAGAGTTATAATTATTATAAGATAAGCGCATTACAAATACCGTAATTATTATTATTATTAGATACGTCACATCTAGAGCATTGCATCGATGTCCAGAAGTCAAGTTTTTCTTTTTAAAAAAATTCGTCATAGAATACATTTTTACTGAAAGAGTTCAAAAGATACAAAGCTGTAGAGTCGTCCCGTCTCTCGTACCGTAGATGTCCTCGTAGCTCGTACCATATCTTCCCTGTGACCCAAGTGTCTCAGCACCGGTCGCTCACTCCCCGAGTGGAGAGATGACCTCGCATTAGGTCCCTGGTGACTGACGTCTCGGCGTCCATCGCTCCAACCTCTGACAAGCACTCTGAACACAATAAAGTCCTAAAACGTAACACTTGCTAAACACACAGCATATTGGATCATATGAGAAACATGCGTAACCTGGCCGATACAAATAACTCACACGTTCATTCACACACATGCCTCATAACCCGAACTACTTTCGTAACACTTCCCATAACTCTGCCACTACCTTGAAACAGACTATAACCTAACGCTCTCGCTATACGTTATTCCATACGCTGGAAAAGACTATACTTAACCACGTACTACCTACATAACGACTTGGGCATACACACCTCACATTCCTTTAGTTATCCATCTCGGTAAATAACTGTATACGACAAACACCGGTTACCTCACAATTCCAAACCAACATAACTGAACCAACCCAGACAACACTATACAACCAAATTACTCTTACCAAAGCATACCGTCTTTAACTAAGCAACTATCAATAATACATATATAGAAACATACTAATGCAGCCATTATCACGTCGGACGCCAAGCTGGACAAGGAGCTTGACAGCAGGCTGGCAAAAGCGAACAGCGCTTTCGGGCGACTTTTCAAGCGGGTGTGGCACAATCAACAGCTGAAAACAGGCACCAAGATCAGCATGTACAGAGCTGTGGTCCTCACCACCCTGCTGTATGGTTCCGAGTCCTGGGCCCTCTACCGCAGCCAACTACGACTCCTCGAACGCTTCCACCAGCGCTGCCTGCGTACAATCCTTGGCATTCACTGGAGTGACTATGTCACAAACGTCGAGGTCCTTGAACAGGCAGAAACTGTGAGCATCGAGGCTTTGCTGCTGCGGACACAGCTCCGCTGGGCTGGGCACATCTCCAGGATGGAGGATCATCGCCTACCCAAGATCACCCTGTTCGGCGAGCTTGCTACTGGACACCGTGATAGAGGGGCACCAAAGAAGAGATACAAAGACTGTCTCAAGAAGCCAAATCGACCACCACCAGTGGTCTTCGCTTGCTGCGGACCGTGACACCTGGCGCTCCACCATTTACAAGGCAGCTGTCTCCTTTGAGGACTCTCACAGAGCCTTAAGGACAAGCGGCTCAGGAGAAAAAACAGAGATGCCGCAGCTCAGAACCCTGGCCATACCTTCCCCTGCAGCCACTGCGGTCGAACCTGCCTGTCTCGGATTGGCCTCCGCAGCCACGAACAAGCCTGCAGACGTCGTGGGCAACTCCTATAAAATCTTCGTTCGCGAAGTCAAGCCAAGAGAGAGAGAAACATACTTGAATTCTAGGTTTCAGAGTCTTGGAATATGAGCTAGGTATCTCACACACATCTGTCCAAGCTGACAGTAAAGCCCTGTACTAATGTAACTAGACCTCTGACAGACTGAACTTTCGCCTAGAACTCACTAAAACTCCCCGTGTTAAACGTTCCTTAGAAATTCCACGTGGATCTCGGCCTCACGGACTATCGGCACAAAACAAACCGTTGACAACTACTGTACCGTATTTACCCTACTGTGTGAACACTATGCATGAGCATAGAGTTTCATCACATATATATCTATCTAATCTATCTATCTATCTAAAATAAAGAGAGCAAATAAATAAAACAGAGATGGGGGTAGTAATGCTGTTATGCCATACGCTTTTCTGCTGGTAAAATCCGTTTAAACTAATTATCGAACTGTTTCAACATGAAATGTGAACAATGTCACTTTAATGCATTCAGCCATAATGTTTAATTTGTAGAAATGTTGGGATCATTACACAAAGAAATCTGAAATTACAACATACTTGAATTGTGAATTAATTGCTTACTGGTAAGGCAGGAGAAAGTACATTGTTACAGTATTTGACAGAGTCTTTCAGTGTGGTTCTTTTGTATTGTTCCTATTTATAAGAAGGGGAATTCATGCTCAGATTACAGAGGCATCTCATTATTAAAGTTCTTCTAATTGGCATTTCACTACCGTCTTAAAAGGAAAGGTAAGTCTGATGACAAATGGTCTAGAAGATGACCGCACCTTAACTCCTTAGGAATTCATGCCCTGTGGGTCCCACCCACCACCGAACCCAACAGCAAGGGAATGTTCATGTGTGTGCAGGTCCCCAGCCAATGCACGATGAGAGTGTGCACAGCAGAGCCACACTTTGTACACTCAGTTATGTACAGTCACTTCAGTAAACATGCATGACCGATACATGGTTCTCAGACCTGTGACTGACCAAAGGTCACTCAAATGAACAAAGTGTTAAAGTGCCTTGATATAATATTGAAAAGTCTAACATTCCATCAGTGTTAAGTTTTCACATATTTATTGACATCCCTTGACCTTTATGAGTGGTTAGTAAGCATTAAACAATTTCATCATCAACTACCTTTGTGTCAAGTTTGTTTGAAAGATTTGCAAAAATGCAAATTAGGCATGGTGTCCACATTTGTCAGCCTGTTCTGACCCTTGACCTTTCGGAGGGGCTGCATAGGAAGGTCATATGATCATAATTATATCTCTGTACTAAGTTTAATCTTGAAGTGGAAAATACTATTATTTGTCAAGCAGTGGTGATGTTCACATATTTATTGATCACATGTCCTTGACCTTTGAGGTCACTCAAATTGGTGTCTGGAAAGGTCTTGCCACAAAGTACTCTTATGCCATGTTTGAGGTCTATGGCTTGATTATTCTTTGAGAAAATGCCAATGCTAAAGTTTACCTCGACAGACAATAGCATGACAACAGATGACTGACTCACTTTTGCTATTACATGCATGCCAACAACCATTACAGAAACCAAACAACCAACTTTTATTTTTATTTTTTATAGATCAATAGCTGTATTGCTGTACTGTTCACAAAATCATAAAATTTCATTTGAATGTCTTGACAAATGGCCCGAGATAAGTACACAAAAACACCCGTCTGGGTGTGGAGTCAGCCAGGAAGTACAACAAAGGTTAAAACGCATGTCTGTTTGTAATCCTACGTTCAAACATTTTTTAGGTGCAATTTTTAGAGACTATTCTCCTAACATTTGAGTGTATATGGATGTGCTTTAACCATTCAATGTTATAAGTTATTGGTCGGAGGGGTATGCTACACGGACCCTTGTAGGCCTAAGGGAGGTCAAAGGAAACATTGTACCACGAAGGCCTTTGGCCTTCGTGGTACAATGGTTTCTTTGACCTACCGAAGGCCTACAAGGGTCCGTGCAGCAAACCCCTCCAACCAATAACATATTTGTTTTCATTCCTCCACTATTTTCGTAAAAGAAATCAAGAAGACATCTTGTGACCTAGATCACGCCCGACATGACCGACGTCAAAGGAATATACCTTTATACATAATAATTATGACGTAATGTAAAATATGTCATGACGTTGCCGTCTCCAATACTGAGTGTGCTTGTTGTTTCGAAAAACACCAAGTAACTTTGTACTTTAGAACGTTTGGCGATCTTTTATAGAACAAAACTGGCATCCAAGATGCGTCATCGAGAGGGCTACAAAACGTCCGCCATTTTTCGCTACAGGGGTTTTTATATCACGGTCACATGGTACAGTTGGCGCTAAAGTGACTGGTCGTGCGACGTAGGGAGGAAAACAAATTTTTTGAGTGCATTTTCTGTGTATTTTTCCACAGGATTTTCTTATCTGCATAGAGATGTTCCTGGCAGCCATAGCGCACTATTATTCCTTCTCCCATCGGCCATACATGGAAATGGCCGCTGACCATGGAAACTGCTGCGAATCCTTCGTCTCTATGTGGGATGTGAGGGATGTCCGGGATGATGTCATTGACCATGCCCGCTACATTAGTAAGACCATTTTAAAATATCAGTGTTTTATCATGTTGCATCTAAAGCCCATTACACAGTGAAACCTTTTTTTAATGTGTCAACTGAATGCACCCACAGGTGTGACCATAGGTTGGTGTTAACAGTGTGGCAGCAGACATTTAACGTTTCATTAAATAATCAGAACATTGTCACAAATTATGCAGATCTTAATTATTTTGGCTGTCATGTTTTATGATGATTGCACATACCTTTCTTCACAGATAACAAAGATAAAATAATTGCAATTACCTATTGTGAGAACAGAGGGGTAGGCCAATCAGGCATCATGATTTTTAGGGCACATCTCGACACCCACCACAACCCCACCCGGGTCTGCCCTTGGGGACTTGGGTGGGGTTAGGTATTTTTTAGTTCCCAGGGTCACCCTGGTCAGCCCCACTGGGTGGGTTTTTCTCTCTATTCTGGGGCATGCGTTTCTGTCTACCCTTTGTCCATTCACCTGTATTTGCCTTTTTAAAACTCTCCCTACTGTCTGCACTGCTCTACTGTAGCTCTTGATATTGGATGTGTGTTGCTAAATGGTCTTAGCTTTATTTAGGCCCCATGTTGTAGGTTTATTTAACGTATTTGACCGGCTGGCGACATACATTCAATTTTCTGTTTGGTTTTTTTTTCACAAGCAGTGCAGGCACGTCCTGAGAAAGCCTTGTTGCTGTCGGGACGTTAAGCAATGTACAATCAATCAATCAATCGACACCCACCACCTTCCCCCTCCATACACGCTTTTTACCCCAATTGAAAATGGGCTCAAACACAATGGGTAACCAAACATAAGATGCATCCCGGCTGCATAAGCATTGATCAAAACAACATAGAGGAGACAGAGATTCTTATGAGTCATGCACCTGCCTCTGAGGCGTATGTCCTCCGTGAGATGGCCTTGGTTGCCTGCTCGGCGTTAAACCCAAAATAACCGAGGCGTATGTGCAGACAGTATCTTCCAACAGAAACGTTACCACTAACATCTTAATTCCACGTTATGATTTGTTCAAAAATGTTTGGTTGACTAAAAGAAATATGTGCTGACAGTGCATTTTCTGCTGTTCATGCGATGATGTAAGAAGTCGATGGGTCTAAAAAATTACAAAAAGCAGATTGCATGCACAGGTCATGGATAAAATGGTTTAATCATAAAGTACATGAAAAGCTTGGTACCTATCATTGTTTCACGATGGCAGTCATTTTGTTCAGTTTCAGCGTCATTTGTTGGCTCATGTGCAATAGGAAAAGTGAGTGTGTAATGGGCCATCCCTCGTTTGTCCGGCATCCAGCATCCATGGTAAACTTTAACGTTGGCATTTTCTCGGAGACTATTCAATCCTCCGACTTTAAACTTGGCCCAAGGGTACTTTGTGGTAAAACCTTTCTAAACATACTAATTTCAATGACCTCTCTCAAAGATCAAGATCACAGGGGGGCTAAAAAGGGGTAAAAAATAGCCATATTTTGACACAAATTATTTCTCCTCAAATATGATTTTCAACTTCAGTCCCAAACTTGATAAAATTGTAGTTTTTATCCAAATTTTTGCCAACTTTTCAGTCAGATTTGGCACAAAGGTAGCTAATGATGAGACCTTTCTATGCATACTAATGTAAAGGTCCCCTCGCAAAAGTCTAGGGGGGGGGGGGGGGGGGGGGGGGGGGGGGGCGTGTCCAGAAATAGGTGAAAAATAGCAGTAATTTGACAAAAAATGTTTTTTTCTCAAATACTGGTTTCAACCTTAAGCCCAAACTTGATATAGAAATACCTAGTGACAAGGCCTTTTTTAATGCATATAAATTTGAATGACCCCTCGAAAAGGTCAAGGGTCACATTAGGTCAGCAAGTGTGTGAAAAATGCCTTTTTTCATAGAATTGTAGTTTTTATCAAAGGTTTTTGCAAAATTGGCATAAAGGTAGCTGATGATAACAACTTTCTATGCATGCTAATTTAGTTGCCTCCTCACAAAAGTCAAGGGTCATGGAGGGTTGACAAATTTGTGAAAAATACATACATTTTGAGAAAACTTGGATTTCTCTGGTACAAAAGCAAACCCTTTACTTAATGTTTAGACACTTGAACACTAGCTCATTTCAGTTACCTTTTGGAAAGGTCAAGACCACAAAGGTCACTTTTATTATGTGGATTGGTCATACACTTGAGCCATACAGGCTTCACTTTTCTTGTTAAATTCAGACAAGTTCAATTTATGATGTCGAACGTGACTTAAACTTGCATGTGGCGATGTTACCGATACTTGCTCTCAGACATTTTTTGTGTACCGTGCTGTATTAGAGATGCCAAAAATAGTGATTGGTAAAGGAGCATAACTCGTGTAAAAAAAAGCATTGATTCCGCAAAAATAAGTGCCTGGATTTTACTTATATCACTTGTTTTGATTATTTGCTCGACATCTCAGTACATAATTATCAGAACCAAAGTCACCCAGTGTGCAACACCAGATATCAAAGAATTTCTATGTTTAGCGAGTTTTTCAGGTGAAATTAAGCACTGTTAGTGGAGTCAGTAAACAGTTTCAAGAAAATACCTATGTATTGTATGCTAAAATTTTAAGGTTTATGGATCATTTATCAATTCAGGTGTCGAGCAAATGACCGAAACCTGTGATTTCAGTAAAAATCAGCCACTTATGTTTACTTATGCAGTGTTTGTCTTTAGGAGTTATGCTGTCTTTGACATCTCTAGCATTGCAGGTTGCAACAAATCTGTTTGACAGCAAAGAATTAATCATTCCATGCCTGTTTAAGTCACTTTCAATGTCATACCTCACTTAGGTGCTTCAGCTTACACTCCGTCCAGATTCCTCTGATCCACTCACACTGAAATGTCCCCACATTAAACTCTTCACTGTAGGCTCATGCCCTTTCTCCCATGTTGGGCCATCCATGTGGAATGCTCTTCCTTTCTCCCTGCAGCTGTCTCCATCTCTCCTGGCATTCAAAAGCAGTCTTAAAATGTACATTTTCCTTAAGCTCATGCATCTGTCTAGTCCTCTTTCTTTCGAAGCTGCATTCTTTTCCTACATTTGTTGACAAGTCTTTAGTTCTTTGTTATCACTTTCTGTCCCCCCCCCCCCTCCCCCCAATTAGCCTGTTGAATTGTGTTTTGTTTCTGTGTCTGTTTTTAAGCTCTTAGAACCAACGCTGGGTTAATACTGGGTCATAGCACTGTGTAAATGCTGTTATTATTATTATCATTATTATAATTGAACTCCTGGTCTGAATTAAGCTTGTGTTCAGTTGGTCTCCGCCAAAAATCATGAAACCGAAAAGTGGTGGCCATCGCAAAGCAAGTAAGAATAGTGTAACGCACGCAGACTTGCCCACAGTCGCACATACAGACTCTCACGCAACAGACGCATACACCGCCACTGACTCAGACGGGCGCATTCATGCGGTAAAACAAACACACGGGTTCCCTTTCTAAAGTGACTTTATACAATATAAATATACCAAAAAAACGCCCACACTATCAAGCTATATACATCACATACACATCACAATATCTTTGCCAGGCTAGGTTTTAGTTTCACACTGTCTCCAACCTGTTTGATGTTATTGCCTGGTTACGTTGGTCCTTCTCACGTCTAGGCATGAAAGTCCTTCGTCGTACGCTTCTTCTTGCCGTCCTGTCTCTTTGGCACGGACGTCCTCGTTCTCGTACGGTAGCGCCGTTCTCGTTTTGACTCGGGCGTCTTGGTCCCGGTCAGACTCACTCTCAGTGAAGAGCTGGAGGGATGACCTCACGTTAGGTCCCACCTGTGACTCGATGTCTCGGCGTCCGTCGTTCCGCTCTTTACAAGAACTCTGAATAGACAACAAAAGTCCCAACGTAACACTTGCTAAACACACCACATATATGAGAAACGTCACGTAACCTGGCTGATACAAATAACTCGCACGTTCATTCACACACACACGCCCCCACCCGGGTCTGCCCTGGGGGGACTTGGGTGGGGTTAGGTATTTTTTAGTTCCCAGGGTCACCCTGGTCAGCCCCACAGGGTGGGTTTTTCTCTCTATTCTGGGGCATGTGTTTCTGTCTACCCTTTGTCCATTCACCTGTATTTGCCTTTTTAAAACTCTCCCTACTGTCTGCACTGCCTGTAGCTCTTGATATTGGATGTGTGTTGCTAAATGGTCTTAGCTTTATTTATGCCCCATGTTGTAGGTTTATTTAATGTATTTGACCGGCTGGCGACATACATTCAATTTTCTGTTTAGTTTTTTTTCACAAGCAGTGCAGGCACGTCCTGAGAAAGCCTTGTTGCTGTCGGGGACGTTAAGCAATGTACAATCAATCACACACACACACGTGCTTCATAAACTGTCTACTTCCGTAACACCCCCATATCTCTGTCACTATCTTGAAACAGACTATAGCCTAACACTCTTGCTATACACTACTCTATACACTGGAAAAGACTATGCTTAACCATCCACGTACTACCTTCATATCGACTTAGACATACACACCTCACATTCTTTTAGTTATCTATCGCGGTAAACAACTGTATACAAAAACACCGGTTATTTCACTGAATTCTAAACCAACATAACTAAACCAAACCGGTCAACACTATACAAACAAATTACTCTTAGCAACGAATACTGTCTTTAACTAAGCAACTATCAATACTACATATATAGAAACATACCTGAAATCTAGGCTTCAGAGTCTTGGAATGCAGGCTAAGGTATCTCGCATAACGTCTGTCCAGAATGACAGTCAAGCCCCGCACTAACCAAACTAGACCTCTGACAGACACAGCTTTTGCCTAAAACTCACTAAACAGAACTCACCAAAACTCCGTGCTAACCATGTCTTACAGATTTCACGTAGACAGCAGGCCCCACGGACTATCGGCACAAACAAACCGTTAACAAAAACCCGTACCGTACTAATCCTACAGTGTGAGCACTATGCACGAGCATAGAGCTTCATCACAAATAGCAAAGCTGTTTAGGTGCACATGCATGAATAATCCAGTTACAACGTAAGTAAAGGGTTGGATTTTGTACCAGCTTTTCCATGTTTCCTCAAAATTTATGCAGTTTTCACACTCTTGTCAATCTCCCGTGGCACTTGACCTATGCTAATAGTGAACCAAAATTGTATGCATAGAAAGTTCTCATCAGCTACCTTTCTGCCAGATTTGGTTGAAAAGGTTTGCAAAAGTGCTGATAAAAGCTAAAATTCTACTTTTTGTACATCATTTGCCAGTCTGATGTGACCCTTGATCTTTTTGAGGGGTCATCCAAATGAGCATGCATATAGAGGTCTTACCATCAGGTATCTCTGTACCAAGTTTGGATCTGAAGTTGTACATAGTTTTCAAGAACAAAAAAGGCAAAGCCCTTAAGGCTCACGTGTGTGACCAATCCACATAATAAGTATGACCTTGACCTATCAAAAAGGTCAAGGGTTACAACAGATCGGCAAATGATGTACAAAAAGTAGAATTTTAGCTTTTATCAGCACTTTTGCAAAACTTTTTAACCTTTACCTTGAGGCTTGAATAGTTTCTGAGAAAGTGCCAATGTTAACATTTACCACAGATGCCCCACACTCATGGACAGATGATGGATGGCCCATTACATAGACTCACTTTTGATATCGCATGTGAGCCCCCAAAAAAAACAATTTTTGTCAAGAAATAGCTATTTGTGACCCATTTCTTGATCTGTTGACCCATGACCTTTTCGAGGGGTCAGTCAAATTAGTGTGCGTAGGAAGTTCTTACCATCAGGTATCTCTGTACCAACTTTAAATAAGGCTATTTTTTTTACCCATTTCCTGATCTCCTGTGAACCTTGACCTTTTCAATGGGGGGAGGGGGGAGGGGGGGGGGGGCGTGTCATCCAAATTAGTATGCATAGAAAGGTCTTACTACCAGGTATCTTTGTACCATGTTTGGGTTTAGTTTCCTGATCACCTTGACCTTTGAGAAAGGTCAATGAAATTGGTATGGTTATAAAGGTCATGCCACAAAGTATCCTTAGGCCAAGTTTGAAGACTGTGGCTTGAATTGTCTCCGAGAAAGTGCCAACATTAAAGTTCACCAAGGACGCCAGACAGATAGATGTCCACTGCCTCAGAACAGACTCTCTTTTGGTTTGTGTGTGAGCCAAAAAATGGTAATAAACTTTTCATGTACTCTGTAGGAGATAAGTAGCGGATATTGAGATTTCAACTTGAATGTTTGAGAATTTTCCTTGTGGCGAAAATGAGGAGTTATGAACATGACAATGAATATGACAATGGGGTGTTACGGTGATCGAAAGTCTCAAGTAGGTTATTTCTGTGCAGATTGCTTCAATTCTGTTCAATTTACAGATATGTGTATCATTATTATAACTGGTTGTCCATGGTCGGCAATCCAGAGACAAATGATAACCTTTTTTTTTTTTTTTTTTTTAAATTAATCAGCAACAAACCAGAAGTGCTTTGTTAAAACAATCCAGATAACATTCAGAATCACCATTATAAATAAATAAAATAGTGCATTACATAGACGCTTTATCCCAACTAAAAATCGGCTAAAAGACTCTGCGAGATCAGAAAATAGCCAAACATTGACAGATATTCTGTTACAGTGTGCTACAGCTGACGATGCAATTTCATGTTTTATACCCATCATGTCATTAGTATGCTATAATATTAGTTGTTTTACGAGTTAGGCTAAAGCCCTCGACTCATACCGACATTGACCCCCCTCTAGGCGACAAAAACCACTGGCATAGCTTAACTCGTAACGCAACGATTTTGCCTTCAACTTTAAAAACGAAATAGCGTGAAGTTTAAAGTTAATGATGTTTTCTGGTAAGTCTCATTTGCTTTCAGAAGTGGCCAATGACTGACTTAAATCCTAAGGTTAATTTGATTTCTTTTTAATGCGCACTTCTGGTGTGCAGCACGCCAGTAAAAAATGATTATCAGTAGTTGCCTGTAAATTGCTGCCTAATTATTTGACTAAAGACAATCAGTTTTAATTACAGTACACATGACCACAATCATAACAAGACAAACTAAAACAAAACTGAAATGATTTTAACAGAAATAACCAGCATGTGACTTGTAACATAGAACCCTGCCATATTCACATGACCTGCGATGCAAATGTAGGCCAGTGACATGCCTAGTTGGTGGCATAACTCTGTTACGTGGTAGTCGTAGTCGTAGTATGATACTATCACACCAGACGCACACACGTTCTTGTAAAGAAACTTCACTCAGCTGCAACTCGTCATGTGGCACAAGGTTGTAGACCACACTGGAGTAACAGTTTCAACAATATTTTATTGCAGCAATGCAATCTCCACACAATGCATCCACAAAATGCACCAACATGATACACTGGCTCCTCTACAATGCATCAACACTTTTGACACACTGTGTCTTTCATACAAATCTGCATACTTTATATCAGTATGTTGGCAATACAGTCAAACCTCTCGATAATGGTTACCTATGGGACTTAGGAAAAGTTTACTGCTATATGAAGAAACACATCAACATTTTCCTTGAACAAAAGATATGCCTACATACCATTGAAGTGCGAGTGATGAAACGCTGTGAAGCAGCTGATGTAAAGAGGAACAGCAGTATCTCAGGCATTGGACAGACTGACCTTCAAAGTTAATTATAGGGAGGGTTACACAGGAGGCGGGAGTGACAAGAGATGGCTGCAGGTGTTATACACACGTGGCCGTTTGGAGATTCATTATATATACCTCACCTCCCATTATGCAAAATAAATCACTCATGCTCAGGTCAGTGAGCAAAATGCAAGGTTTTTAACAAGCATTTTATCGGTTGACCTGAGCTTTATTATTTTGCATAACTTAATTCATTTTTACAATGAATTTGCCCTCTGAATTTACCCTCAGATTTCACTTCCAGTATCCTATGGCCTAGTTCTCAGAGTTGCTCACAGAAAAGGACATGATTCTGTCCGATTTTCAACAAAACATTCTTTAGATGGCATACTTTATAATTTTCTCCTTTCTCCTTACTTGCTCCTAATTGCAACAATTCTTAGATTCAGACTTCAGTCTCAGAATGACATCAACTACTGCTATTACTGTCACATAGTTGTTCGAACTACAGCTTTGTCATCCACCACAGTGGAGACACAGCTTGTCTGTATCAAATCAGGTGTGATATGACTTTCAGATGTGTGCTTTATTGTTTTCTCTGAAGAGGAGATGAATTGTATCAATAGTAAACATGCACGGGTAATTTTAACTGACCACAATGACTATGCTATGAGCAGGTGACAGCTAAGTTAGGTTTAACTGTATTGGACATTTTTGTTGCATACCTTTCAGCTTAAAGTGGTTGTACCAGCTGAAATAACTGCCATTTGTTTGTAGGTCACAGTGTAAAGAAGACCCTGAGCCGCAACAAACTGAGCACCATAAGCACAGAGTGCACCCCCCTGCTGGCCTCCCCTGATTCCTCCATTATGAGCAACCCAGACCGGAGGTCCATCCAGTCGTCTTTATCCACTGTGCCACCTGTGGTGGTGGAGCCCGGACTCCAGGTACCTGGTCACTGTGATGCTATCAGCACCTCTGAGGCAGACTGGGAAAGGTCCATAGAAACCTTCCACATTAAGTCTGGGACGCCCAGCTTGAACAACTATGTAGATTTCACCACCAGCACAGACATAGCAACACCACACAGTCAGGACCAGAGGGGTGAGGGTGATGCTGATAGTGCAGCAGGTGACAGAGACACTCGGCTCCAAAAGACTGCTCCTTGTCCTGAAGATCTTAACTCCAGTGGTGCAGTCATTCCAACAGATGATTCTCTACTGCAAGAGTATGATACCAGTGACATGAACAGTGTAACAACATCACATCAGTAGGTATAGGAAACCTGATATTCTGATCAGGTCCAAAGCGCTGAAAGTGCAGTTTTTACTTGTTTTGCAACTCAATATGAATGCAAATAATTTGACTTTGAAAGAAAACATTTAACATGGTGATAAAGTTTGTCTGCTCCTCTTCCTAAGGATGTTACTGTATTTACCCTAAATTATTTGGCAACTTTTTACATGCAAATGTTCCAATTTTTCAGCTCTGGTTGAATATTTGAGTTGAATTTTGAAAAAGTTTATCGACTGTGTATCAATAGCCTGTTCGTGTGTTTACCTCATTTGAGTTAAAACACCAACAGCCGAGTGTCATCCTAAATAGGAGGACCCAGAGGTGAACGTTCCTGCAAGAACACTTTTTAATCAGATCCAGAGTCTAGTGACTAAATCTTTGAAATTTTAAGATAAATTAGGTCCAAATGTGATGATCACCTTTTGTTCTTACTGTTTTATTGAAATAAGCAAAGATGAAAAGTTATCTGCAAAACATAGGCTATAGAATATCGCATCCTGTGGCACCTTCCCCCTGTGGAAAATCAATACAGCCGTGACCCGTCTTCACCTACCCCCCCCCCCCCTCCCCCTCTGGAGTTCTTTGCCCATCTCTGTGAATCATGGATTCTCATGTGCCTCGGTAAAATAAAGGGGTTTATAGGAGCTCTGTCTCGCTGGCTCTATGTTATGTTGATGCTCGATTACCTGCCATGTAAATGTGTAGGGGACTACATGTCGCCAATCGCTGCAAGTCTTTCAGAACCAGGCACTGCGTATCATCACCGGCGCAATGAGATCCACACCAATTGAAAAGATGGAAGAGACAACAGGCATCCCACCCCTGCGCATGAGAAGAGATTGCAAAGCCTTGATACAGTCCACAAAGGTCAAGTCTTCCAAAGACCATCCTGTGAACGCTAGGATGAAACAACCAACCTCAGGGAGACTGAAAAGATCAAGCTTTGTGAAGGAGACGAGAGCACTGCAGAGAAAACACCAGGCAAAGCTGCCTGCGCAGGTAGAGGCTCTGAATCCTGCTAGCGACCTTCCACCTTGGGAAAGTAAGCCAGAAAACATCACCATCTCTTCCACGGTACCCTACATCACCACCAGAGATGAGCACAGCACTGTGAGCAAGAAAGCCCTGACACTGGCCATGCTCGAAGAAAAGTATCCCCAGGAAGCATGGATACGGGCATACACCGATGGATCAGCCACAGATGCAGTTCAGGATGGAGGGGCTGGGGTGTACATTCAGTACCCAAACGGAAAATGGCAGGCAGAGGCAGTACCAACAGGCCTTCACTGCACAAATTACAGAGCTGAGGTGGAAGCCCTAGTCCGCGCAGCTAACACCCTTAGTGGCACTGCAGACCCTGATGCCCAGATTGTCTTCCTTACTGATGCCATGTCTGTCCTTGAGGCAGCAACAGCAAGCAAACTGCCACGTCTACAAGAGGCACTGCAAAACATCAAGTGCACCAGACTGGTGCTGCAGTGGATCCCTTCACACTGTGGCATCTACGGCAATGAAGAAGCTGACAGAATGGCAAAAGTGGGCGCAGAGAAAGAACAAGATGAAAATGGAGTCAGCTTCACAGAGATGAAGACCATCATTAAGTCTGTGTACAGACCACCACAACGGCCCCTAGACAGTTACCATCAGCTGTCCAGACAAGAGCAGGTGACCATCTTTCGTCTGAGGACCGGGCACAACCGACTCAATTTCCACCTGCACAGACGCTTCCACCTCGTGCCATCTCCCCTGTGCCCTTGTGGAGAAGCAGAGCAGACCGCAGAGCACATCCTCCAGGACTGTGGGAACCACCAGCCGCTGAGGGAGGGGATATGGCCGAAGCCCGCCACTCTACAAGAGAAACTGTACGGGCCTGTGGAGGCGCTACAGAAGACCACAGATTTCATTTTGAGAGCCAAACTCCAAGTGTGACGGCGTTCGAGAAGAAGAAGAAGAAGAAGCTGCAAGTCTGACTTCATTTTAAGATTTGTATCCAAAGCATTTGTACAGAATTGCACCATTTAGAATCAGGACTGGGACTCTGCTTAGAACATGGTTGTAAGAACACAGTGTTATTAGTGTATGTACCCACTCCATAAAGTTTTTCCTTCTTTGACACATGTATTGATCAGGGATGGGAATTGTCCGCGAAAACGCGGGATTCCGCGGGGGAAGAAATTTTTTCCGCGAAATTGAAAAGGTGTCTCCGCGAAAAAACATCGTGGGTAGCAAAACGAGCAAAGCACCGGTTTTACTCCGCGGGCAGGCTATGACGTGGCAGGCTGCGTTCGCGGCACCCACTGGTCACCAACTCAGTGCGCCGCGCGCTGCGCAGTAACCTAGGCGGGCAGACACGCGCTCTGAAAGAAGCCATTCTTCCGGTAGAGTACGTACTTTCATTGTGTTGATCAACATGGCTTGCAGCGTGACTTGTCTTGTGAATCGTGGCGGAAAATTTGACAATTCAAGCAGTCTTAAGAAGTGGAGATGGGACTGGATATCGGCCGAAGTAAAGTTAAACAGTCGTAGGTCCAACGCCAAGGGGTGGTGTGGTGGGTGGGTGAGTGCCAAGCTGTCCGAAAAACCGCTAGTTTCTGCGGACTGCCCAGTGCCTGATGACGGCATCGTGTTTGTTCAGGACCCTCCTTTTTCCCTCTTTAGCACCAGCCAGCAGTCCAGCGGCACTGTCCGTCCCTGAGAGCCAGCTCCGTCTTTTTCTTTTGTTATATTACTCAGCTGGCAAACCGCAGGCAGTGCGTTGAGATATCTGAACTAATATTTTTTTTTTAATGAAAAATTCAGGCTAAATTTTGAAACGTTAAACAATATTTCGAGAGATTGTGGAATTTAATATGTACACTACATACCTATCAGAACTCATGCTGTCACCAGTGGCACAGAGAGCGCTGATGGGCTGGGAACCTCTTGGGCCAAGAATTATAACAGCAGCCTTTAGAACCAAGAAAAAGCTCAAGCTGAACGTCATCCAGTGTTATGCGCCCACCAATGACAGTGACGAGGAAGAGAAACAAGAGTTCTACGACCGACTCCAGAGTGCCGTGGACAAATGTGCGGAGCGAGACATCACCATCGTCATGGGCGATTTTAATGCCAAAATAGGGGAGGACAACACCGGATACGAAGAGGTGATGGGGAGACAGGGACTAGGCTCGGAGATGAGTGAGAACGGGGAGAGGTTTGTAGACTTTTGTGCTCTAAACCGACTTGTCATTGGAGGCAGCATCTTCCCACACAGAAGAATACACAAAGCAACTTGGGTCTCACCTGACCATACAACAGAGAACCAAATAGACCATATCTGCATTAGCAAGAAATTTAGAAGATCCCTTCAAGATGTTCGAGTGAGGAGGGGAGCAGATGTCGCCTCAGACCACCATCTGCTTACCTTAAGAATGAAGCTCAAGCTAAAGAAAAGCCGCACAGAGACAACAAGAAGACAGCGCTATAATGTAGGCCTCCTGAGAGAAACTGGAGTTAGAGAAGAGTTCAAACTGGTGCTGTCCAACCGGTTTCAAGCGCTACAGGAGCTAGTAAATGAAGAGGAGGCGGTCACCACAGAGCAGCAGTGGAAGGCAGTTAGAGAGGCGCTGAACTCAACCTGCAAAGACACTGTAGGGTTCAGGAAACACCACCACAAGGACTGGCTGTCGGCACAGACCTTGAAGAAGATAGAAGCGAGGAAGCAGAAGAAGGCAGCGGTCAACAACAGTCGCACGAGAGCAGCCAAAGTAAGGGCACAGGGGGAATACTCGGAAGCCAACCGCGAGGTGAAGAGGAGTATCAGGGCAGACAAGAGGGCCTACACAGACAGCCTGGCAGCAGAGGCAGAAAAGGCAGCAGGCAGCGGCAACATGAAACAGCTCTACGACATTACCAGAAGATTGTCGGGTAAGTATGGCCATACAGAAAGACCAGTAAAAGACAAACAAGGCAAGCCTATTGCAGACAGAGCAGACCAACTCGACAGATGGGCCGAGTATTTTGAAGAGTTACTGAACAGACCTAGCCCACCCGACCCCCCCGACATCCAGCCGGCAGAGACCGACCTACCCATCAGCTGTGACAGACCCAGCCGGGAAGAGATCAGAAAAGCAGTGGCATTTTTGAAGAATGGCAAAGCAGCAGGGCCAGATGGCATCCCAGCGGAGTCTCTGAAAGCAGACCTAGAGACAACAGTTGAGATGCTGTACCCACTGTTTGGAAAGATCTGGGAAGAGGAGGTGATGACAGCTGACTGGAAGGAGGGGTACCTAATCAAGCTTCCCAAGAAAGGCAACCTCAGCAAGTGTTCCAACTACAGAGGAATCACCTTGCTGTCAGTACCAGGATAGGTCTTCAACAGGATCATCCTAGAGAGAATGAAGAGCTCCGTTGACCCCCAGCTGAGAGACCAGCAAGCAGGATTCAGGAAGAACCGATCATGTACAGACCAGAGCGCCACTCTCCGCATCATCGTGGAACAGTCTCTGGAGTGGAGCTCCCCGCTGTACGTCAACTTTGTGGATTATGAGAAAGCATTTGACAGCGTGGACCGAGAGACTCTGTGGAAACTCCTACGACACTACGGTGTACCCACAAAGCTCGTCCGCCTGATCAAGAGCAGCTATGATGGCATGACATGTCGCGTGATCCACGAAGGGCAGTTCACCAGAGAGCTCCAGGTCAGAACTGGTGTCAGGCAGGGGTGTCTGCTGTCTCCGTTCCTCTTCCTACTGGCCATAGACTGGGTCATGAAGATGACCACAGAGCACAGACGAAGTGGAATACAGTGGACACTGTGGACACAGCTTGACGACCTCGATTTTGCAGACGACTTGGCATTACCGTCCCACACTCATCAACAAATGCAGGACAAGACCACGAGGCTTGCTGACATCTCGTCCCAAGTGGGCCTCACCATTCACAAACAGAAAACAAAGACAATGAGGCTGAACGCAAGCAGGGAAGAACCAGTCTTGCTTGCTGGCACCCCGTTGGAGGAGGTGGAGTCCTTCACCTATCTCGGGAGCATCATAGACAAAAAAGGCGGCACTGATGCAGATGTCAGAGCACGAATCGGTAAAGCCAGAGCAGCCTTTCTCCAGTTGAAAAAAGTGTGGAGTTCCAGAGAGCTGTCACAACACACCAAAGTCCGGATTTTCAACTCCAATGTAAAAGCAGTTCTCCTATATGGAGCAGAGACATGGAGATTGACAAAAACCACAGTCAACAGAGTACAGACCTTCATGAACAGTTGCCTTAGAAGAATTTTGAAAATCCACTGGCCAGAGAAGATCAGCAACGTCAGACTCTGGGAGAGAACAGAGCAGATAACAGCAGAGAATGAAATTGGGCGAAGAAGATGGGGATGGATCGGTCACAGTCTGAGAAAGCCAGCTTCCAGTATCACTAGGCAGGCATTGTCATGGAACCCCCAGGGAAAGAGGAAAAGAGGTAGGCCGAGAAACTCCTGGCGTCGAGACCTCCAAGCAGACATCAAGAGACTGGGAACCACCTGGAGTAGAATCGAAGGAGAAGCACAGGACAGGAGTTGCTGGAGGTCTCTCGTCGACGGCCTATACCCGGGTAGGGGTGACAGGCGTAAGTAAGTAAGTAAGTAAGTAATACCTATCAGAACTCCAAATTTATGTGCCCCCACACACTGAGTTTCAGTAATAGTATGTGCAACTCTACATCTTTTAGTCCACACTTTAACCAGTACTGAATAACATCCTAACTTTAGGATACAAACGAGGCTGGTAGGGTAATAAAAGCTAGGTTTGCATCCACAGTCTCTGGGGGTGGGGTGGGGGGGGGGGGGGAAGGTTCATAAGATCTGTGTCAGTTGCAGTTGTACTGGTCTGACTTGGACACTGACTGTTTCCAGGCAAAATGAACACTAGAGGGGACAGAAATAAAAAGTGAAGTGTTGTGTGGTTGACAGTCAACTGCATAAGATAAACATTGGGCTGTTGGCACCAGTTTCAGTGATGAGTTTTGTGACTTCACCCTGCGGTCAGGGGGTATTGGATTTCCCTGAAATTTCAGGGACTCGGGTGGCGTTGGAGCTAAGACTGTAGTGGGTGAGAAAGTTCAGAAAGAACGCTTGGGCACATGCTTTCGCAAAGTTGACGTTAGTGGAGCATCTTGGTGCCGAAGTTTTCAGAGTTTTTTGCCATGGCCATTTCCCATCCCTGATTGATATATTGTATAACAAGAAAATTAATATTCATGAATTTATTTGATATACTTCCATTCCCAAAATCCCTTGCATGCCAAGATTCAATCATGATGATATGTGCATTTTTCAAAACGGAAACGTGAAATATTTTCATACGGCAACATTAACAAGCTTGTTATATGTAGTAGTAATGAAATACTTCTTAGTGTGTACGAACGCTCAAAATTTAAATACACGAACGAAGAACAGATGCCAGGAAACTAGCTGGACTGACTAGTGAAATTGATGAGATGTCAGCTGGCGATATCGACAACCTGAGAAAAGAACTAAATAAACAAACCTGCCGGCATTTTCCGCAATTATGCATGATCTAGTAACAAGTAAAATTTACTTGGTAACACACACGGTAATACAAAGCGCTCAGTCAGATGAAATCTACGTGCCGAGTCGACACCAATAATTATGCAGTCGTCTGCCATTCATGTGTTTTGTCTGAACAACGCAATCAGTCGCAAAATGAATGTTTTGTTTTGGACTGGCTACATAAATTATATTGAGCAACACAGGGGATCAGGAAATATGTCCAAAATAGCTCTGTTTTGACAAAATGTATTTTTTCTCAAATACTATTCACAACTTCAAACCCAAACTTGGTACAAAGATACATGACGGTTAGCGGAAAGAACAAGGGTCACAAGAGATCAGGAAACAGGTTAAATAAGAAAGGCAAAGTCCTTATGGCTCACGTGTATGTCCAATCTACATGTGTGACCAGCAAAACCCATGTTTTCTCAAAATTTAATCAGTTCTCACACATCTGTCAAACACCTTTGACCTTTACGATGAGTCAACTAAATTAGTATACATAGGAATGTCTTATCATCATCAGCTACCTTTGTGCCAAATTTGATTGAAAATTAGCAAAACTGTTGACAACTACAATTTTCTGAAAATTGGCATTTTACACACATTTGCCGACCTCTTGTGTCCCTTGACCTTTCCGAGGGCTCATTTAAATTAGTATGCATAGATAGATCTTAACATCAGGTATCTCTGTACCAAGTTTGGGTTTGAAGTTGTGAATAGTATTTGAAAAAACATCTTTTGTCAAAATGGCTATTTTTGACCTATTTCCTGAGCTCGTGACCCTTGACCTTTCCGAGGGATCAACCAAATTATTATGCATAGAAAGGTCTTCCCATCAGGTATCTTTGTACCAAGTTTGGGTTTCAATTTTTGAGTAGTATTTGAGAAAATGGTAGTTTTGCACCATCGCTCATTGACGTAGAGACACACACACACCCTCCTCTGTCCTTTCCGGTAGTCTGTTTGTCACGATCGAGTCTGATGGGGCAACCAAAGCCTGCAACAAAAGTCTCTTGGTCTGTTACAGAGCTATTGAACATAAGTTTGTTACTGTCCATCCATGTCGAGACATCGTCAACACAAGACTTGATGCCAGTTTTAACAGACTGAAATTCCCCAGGTGGACTACTCCGTGAGATTTCAGGGTCATCGGCATACTTATGATAAGAACACTGATGGCTGGAAATAACATCCGACAGCGGTTGTGAATACAACATTAACAATACAGGGCCTAAGACAGAGCCCTGAGGCACTCCAAACTCCAGAATGGAAGGTCTAGAGTGGTTGTACCAGCTGAAATAACTGCCGTTTGTTTGTAGGTCACAGTGTAAAGAAGACCCCGAGCCGCAACAAACTGAGCACCATAAGCACAGAGTGCACCCCCCTGCTGGCCTCCCCCGATTCCTCCATTATGAGCAACCCAGACCGAAGGTCCATCCAGTCGTCTTTATCCACTGTGCCACCTGTGGTGGTGGAGCCCGGACTCCAGGTACCTGGTCACTGTGATGCTATCAGCACCCATACAAACTGGTACCGATCGGAAACGTAAGATTCAAACCAAGAGAGAACCGTACACAAACCAAGGGGAATCACTCAGCGCTGTAGAGACAAACCGTTAGATCCCCTAACCCCGCCTATCAGGCACCCAATCGCCAGCCCACAGAGAAATACGCAGGTATAGACCAAGACGATCATCTGCATCCTTTTTGTGTACAATTCTGCCACCGCTAGCCTCACCTATTTGGTTTGTGAGTTCAAGAGAGAACCATTTCACGCAGGCCAAAGGTGATTTCAAGCCTCTTCAGGAGAATGGAATGGTCCAGCGAATCGAAAGCAACGCTGAGATCCAAAAGGGCCACAAGGGAGACAAGTCTTTTATCGGCTTTACAAAGCAAGTCATTTAGAACACTCAGCACTGCTGTCTCCACGCTTCCAACAGACCATTCACCTCTAACGTATGTTCCAGGACTCAACGTAAACATATTTAATTTTCAGTAGATCTGTGTAAGATGCATGGTTGTAGAGTGTATGGCGGAGACACCGCAGAAAAAAAGCAATTTTGTACATTGTCCGACTTGACCAATAACGTGAAAAGACACGTAGGTCTTTTTTCCGGGCGTTTCTAAAATGTAAGAAAATGAGAAAAAGAATAATAGAGTTAATTTTGTCTCCTTTTCTTTTTTAATTGTTGTTTTTTGTTTTGTTTGGCGAGCTATAAGTCATCAAAACGAGTGTGTGGTCAGCAGTGGTGAGTGTACGCGATTTGTTCATGTTGCCCCAGGCTGATCACCTACACGATTATAGTATGTTCTTCCCTCTATGGTCTTGGGCATCTCCGCCAGTCAGTCTACAAATCTGGCTTTAGAATCACTAGAAAGATCAGATTCTTGGCTATAAGCAATGTGTTGCCCCCCAAAACACATAGTCTTTCATGGGATATTCTGCAAGATGTGTGTTGATAGAATTTGTTTCTGACTTGTTACAGATCATCGTAGAACACGGAAAACAGCATGGGTTCCAATCAAATACCATTCAATTTCCAGTAGGTCTGTCTAAATTGCATGGATCTAGAGAAAATGGAGTAGATGTCCTCTGCAATTAGAAACCGTCACTGTGCCGTGCGTCATCCGATTTAATAATGTGATCAGTCTTCCGGAATGTCTGAAATGTGTTGCTAAAATTAAAATAAAACATACATTTAATTCGTTTTTAAGTCTCTTCTATTTATAAAAGAGACGTTTTAGGACCGGATGCGGTGCTCCGATTTCAAAAGAACACACACATCATCATAGGTGGGCTAGACTAAAACTAGACATTGAAGTAACAAGATAAACATTATGTCATGTCTAGTTACGCAAACCTTGCTGTAGAATGTACTTTTGGCACGATAGGCCGTGTGTGTGTGTGTATGTGCCTATGTACGTAAACAACACAATCTCTCTGAAGTTTGCGTACGTACAAGCTTGAAAATAGGGGAGGTGTTTCATTCAGTGTCATCGGCAGGAGCCCCTCAGAGCTGTACACTCCCTCAAGACAACTCGGATCCTCTCCCGACAGCCGCATTTTGCGTGTACCTTTTGTTCGTACCAAGTCTTTTGGCCAGCGGTCTTTTTCATATCTTGGGCCGCTGTATTGGAACGAACTCCCCTCCCAGTGCTTCAAAAGATGTTTTTAAATCTGTGCTAAAAACACTTTTTTTCCAACTGCATTACCCCACCGATTAATCATTGACTGCTGAGGATTCTGTTGTAGTTTTGCTGTGGTGCCTGGAATGTGTATGTGCATGTAATACTGTGTACAGTTTTTGCAATTGTATTTTCGAAATTTGTACGGCAAATAGAGCTCTACACAAGGAAAAGCACCATAGAAATCATCATCATTATTATTATTTAGAAATCGGATGTCTCATTGAAGAGTTAAATAGCCATTAATAGGATGTCGGCTGACGCACATTAGAGTCTGTTATTTTCATTATATTCACTTGCGGTTTTGTATATAGCCAGATTGGAGAAAGACATTGGATGAGTTCGTTAGCCAGCTTTGTATCTTTGAACTTTATCAGTAAAATTTAATTCTATGAAGAAATTTTTTAAAAAGTAAAAAACCTTAACTTCTGGAGAAAGACAGTGACGGTGACGTAAAAGCTGAAATTTTGTCATCACACAGACATACACACAATACTCTCTCTCTCTCTCAACAACGATGTGTATGTGATGTGACCCGTACAGATCTCACCATAAGTCTGTTACTATAACTGTGCAACAAGTCGGCCGCACATATAGTAACATGTTGTGACTTTAATCGACGCGTAATGTTCGATCGCCCTATCTCGAAGGTTCTGTAGTGACGTAAAAAACAAGTACGCAAACTTCAAAAAACAAAAATCAGGCCGGCATCATGGGAAGGTTGCATAGAAAATCCCCAACATTACATCATTGTCTTAGGCAAGGTGATGTAATCACAAAATATGCAACATGGTGACATATGCGGTCATTCTATGCTGCTTGATTTTATCCGAAAAAAGATGATGTGTTAAAGGTACATGGACGGTAACGGTTCGTCCGCTGATAATTATGAGACCGGTGTTGAGCAGGATTGTTTGTTTGCTTTGTTACATCTCTGTGCAGGTGCAGAAAAAAAGACAAAATTGTAACCTTTTCTTTTGTCATCTTAAGCAGCCCCCCTCCCCCCCCCCCCCTTCTGCACACATATACACACAACACGCAAAATCCTGCACTGTACAATAAAAGTATATTCTTTCAACATTGCATGCTTAGAATATCACATGCCGTTTACGTGCCAATACGTCAACAAGATGAGGATTTCATCCCAAAGTCTACCGTATTGTTTTGAGCTCACATGCATTTTTCTTTTATGACATTCCGAATTGTTCCTGATTCATCTCTCCCCATCTCATAGCAACCACTACAGTTTACTCCCGCTTGTGCTTGCTATAAACAACACTTGTGTAAGTTCAGTCAGCCGTGAAAGTGTTCTCCGTCTAACGCCTGAGTTGCCGCTGTGCATCTTTACGTCAGTCACGTATGCACTGTCAATCAGGAATACTCTTTTTTGCTCATTATCTCCCGGCGGCTTAGTAGTCCACAGATGCAGGTTCAAACGATCACTAAACAGAAAAATCCAGGCAGGGTCGAGGCAGGGAAAAGATTAGCCGAATATAACAGACAAAAAAAAATTAGAGCTTAAGGCTCATGTAACTGACCCGCCGTCAGGACCAGTGACAATACCGTCAGGACCACACCCACATCAAAGTGAGAGACAAACAACTAAACCCCAATCAACAAAATATATATTTGCTGGATTTGTTGTCGCATTTGTTTTCTCAGGCTACCAATTATACAAAAAATACAAACCACAGACTCGTACAATGTCCCAAAAATTAGACACTCCAAAAATAAAATCAGAAGTCTCCACATTATCAGTAACACCAAAACCTGTCGACCCATTTTTCATGCAATAAATAAAAATATTATTTTAATTTTATTGCATTAGAAAATGAGCGAAACAAAGAATATAATGAATCTTGTTTATCACTCTGCCGTAATCAGCGGACTAGCAGTAGCTTATTCTATGCTTGCAAAAAATATTTTCAAAATGAAATCAGCAGGCTTGAGTAGATTAGATTTCGAAGACAGTGCTAAATTAATTGTAGTTGTCACAGCGTCAATTGCCACAAAAGACTTTCTTGTTAAGCAGGGAATTATTCCCGAAAATATATCTATGTAAATAAAAATAATATGGCGACACTAGCTGTTATTGTTGGTGGTGCTGTTGTCAACGCCCTGGCATTCAGTGGATCAAATTATCTCTTTTCAAAAATGGGTAGAGAGGAATCTGCTCTAGAGATGAAGCACCACAATGAAGCGTCAGAACAATTAGCACAAGCCCAGCAGGCGTATGAAAAGCAAAGAATTGAAAAACTTGATTTCATCAATGAAAAACTTAGAGGGTCACGCACAGCATACATTTTCAAATGTCAATGACGCAGGCCTGCCTACCGTTCCGGAATTTCCGGATTTGTCCCGGATATAAATAAATATTACAATTGGTTACGGAAAATACGGAAGTTTTTTTTGCGTTCCGGAAATTTAAAAAAATTCTGGAACACACTTTTTAAGCGTGCGTGTCGGGGAAAAAAAAAAGACAAATGACGCGCGGTTTCAGTACTGACAGTGGCCGAAGTCACAGCACACGATGATGACACGGCCTTCCGAGTGTTGCCGAACAGCTGTTTGAGCCGCACTGCGCATGGGCATAGAAACTCATTCGAATCGAAAATGGCGTCAAAACGTAAGGTGCACGAGACTGATGATGAATTTTCCGATGAAAGTGAATCCAAATCCGCTGGTGCCGGTGGTAAAAAGTCTACAAAGCGTCTGCAGCCTTACAGGGAGCAATACACCGAAAGATATCCGTGTATCAAACGTGGAAGTGTGGAATACAAGGTGTTTTGCACAATATGTGCCAGTGAATTCGGCTGCATGTACGGTGGTATTCATTCATTCATTCAGTCCTCTCTGCGCCGTCTGGTGCTTGAGGCGACGGCAAGGGAGCGCCACTTTTGTCTGTCAGCTGCTATTTTGGGTGCTGTTTGCAGAGTAAGGCCTCTGTTCTTGAGCTCTCACTCCACGGTTCGGCGCCACGTCTCCTTTGGTCGCCCACGGTTTCTCTTCCCCTGTGGTGTCCATCTCAGTGCCACCCTTGGTAATGAGTCAGGTGACATTCTGCAAACGTGGCCTAGCCATCTCCATCTCCGTGTGGCGATGGTTTCAGCGATGCTGTCTGCGCCTGCTCTCTTCCGTAGTTCCTCGTTTGTAATCATGTTTGGCCAGAAGACCTTCATGATCCGTCGCAGGCACTTGTTCTGGAAGACATCCAGCTTGCGTTCCGTAGCGGTAGTGGATTTCCAGCATTCTGACCCATATAGAAGGACACTCAGCACGTTGCTCTTAAAAATACGGAGCTTGGTGTGGATGCTCAGGCTTGTGGTCCTCCAGATGGGTTTCAGCATTGCGAAGGCTTGGTTGGCTTTGCTGATTCTTGTGGTGATCTCCCTTGTGCAGTCTCCATCTGTGGTAACCTTGCTGCCCAGGTACGTGAACTCGTCCACCTCTTGCAGAGGTTGGTCATTGATGGTGATTGGGTCGCCCACTATGGTGTTCTTCCTCATGACTTGAGTCTTCCTAATGTTGACCCCGAGACCTATGGAGCTTGCTGACTGTGTCAACTGTTGTGTCTTCTGTTGCATGTCCTGGTTTCTGCTTGCCAGCAGCCCGATATCATCGGCGTAGTCGAGGTCATCCAGCATTGAGGTCAGCGTCCACTGAATTCCCTGCTTCCTTCCCTCTGTGGTGCGGCGCATGATCCAATCAATTGCCATTGAGAATAGGATTGGCGAAAGAATACATCCTTGTTTCACTCCGGTTTCCACCTTAAACGGTTCGGTGAGCTGGTTGTTGTGGACGACTCTGCACTCAAAATTCTTGTACAGGGACCTGATGACGTTGACAAGTTTCTGGGGGATTCCATAGTATCGCAGGATTTTCCAAAGGGAGTCTCGATGCAGACTGTCGAAGGCCTTCTCAAAGTCTACAAAGACCACATAGAGGGATCCATTCCATTCGTTAGACTGCTCAAGGATCTGTCTCAGTACGAAAATATGGTCAATGCAGGACTTGCCTTTCCTAAAACCTGCCTGCTCCCGGCGAAGGATGCCATTCACTGCTGTCGTAATGCGTTCAAGGAGAATGCGGCTGAAGATCTTGCTGGTGAGGGATAGTAAGGTGATGCCTCGCCAGTTGTTACAGTTCCCCAGGTCTCCTTTCTTCGGAAGTTTGACGATGGTGCCGGTCTTCCAATCGCTCGGCGCTTCCTCAGTGTCCCAGATCCCTTTTGAAAAATCTGACAAAGAAGCTGCGGCGTTACCATATCTTCTACTTTCAGCATCTCGGGGCACACTCCGTCATCGCCAGGTGCCTTCCCGTTCTTCAGCTTTTGAATGGCCTGCTTGACTTCCGCAATAGTAATGTTGCCGAGGTTAATGTCCAGGTCCTCCTCCGCTTCAGGAATGTCAGTGAGGGTTGGTGGGTCTGAGCGGTTCAGGATGGACTCGAAGTGTTGCTTCCATCTCTTCAGCTTCTCTTCCTCTACTGTGACATGAGTTCCATCTTCAGCTCTCACTGGAAGGTCGTGGTGTTGCCCGTAATCGCCCTTCAGCTTCTTGGTGTTCTGGTACACTGTCTTCATGTCTCTCTGTTTTGCAGCTGCCTCCGCTTCTTCTGCCAGCCTTTCTGTGTACATTCTCTTGTCTCTTCTCGCTGATGTCTTCACCGCTTGATCTTTCTCTCTGTATTCTCTTGATATTCTTTCCTTCAGTCTTGGTGATTTGGTATCCAAAAGTTTCTTCTTGATCTGTCTTCTCTCTTCTATGCGAGCCCACGTGTCTTCTGAGATCCACTCTGTCTTCCTGCTCTTTCTGTATCCTAAAACTTCCCCTCCTGTTTCCTTCATGGCTCTGTTGAAATCTTCAATAGTCAGCGCTGTCTCATCTTCCAAAACACTAAATCTATTCCTGAGGGCCAACCTAAACTCTTCTTTCACTTTTGGGTCTTTCAACTTGGCCACGTCGTAGCGCCGATTTCTGGTGTCTCCTATCTTTACTTTCCTAAGCTTCAATGTCACCTTCCCCACCAGAAGACTATGGTCGCTGCCAATGTCAGCATGTCGCATCACTCGCACATCCTGCAGAGAGTGCCTCCAGCGACCATTAATGATGATGTGGTCGATCTGGTTCTGGGTCTTGCCGTCTGGTGATTTCCATGTGAGTTTGTGGATCTCCCTATGCGCAAACAGGGTCCCTCCTATGACTAAGTCATTCTCCTCGCAGAAATTGACCAGCCTCTCCCCGTTGTCGTTGATCACACCCGCTCCATGTCGTCCCATGGTCCTCTTTCTGTCTTCATTGTCGCAGCCGACCTTAGCGTTGAAGTCACCGATCAGCATCAGCACGTCATGTCGAGGGATGTCTTCCAAAACAGCTTGGAGGGCGTCGTAGAATGCATCCTTATCCTCTTCTTCCGCGTCGTCTATCGGTGCATAGCCCACAACAATAGACAGCTTTGCGTATTTGGAATTCATCCTGACGTACAGCAGGCGCTCGTTCACAGGTTTCCACTGTAGAACGGTGTTGGCCTTGCTCTTACTGATGATGACAGCAACTCCTTCTCGGTGTTCGTTGTCTGTTCTTCCAGACCAGATGATGACTTCTCCGGAGCTCAACCTCTGTCTGCCAGCACCAGTCCATCTTGCTTCTGTTACTCCCATGAGGGTTAGTTTGTGGCGGTTCAGTTCACTTACTGCTTGCGCCAGCTTTCCAGTCTGGTAGAGCGTTCGCACGTTCCAGCATCCAATTCTGATCCATCGTTTTGGCGTCAGGAGTTCCGCTATCGGGGTGGAGACGTCCTTGCGGCTTTGGTCCCCATCCGTCATAAGTCCAGTTTCCTGGTCTGCTTCGCTCCCAGCGCCGGTTGTCGCTTTTTCCCTTGTTGTCGTTTCCGTAGCAAGTTTCTTTTTACAGGGTGGAGTCGCTAGCCCCACGCCTAACCCTCCTCCTTTATCCTGACTTGGGACAGGCAGTTAAGCCCCCAAAGGGGCCTCCCTGGTGGAGTTGTACGGTGGTATGGATGACGTGAACCGGCATGTCGAGGGAAAGAAGCATTTGAAAAAAGAAGCGAGCTTGAAAAGTCTAAAAAAACTTGACAAAACAAACCAAAAGTTGACTAGTTATTTTCCAAGTCAAGCGTCAAGTCAAGTTTCTAACCATGATTTGGACGTAATAAGAGCTGAAACCATGATGGTGGATCTTGTGGTCGAGCTAAATTTGCCGATGGCGTCATTGGACAAATTTAACAGAGGTTTCAAGCAAATGTTCCCAGACTCCAAAATTGCTAAAGACTACAAATGTGCGCGGAGCAAAGGGACCGCAATAGTCAAAGAAATGTCAGCAAAAATAACTTTGTCCCTCGGAGAAAGAATGAAGCGTCTGCCATCCAAAGGTGGTGCTAAATTATTTCCATTGGTTGTGCGGACTGTTGACCCTGACACAATGGAGGTTCGATCAGATGCGCTTTCTGTTCCTTCCATCGAGGGCTCAGCAACAGGTGGGTTCAGTTTGTATTTCTTTACTTTTAATAATTATATAAACATGCACATGTCATGAACAACTTTATGCTCATCACCACAAATCTCCCTTCATTTCTTTGTATTTTTGTGTGTGCCTGGTCAATAATCAGGAAAGTTATTAAAAAACAAAACAAACCAACCAATGTGAATTACTATAATTTTCATGTTGTATTTTATTATTAATAATTTAAGGGTTTTCATACCTCTATGCCATGGCTTGGGTGATTTTAACATGGGGTGGGAAATAATAATTAAAAAAGCAACATTTCATGATACACAGTGTGGTCGGAATTAAGATTTACAAATGACAGCAGGCTTTACTGACTTTTATAATTTTGCAATAGTGAGATATATTCAAAATTTTTGTTGAAACAATAATGAACAGGTATTGCAAAATGTTACACTATGTGGAATCTCTCAAGAGTACTTTGAGTTTACAATATAGCTGGCGTAATTGATCATTAAAGATGAAGACAGTGAATGCAGACCTACCTGAAAAGCACAATGGTGCTTATTTGAAACACAACATTTACACTTTAGGATGGGGGATTGTTACATGCTAAGAGTGAGAGTCCCCAGGACACTTGAAATTTTTGTGCATGGAGAGGTCTGGCACTAAATGGAAGACTTACAAAAAATACATTATTTTGGGGTGTCATTCCAGGTGTGAAAATCTTCAGCCTTATGAAGAACGAGATGCAGGTCCACAACATTCCATGGGACAACTGTCTTGCCCTAGGATGTGACAACGCCAACGTCATGGTGGGCAAGGACACTGGAGTATATGGCTGTATGCTGAAAGAGCATCCCAAATTGTACCTCTCTGGGTGTGTTTGTCATCTGATACATATCGCAGCTGAGAAATGATCTTAACCTTTTTTGATTTGTGAATGGAAGTATCTTACATATAACTTATAAGTGTGATTATTTGTTAGATCATACTTGTTTACTCCTATAAAAAAAGTTTGTGTTTTTTGTTTTGTTTTTGCAGGTGCAGGATCCTTACCCTTCAGCCCCAGTCAGCTTCTTGTGGATGTGTACTACTACCTGGAGGAGCAGCAAACGACAAGAAGCTCTCAGATGCTTCCAGGTTCTGCATGAAATCGAGGAACACAAGATCTTGAAGCATGTGTCAACGAGGTGGCTGAGCATCGGGAAGTGCCTCCCTCGATTGATCGAGTCATGGCATGCCCTCTACGACTTCTTCAAAGATGAAGAAAAGAATGCCACAACATCTGTGATGAAGAAGAAGACAGGGGATCTGAAGCACATTTTTGTCTCTCCAACCAACATGTTGTATTGTATGTTCCTGGTAGATGCCATCAGCGTGTTTGAGAAGATAAACATTGAACTACAGTCTGATAAACCAATGGTGCATGTTCTGAAGAATAAGCTGGAAAAATTTCTGAGGGACTTGCTCCTAAGGTTTGTGAAACCCTCAGCAATGTTGTACAAGTGCGCTGTTGATGTTGATTTCACAACACCAGTTAACATCCAGAGGAATGAAAACCTCATCATTGGAGAGCAGGCTCGGGCCTTCGTGGAGAGACCACAGGAGAACCATCTGAAGTCTGAGAGAATACAGGAGTTCTATGTATCTGGTAAAATTCTTTCAAGTAAGCTGCAATTACATCAAGAAAAAGCTTCCCCTCTCAGATCCTCTGCTCAAGCACGTCCAGGTCGTGGATCCGGAAAAACAACTTGACAGCAGTTTGAGTTTTCAGGACTTGGATTATTTTCTGAAACGGTTCCCAAAACGTCTTGCTCCTGGAGTAACAACAACGGACATTCGACTCGAGTTTTCTAAGTATCAGTGTGCTGACATGCGCCAGTGTCTCAAGGACACAGAGAGAGTTGATGCCACATGGTGGGCAGTGAGCCAGCTGCAGGAGGACAGGCAGCCCATGTTCCAGCATTTGCCCATGGTGATGTTGTCCATCCTCACCATCCCTCACTCTTCTGCGCATTGCGAACGGATTTTTTCTGTTGTTCGCAAGAACAAGACTGACTTTAGAGGAAGTATGGGGAAAGACACACTTGAGGCGCTGGTTGTTGCCAAGTCCCGACCCGGTGAAGCTCTGGAGAGAAGATACAGCACCAAGGACCTCCAGGATATGAAGAGCGCCTATTACAGGTCTCTTCCCAAGTCCAAGTAGATTCAGTGGTGTAGTGGAGTGGTGTACATAGTGTAAATATAGCTAAAAGGTAAGCTTGCATGCATTTGATACTTTTAGTGTGACTGGGATCCTGATGATTAATTGCAAATTTCCTTGCTCAGATTGCATGATTTGGGGTCCTTTGGACCCCACTACTTACTTGGGCGCGTATTGCGCGCCCTTGCTTGTCGGCCGTGCAAAATGTCCCTGAAGTTTGAAATCTTGGGTAGGCAGGCCTGATGACGCAATCAGGGAATATTTTCTTGTCACGGGTGAAGACATGACCATCCCAAAACCCAAACTAAGTGATTACTATCAACCCAGTCCACAACAAAGAAATGGAGAAATAATATTTGTTCTAGTGGGAATGACATTTGTTTATTTTACTGGAGTTTGTATTGCTAGAAAAAATGACAGCCGAAAGTAAACTATCAAAAATATATTACTCTCCAATTGGCTACTGGAAAGGAAAAACTGCATTAGAAAAATTACATGCTGCTGTGGGCGGGGATGTATCACTCAGTGAGATGAAACACTGGCTGCAAAGACAGGCAATATGGCAAATATATCTCCCTGCACCAAGAAAAATAACAAGACCTCATTTTGAAAACACTATACCAAATGACACCATCAAATGGACCTCCTGTTTCTACCCCATGACACAATAAGAAAAAAACGATACAAATATGCACTAACTGTCATCAACATAGCTTCAAGGTACAAGGACGCCGAACCCATAACTGACAAGAATGCTATTACTGTAGCAACTGCATTATCAAAAATTTATAGCCGAGGCCCTTTAAAATTTCCCAGGCTTGTGCAGGTCGATGACGGGAGTGAATTTAAAGGAGCAGTTAATCAATTATTTGCAAAGCATAGCGCGCTAGTGCGCGAGGCATTCCAGGTGTACACAGATCACAGGCAATTGTTGAGAACTTTAACAAGCAATTATCAGAAAGACTTTTCAGTTACCAGTATTCTAAAGAACTCATGCATGACGCCCGTAACACTGAGTGGGTAACGAGATTACCATCTGTAATAAAAGCAATGAATAATGAAGGTCATGTAAAACCCACAGATGCTATTAAATTAAAAACAATTACAGAGCTAAAAACAAAAACACCCCCAACACCCGACACAAGTTTATTTACAAAGCAGGTGAGATATTTATATCAACCTGGTGAGGCCGAGAATGACGTCAGGCGCAGGGCAACTGATCCAATATGGTCTACGTCTGTACACAACATAAAAAAAATAGTCCCCGGAAACCCATCAATATATTACCTGTATGAACCTGCACCACAGAGGGCATTTGTCAGAGAAGAATTACAGATTATTCCCCCAGACACTGTTACTCATTTCAGTAACTAACTCATCGATTAATTCATCACAAATGTCTTCAGATAACTTAAGTCTGTAGTGCCCAGGCGCATAAGCCTTTTCCTTACTGTGAAACACTCGTTTTGTGTCCCCTACTGCAAGTGACTTTTTATGCGTTTGGATCATTTCAAGATTATGTCTATTTGACCTCAGTGACTTGTTTGGATAATCAGGCATCAGTGCACCATCTAACACTTCCTTATAATGCTCATGACAAATGTCTTTATTTTTAATCGCTGTTTTTTTAAAATTATTCCTTTGGCACCCTTTTGGTGCAGTATAGAATACATTTTTGATCTCAGTCTAACGTACTCAACAATAGGCACACCATTCAGTTCATCCTTAAACTTACCAGGCACTTTCTTATTCTGTGTGCTGTACAATAGATGATCCTTTGGATAATCAGATGTGTCATACATGTGTAACTCTGTTTTCATGTCTTCATAAAAGTCTCCAGTAGGCACATCAATGATCATAGAGTCAGTGTCAGTGTATAGCAGACGACAGTCAGGATATTTTGGTTTGCAGTAATCATAATAAAATTCAAGCATCAACAGTTTTGATAACTCAAGAATTGCCATACCAATGAATACTGGCTTGTCCAGTTTGACAATCTTTTTTTTGAGTGACACTGCATACCATGATGAATGAAATTCTTTGTACCCTGTATACTGTGGCTTACCTTAAGTTTAATTGCACCCGATTCAGTTGTTACTAATCTCACATCTTTGCGGTGATGAGGATTTTCCATTGTCTTGCCAAAACAGGCATTGTTCATAAGCTTAAAGAAGTCTTTGTCAAATGCAGTGTTGCCGTCTCTGGCACGCAATGTTGTGTTCTTCATTATGTAATCTTTCATAAAAGCACTCTGATCAAATTGAATGCCTCTGTGAACTTTCTTTAGTACTAACCAATGTCTGATGTAAAACTGCAGTAAGCGATAATGACATACGTAATTGAATTTTTCATTCAAATTTGGCACAAGTTTAGTGTCTTCTTTTTCCCCCGTCATACTCATTTTCTCAACAGCTAATGGATAATCATTGTGGTAATCATGTATATGGTGTGGGTACTCTAGGACGACTTCAAAGATCCAACCCTTTTCGTGATTCCAGTCATGATTCATAATATAGTTTGATAACTGTGTTATGTCATACTGTGACAAATCATACAGACAAAAGATTTTCAAGGGCAATAATTCACACATCGTGAATCCATACAAAATGTTCGCGTCTACATACATAATGAATGACCTTGACCTTGAGGGGTCAAAGTTCGGGTCATCCAGATATTTATTATTTGCTCTGGCATAATTGTTTGCTGCAATACTAATGCCACCACTCAAACCGCGTTCCACCATTTCACCCATCGTACGATCAGACAACAGGTCAATAAATATCTTACTGGATTTCAAAAATGTCATGCCAGGACTAGTTATGTAGCAAGCCGGGTCAAGACTGTAATGTAACAAACCCTTTTCATGATAACTTTCAAATACATCTGCTAGCAAGCAAACGTCAGCCTTTAAGTACTGGTCATGGTAGTCACCAATCATTTGACACCCTAATATATCCCACGCATCAAGAGCGTGTTGGTAATCAGAGTCAGAAATACCTTTTCCATTTAGTGTGGAATAAAATTTATCTTTTTGTGGCAGTCTTGTTTCCTCAAACACAACCCAGTCACTGATGTACTCATACGGATACACTCCTTTCTTAATTAAGTCTGGCTCAAAATATTTACTTATTATTGGAAACGATGTCAGTCCGTCTGCCAGACTAGCAAGTCCTAAAGACAAATGTTGCATGGAGTCATAAAACACTAATTTGTTGTCCAATCTAAACGTCAAATATTTTTCAGTTGTCTGTGCAATACAACTAATTTTTTTGTAAGACTCATCCACAGCCTACATGATAATGTGAGAATCATACCCCTTTAGATTGTGGAAAAAGATTGGTAACTTATATGTCTTAGGATCTGTTTTTAATAACAAGTTACAATTGTTATGTGCAGCACCTCTGTACAGTCCAGTTATGTGATCATGGTCGCGAACTTTATCATCCCCCAGAGGTTTTTCACAAATCCAACACGTCACGGCTGTATCAAAATTTAGTTTGTCTTCTTCTGTCATCACCAAAGGCATCTGATTGTTTTCCAGATATTGTACTACCTGACTATACAGTTGTCTCATTTCTGTTAAAAACAGACATGCTGCATTTTCTCCCCCTGTAGATAACAGGCTCGGTATGCTGACCATCTGACTTAACAAGAATATAACCAAAAGAACACACCACTTGGTCACTCAATTTTACTGTCTTTGGTAATGATTCTGGAACAGGACCTTCATATGAAACAACCAGTGATTCAAAATCAGCATACACTACAAACGGAAGCTTTTGTTGATTCCCATAGTTCTTGAAACACACTTGACTACCAGGCTCTGGATACTTAAGTACTGTTTGTATATCATCAGCTGACCTACAACGTAAAACATGTTTATGCGCTACTTTTATAGAAGAAAATCTTTGTAAACATCTTTTACACACTTCCCGTTTACTAACATATTTCGAAACAATACTGCGAATTAGACATGACATACTCCTGATAATTGTGTAGTGATCACCAATTAGTAACATGTCAACATGTTTATCTTCTGACTGTCCATAGGTGGGGGCAAGTGGTGATACTCTAATGGTTGTAACTTGTCAACAGTCATTATCCCATACATACACATTTACAGATATGCCAGGATTTAATTGTTCAAACAAGTCTATATCCTCTACCTTAACAGGGAAATCAATACCACTGAAATTGAGTTCATTTACAAATTTGGTGTAGTTAGATACACAATCAGGTCTTGTTTTTATGAAGTGTAGTTTAGCAAGCACACACCACATAAAACAGAAATTGTCATTGTTCTGTATATTGACGACAGCCTTTTTGTTTGCAACCTCAATAGGCAGTGTTATCCATGATTTACCTAATATTGGATGATACCTTGACTGTTTTAATTGCAGTTCATGTACATGACCTTCATGCCAACCAGACCCTTTCATTTTTGCTCTGTCAATTGCTTCTAGAAAGTCTGGTAATAGTCTTTCTCTAAACACGTTTTCCAATTCTCTTCTTGTGTTAACTGTGTGTTGTCTTGTCGATATATATGATACAATCACTTCACCATCTACTCTAGTAAATTCTATTTTAGCAACAATCTGAATCTTTACACTGCCTGTAACAAGATTATCTTGTATGACAGAAAAAGAGTTTTCTATCGATTCATAAACATTGTTACTATTAGATATAGGCAAGTCTGTTGTGTGAAACACGTTTCTTAAACCTTGATCATTGTCCGTCATTTTTATTTGTCCGACAAAATAATAATATAAAAATTACACCTTGTGTAATACCACTTTATTAACTGTAACACTGTTAATATAAACATTTAGTTTACGTAATTGTTGAAATATTTGTTCACAAAGTATCTCAAACCATTTATTATTATTAACTCTTAAGGTGGGTTTCCTAAAATCAACTGTTAAACACTCCACATCCGCTTGCGCTGGATGCTCATCAACATAATCTAAAGTCATATTATATGACAAATATATTGCTGTTGGTTTTAAGAGGTTTATGTCAGGCTGTTTGGGAGGTGTTCTTATCTGATTAAAGTGCACAACATCTTTGAAGCAGTGTGTGATGTCAATAGCCATTTTTTATGGACAAAACAAAAGTATAAATTAATTTACTAATCCATACCCTGTGGGCTGATCTGTCTTTAAAATAAGTTTTAGATGCTTGGTTGATTTCAGTTTATTTTTTACATCATCCCGTTCATGCTTATTTGGTATGACGTCATTCTCTCTGAGACAGTCTTCAAAGCTGTCACAATCTTTACAGTAAAACAAACAGATAAACTTTAACTGTTCTCGAAAATCTTTCAGTACAGCATTATATTTTTGAGTGAGAATCCATACACTGACGTTTGCGTGTCTGCCACTAAAAGCAAGTTCTGCTAAAGTGTTTCTCTTCTTAACAATGTCTTTCTCTGCTGAGCAATCATCAACAATAAACAAAGTTGGCTGTCCTTCAAATTGTTTGTAATAATACAGCAGATAGTCATTCATTTTTTTCTCAGGGTTGACTAAGTAAATGTTGCTGTCAGACCAAATGAATAAACGGTTGTGATAAGCTTTGTTGTGTTTGATTGTAGGACAAAATATTACTATGTTTTCAAAATGGTGGATGTATCTTGTTTTTAAGACATCAAGTACAAATTCAGTTTTCCCACAACCTGTGGCCCCACAAAACAATCCACAGTGTTGGTCGAGTGTCATCAAGTTCATTTTAATACTAATTATAATTTTAATACAATTGTCCACTTAGTCTGCTTTCTGCAATATTGAGTTGTGCGTCATAAATCAGATACAAATATATATTTATGGCTCCTCCTGTTTCAGTCTTTTTTTGTATCTGAATTGTAATTCCGTCACTGCCGTTTTCAACAGTTCGACCTGACCCATGTAGGAAGTCATCATCTGTACTGCGAAGGTCTAGCCACAGTGCATATTTTTCTGTCAGGTATTGACTGATCCTAACGTCATACAAATGTAGATCTTTACACGCCATGTTTGCTGGGTTTTCTCTAAGTAAGCAAACATCTGCATTCAGAAATGATGCACATACCTTGATCCATGTGTTGAGAGTTGAAGAGCCACGATTTCATCTGCTGCAAACTGTGTGATGCAGCCGTTCGCTTCTTCGCTTATCTCTCGATCAGCCGGTTCAAACTCAAAATCGTTGCCTGAAAAGCTATCGTCATGATGAGAATCGGTGATGAAATAATCAGTGATCAGGTCGCTCAATTCTTCCTGATCTGCAGGCGGTAAATGGTTTACAATAATTTAGTAGATACGCAAGTCCGGCTTCCATTTTTCGCGTGGTTGTAAACACGAAAGTGAATGGGAAGAGGATGTAGTTCCTTCCCTTAGTCTTGTCTCAGCCAATGGGAATGCATGCAACTTCATCGTTGCCATGCCGATAAGAGTTCTACTCTCCGATTGGTTGAAATTTAACATTTGTGTTTCCTTATTTGGGAGGTAGAAAGCGTGTATTTTTAGACGACAGGGGAGCGTGGGAAAGTGCTCACAAAGGCCGTTCCAACAGTATATAGCATGATGGGGTTCTGAAGGGGATGCAATGTGTTTTGTTATGTTAAAAATGGGTCATTTTGCACAAAACAAAAGCATAATTGGGGCCAAACTCAGACTTTTAAAATAATTTTTAACCTATTTAATGGCATTTTTTTTTAATAAAGATTTTAACCATACGATATTTTGGTGTATGTAGAATACATTTCTGCAAAAAAGTGGAAATGACCCAGATTGACCCCCACCACATTAATGTGCGTGTAGCGCTGATCAGCTCGCTGCAAGTTAAGACTGGTTTCGTGAGAGAGGGTCATAAATATGTAAGTGAATAAATACATGAATAAATAAAACATGCAATGTACTCAGTCCTGATAAAGCTTGATCATAAGAGTTCTTGTGAGTACTTGAGTGCAGACTGGTTGCATGGGTTGCAAAAACAAAAATTCCAACATTCAGGTGTTCAGCTGAACATAGTGATTTAGATGGAAAAGTTTGGAGAAGGATTTCAGTCTGCCTGGCTTGTGCCTAGACCAGATGGCCAAGACCATGCTTGACCAGTTAAAAAACCCATCTCCACTAATCCAAAAGAGCAGGCCCGCACTTACAGCCGGTATGTATGCATGTTGTATCTGGACAAAAAGTCTTCAGAATGTTGAAGATAGTAGGCAGACACAATGCAAAACATGCACGAAGCAAGTCTACTTTCAATATACTTTCCTCCTACAAAAGACCGAGTTCTATGGGAAAGGCTACTTTATAATAATAAAATAATTACGGTATTTATAATGCACTTATCTTATAATAATTATAACTCTAAGCGCGCACTCACAACTCGCGCACGCTTTAGACAATGACTCACGTACCACAAATGGTAAAATACATTACGACAGTCAGCTTGAGGTGGGGAGTGTGGTGATATAGTGCTAGAACTGTTGAAAGAGGTGAGTTTTGAGGGCAGACTAGAAGGAGGAGAGAGTGTTTCTGACGGAGAGAGAGTGGGAGAGTGTTCCAGGTGGATGGACCATATACTGAGAAGGAGCGGGGGCCGAAAGTGCTGAGTTTGGTGCAGGGGATGTGCAGGCGGAGAGGGTCGGAGGCGGAGCGGAGGGAGCGGGAAGGAGTGTAGGGGTGAAGTAAGTTGGAGACAGGGTTGGAAGATTTAACGATATAACGATTTAACAAATTAAATTTTTGGTTAAAGAAAATTTAACGTGTTAATGTTTATAAAAAGTTAAAGAAAATTCAACGAATTAAAAAATAAAAGTAACGATTATCGATTTCTTTCGTTAAAAATTTTGTTACTTCAGTTCGTCTTTCCACCACGAACAACAGGTGCCTATGCGCAAAGCCAGTTTGACCCAGTTGCAGCCGGTTTGAGGCGGTTTGGAGGATCTATGCCTCTGGGTGAAAAACTTAACGGATCCCCTTTGCTTGAGAAGATCACGAGCGTAGATTATACCAGGAAGAGGCATAGATCCTAACGAGCCCCCTGCAGTTGCGGGGGCGCATGAGGATCTATGCCTCTTTCAGTTGGGTGGTTTTCGTTTCAGGAGTGAGAAGGCAGATGGCACTCATACAGCAAAGATTGGACAGGTGAAAAACTTAACGGATCCCCTTTGCTTGAGAAAATCACGAGCGTAGATTATCCCAGGAAGAGGCATAGATCCTCACAAGCCCCCGCAGTTGCGGGGGCTCACGAGGATCTATGCCTCTTTCAGTTGGGTGGTTTTCTTTTCAGGAGTAAAAAAGCAGATGGTACAGCAACGATTGGACAGGTGAAAAACTTAAGGGATCCACTTTGCTTGAGCGAAACAAGAGCGCAGATTATCCCAGCAAGAGGCATAGATCCTCATGAGCCCCCGCAGTTGCGGGGGCTCATGAGGATCTATGCCTCTTGCAGTTGGGTGGGTTTCATTTCGAGAAGGCAGATGGTACAGCAACGATTGGACAGCACAGGTGAAAACCTGAACGGGTGCATGCATACATTATTAATAGTAGTAGGCATAGATCGTCATTAACCCACCAACCCCCCGCCCCCCCACCCAAGACTGCTGGGGTTCTTGAGGATCTATGGCTCTTGCAGATGAGTGGATTTGTCAGCAGCGCGAAATAAGATCAAACAAGCCTGAATTGTTCCATTTTTAGCGGAACGACTTTTTCTTGCGCTGTGCAGTTTTCTGAGTTTTTTTTTTGTTCTTTCTTCCCCCTTCTCATAACTACTGCATGTATCTGGCCAGATAGTGTTTTAGATAGTGGTTAGAGAAGGAAATCTGGTGGCGTGTCACTTTTCAACTGCATGCCACATTTTTTGTCTGAGCTGAGCAATAAATGATCATTCATGTATTTAATGCAAATTTATTTCATTAAAAAGAAAAATCAAAGAAAATTTATTTCTTTAATTTAAAAAAAAAGTAAATTAAATTTATTTCTTTAACCTTTTACCAGAATTAAAGAAAAGTTATTTCATTAAATAAAAAAAGTAATGACTATCAACCCTGGTTGGAGAGATAGGCAGGAGCGCAGTTGTTCAGGGATTTGTAGGGCAGAGAGACAGAATCTTGTATTGGATGCGTTGGGGGATGGGGAGCCAGTGAAGGAGTTTGAGCAGGGGAGTGATGTGGTCGGATTTTTTCTTTCTGAGGACGAGGCGGGCAGCATTGTTCTGGACACGCTGGAGAGTGAAAGTGGTGGAGTGAGGGAGGCCGGAAAGGAGAGAGTTACAGTAGTCGATGCGGGATAGGTTGAGAGACAGCAAGTTTGGTGGCAGCTTTGGTAGTGAGGTATTTTCTGATCTGACTGATGCGGCAGAGGTGAAAGTAGCATGCCTGGGCCGTAGCGGAGACGAAACTGGTCATGGAAAGAGAGGAATCGAGGATAACGCCGAGGTTTTTGGCCGAGTCAGAGAGGGAGATGGGGGTGCTGTCGAGTTGAAGGTGGAGAGAGGGAGGGAGCTGGGAAAGTTTGTGGCGAGTGCCTACCAGCATGGCTTCTGTTTTGTCGTCGTTCAGTTTAAGCTTGTTTGCTGTCATCCAGTTTTTCACATCTTCGTAGCAGTCGGCTGTGCGAGTCAGTAGTGACTGAATGTTGTCAAATTTGTCTTTGTCTAGTAGTTGTGAGTCGTCAGCGTAGAGGTGGTGGTGTATGTGGTGAGACTGGATGATGTTGGACAGGGGAGAGGTGTAGAGTGTGAAAAGGACTGGGCCCAGGACGGACCCCTGTGGAAATCTACAGGAAAGCGTGACTGGGTTGGAGGAGACCCCGTCGATGGTAATAATAAAAAATAATTATTGCGGTATTTATAATGTGCTTATCTTATAATAATTATAACTCTAAGCGCGTACTCAACTCCCGCACGCATGCGCACGCTTTAGACAACGACTCGCGTACCACAAATAGTGAAATACATTACGACAGTCAGTTGATTGATTGATTGTACATTGCTTAACGTCCCGACAGCAACAAGGCTTTCTCAGGACGTGCCTGCACTGCTTGTGAAAAAAAAAATAAACAGAACATTGAATGTATGTCGCCAGCCGGTCAAATACATTAAATAAACCTAACACATGGGGCCTAAATAAAGCTAAGACCATTTAGCAACACACATCCAATATCAAGAGCTACAGGCAGCGCAGACAGTAGGGAGAGTTTTAAAAAGGCAAATACAGGTGAATGGACAAAGGGTAGACAGAAACACATGCCCCAGAATAGAGAGAAAAAAAACCACCCTGTGGGGCTGACCAGGGTGACCCTGGGAACTAAAAATTACCTAACCCCATTGATTGATTGTACAGTGCTTAACGTCCCGACAGCAACAAGGCTTTCTCAGGACGTGCCTGCACTGCTTGTGAAAAAAAAAACTAAACAGAAAATTGAATGTATGTCGCCAGCCGGTCAAATACGTTAAATAAACCTACAACATGGGGCCTAAATAAAGCTAAGACCATTTAGCAACACACATCCAATATCAAGAGCTACAGGCAGTGCAGACGGTAGGGAGAGTTTTAAAAAGGCAAATTCAGGTGAATGGACAAAGGGTAGACAGAAACACATGCCCCAGAATAGAGAGAAAAACCCACCCTGTGGGGCTGACCAGGGTGACCCTGGGAACTAAAAAATACCTAACCCCACCCAAGTCCCCCAGGGCAGACCCGGGTGGGGTTACGACAGTCAGCTTGGGGTGGGGAGTGTGGTGGTATGGTGCTAGAACTGTTGAAAGAGGTGAGTTTTGAGGGCGGACTGGAAGGAGGAGAGAGGGAGTTTCTGACGGAGAGAGAGTGGGAGAGTGTTCCAGGTGGATACAATACAATACAATAATACGTTATTAATCCCTCATGGGGAAATTCACATTTTTGCCACCACAGGTGCTGCTTACGGCATTCACTCACTTGCTCATTCCACAAATTACAATAACAGAGCTACACAATGGACAATGACTCGGGACAGGTGAAGCCCGTCGCCAAGGCATCTAATGGCCAGCGCCAGTGGCCTCATCCCGACCCGAACCTCCCTGACAAAAACAGAATGCTAAGACAGCCCTATGTCTCCTGAACACACTATTATAATGTTCTTTATTAAGTTCCTACTTGGCTAAAACTAGTACATAAAACAAGTTAACAACAGAAACAAAATACCCGCGTCGATACGGAGATGATCTCCGACCTAGGCCGAACATAAAACTGAACAACGGTCAAACAGCACCTGGGGGCCCGTCGCCGCCATAGTACAGCGCCGGTGTTTAGACAGTCGCTCCAGCATAAACAGTCACCACCTTAATTATACTGAACTTAATTAACTAGTATATAACTTCATATTCATTTTTTTTAAAAAAACGTAGTAGAACTACATCATTAACGTGAAAGCAGTCCGATGGTTTCTAAAAATGTACACATGCGGCTGTTCAGTAAGAAACACAGTCACTGCGTCTGGGAGGTGTCATTACATCATTCGGCTGGAATGTGGGGCCTGAAGCTTGCTGGTACTGGCTTCGTTGAGTGCACTAGGCTAGCGCAGGCCGTGATGTTGAGCGTGGCGTGCCGGAAGAGCCACTCCTGAGATGAAATGATGAAAGGGGAGGAAAGCACTTTGGGTGTATTGCCACAGCATAGCGCACGCTGTTCTTCTGATATCCGCTTGGTACAACAAGAATCATCGCGTATCAACTCCCAGCATAGCGGCACAGCGGAGAAAAATATGAAATCCAATTAACAGTCACAGCACATCAAATTTATAAAAGTCATCAAAAAGAAATACCGGTCGTGATGCAGCATTATATATATCAAACGAAGGTACAATGGCTAGAATTCTGTCGGTGGCGACCATTTCTGCCGGAGCGGGCGGCCAGGAGGTGTTGCATGGCCGCCATCTTGTCCTGGCCGTCATATCGATCATATCAACTAGGGTTTCTCTGGATACTGTGGTAGGTCCATTGCGCGATAGTTTGGTATGGACCGTATACTGAGGAGCGGGGGCCGAAAGTGCTGAGTTTGGTGCGGGGAATGTGGAGGCGGAGAAGGTCGGAGGCAGAGCGGAGAGAATGTAGGGGTGAAGTTAGTTTGAGAGATAGGCTGGGGCGCAGTTGGTTGTTCAGGGATTTGTAGCAGAGAGACAGAATCTTGTATTGAATGCGTTGGGGGATGGGAAGCCAGTGAAGGAGTTTGAACAGGGGAGTGATGTGGTCGGATTTTTTTTCTTTTTGAAGACGAGGCGGGCAGCATTGTTCTGGACGCGCTGGAGAGTGATGGTGATGGACTGCTGTCTGTAGGAGAGAAACCAGGAGTGAGCAGAGTCAGTGATGTCAAAGGAGTGGTGAAGGCGGTGGAGGAGGATAGAGTGGTCTATAGTGTCGAAGGCGGCAGAGAGGTCGAGTAGTGTATGAAGGGAGATGTTGCCCGAGTCGGTGAAGAGAAGCAGGTCGTTTAAGATATGTAGAAGGGCAGTTTCAGTACTGTGATGTTTGCGATAGGCAGACTGGAAGGGACTGAGGAGGTTGTTGTCGGCGAGGTGGAGGTTGAGCTGGTTGATAACAACCTTCTCAAGAAGCTTGGACAGGAAAGAGAGATTGGAGACTGGGCGATAGTTTTTTAGTTCGTTTGGTTCGAGGTTGTGTTTTTTTAGGAGAGGACGGACGATGGCGGACTTGAAGATATCAGGGACGGAACCATTCTCTAGAGATGTGTTGATGATGTCGGTAATGAAGGGCAGAAGTTTTGGAAGGCCGTCCCGGTAGAGAGAAGCTGGGAGTGGGTCTAGTTCGCAGGTTTTGAGAGGCATGGACTTTATGGTCTTGAGGACTTCGTCCTGAGAGACGGGCGGAAGGACGAGAGGGGGGTGCCGGAAAAGGGGGTGTCGGGAGGGCAAGGCGGAGAAGGCAGAGTGTCGAGTGTGTTGCGCAGAGTTTGGATTTTTGGGGAAAAATAGGTGGAAAAAGTGGACGGGAGTTCTTCTTTGCTGTGTGTGTTGGGGAGAAGAGAGTCCTTAGAAGTGCCTAGGAGTGTGTTCATGGTAGCGTAGAGGGTTTTGGAAGAAGTGGATTCCAGGATTTTTTCAAGGAAAAATATATGAGGTTGATAAAATGTACTTCGAAGTTCAAGCCCACAATAACCTCTGTCTCACTTCAGGAGCAAAGTTAACCTGCATCAACCATGCGCATCTGATTGACTCCAATTGAAGGCATTGTACTAACCGCCGTTTTGAAACTAGCGACGTGCGTATGCTTACAGCATTAAAAACATTACTTTTTAATTATTTTATCATAAATATGTATACATGTTTACTTGCTGATGATTTTAATTTGATCACTGGAATAAACTTGTAACTTTTACGAAGGAAATTTTCAATGTTATGCAGAAAAATTTGAGTCTTATCCGGGCCGCATACCAGGACTGGTTCCTCCTCAGCGAACAAACAGCGCTCGAAAAAACACTTCTACAAAATGTCTCCATCATAAGGACAAATATTGTTGTTATGCATAAACTGTATGGCATTAATATTTTTGTTTTGTACTTGCAAATCAATGTAACTCTTTTGACGAAAAACTTACCTCTGAAGAAATCTGCTAGACTATTTGAAACTACACATATTTCAAGAAAACAGTAAGAACAAGAGGTGATCATCACATTTGGACCTAATTTATTTTAAATTTTCTGTGGGTGTATAAACAATGATTTAGCCACTAAAATCAAGATCTGATTTGAACACGTTCCTGCGTGAACACTCCCCCCATTTGGGATGAATAACAGCTGTTGGTGTTTCAACTCGAACAAGGTAAAAACATGAATGGGTCGATCAGCAAGCCTGTGCAAGGTCAAATTAGAGCCTCAAATTTTTAACCACACCACCTCCGCAGTCAATCAACTTTTTAAAAACTTCTAAATATTCTACCAGAGCTGAAAAATCAGAAAATTTGCATGTAAAAAGTGGTCGAAAATTTAGGGCAATTACGGTAGTATGCATACGAAGGTCTTATCAGCATCTACCATTGTACCAAATTTGATTTGAAAAAATACAATTTTATCAAAAGTTGGCATTTTACACACATCTGCTGACCTCGTGACCCTTGACCTTTCCGAGGGGTAATCCAAATTAGTATGCATAGATAGGTCTTACCATCAGGTATCTGTGTATCACGTTTGGGTTTGAAGTCGTGAATAGTATTTGAGGAAAAGAAATCGTCTAAATATGGCTATTTTTTAAAACCTATTTCCTGATCCCCTGTGACCTTGACCTTTGAGAGAGGTCGCTGAAATTGGTATGTTTAGAAAGGTCTTGCCACAGAGTATCCTTGGGCCAAATTTGAAGTCTGTTGCTTGAATGGCCTCCAAGAAAATGTTCACATTACAGTTTACCACGGACAACGGATGACAGACGACCACTGGCCCAGAAAATAGACTCACTTTTGCTTCCCACACGAGCCAAAAATAATTAGTCTAGCAGCTTACGCAATTTCTGCAGACATGAGTAGTTCGTCAAAAGAGTAACAATGGTTTGCAGGTACGAAACGAAAGTACTAATGCCATATGGTTTATGGATAGCAACAACAATTGTCCTTAGGATGGAGACATTTTTGTATAAGTGTTTTTCGAAAGCTATTTTTCGATGTGAGGGAACCAGTCCTTGTACACGGCCCGGATAAGGTGCAAGACATTTTTTGTGCATAACATTGAAAATTTCGAGCATACAAGTTATACGTTTATTCCAGTGAGTAAATTAAAATCATCAGCAAGTAAACATGCATATATATTTACAATAAAATAATTTAAAAAGTAATATTTTTAATGCGGTAAGCATACTCGCGTCGCTAGTTTCAAAATGGCGGTCAGTGAGATGCCTTCGAAAGAAGTCAATCAGACGCGCACGGTTAATCAGCTTTACTTTGCTCCTAAAGTGAAACAGAGATTATTTTGGATTTGAACTTTGAAGTACATCTTATCAACGTCAAATACGTTATTTTTCCTGGTCTTGAAAACAGCCTTTCCCATAGAACTCGGCTCTCATTTGTGGGAGGAAAGCATATCGAAAGTAAACCACCTTAGTCATGCATGTTGTGCATTGTGTCTGCCAACCATCTTCAACATTCTGCAGACTTTATGTCCGGATACAACATGCATGTTGTTTGTCCGTTTTCCAGCCTAACGGCTCTAAGTGTAGGTCTGCTCTTTTGTTATTAATAGAGATGGGATTTGTAACTGGTCAAGTGAGCAACTCTTATCCAACTGGTTTTAAGCACAAGCCAGGCAGAGTGAAATCCATCTCCGAACCGTTTCCGTCTAAATGACCTTGTTCAGCTAAACACCTAAATATAAAAATTGTAGTTTTTGCAACCCAGTCAACCAATCCACACTCAAGTACTCACAAAAACTCTTATGATCAAGCTTTATCGGTACTGCATGAGACACAATACAGGTAGTAGCCCTCTCCATTGTATTACATGTTTTATTTATTTATTTATTATTGATTCATTTATGTATTCACTTACATATTTATTTATTATTTATCCTTTTAATTATGGATGGAAGGAATTCCTTGATGTACATGATCGCTGGTGGTACGGTGGTGGCCACCAAGGAGAGGAAATTATTTTTCAATATGCATACATCTGTGCATGTTCATAATCTATCCATAGGTCCCAGGTATCCCCGACTTATTTTATTTATTAATTAATTAATTTTTTTTAAATTTATTTATTTACTTATTTGTTTGTTTGTGATGTATGTTTGCACATACACATCAGCATACAAGATGAGAACATACATGTACACATATATGTAATAGGTGCATAACACCTGCTCCCCACCCCACATACAAAACCACAGAACACCCATTAAAAGACATGCAAGTCTGTGCATGTTCATAATATATCCTTTACTTGGTATTCATGTCCCAGGTATCTTTGATTTATCTTATTTATTTATTAAAATTTATTATTTATTTTTATTTGTTTGTAAAGTAGGTTTTATACATATGCTGATGTTCTCATACACATACATGGTAATACTGCCCACTCCCAACCCCACTCCACAACCACAGAACACCCACTAAAAGACAAGTACATCTGTGCATGTTCATAATCTATCCTTTACTCAGCATTCATATGGCCCAGGTATCTTGACTTACTTTATCTTATTTATCTAACAGCCACGAGATGACATTAGTCGCCTGCTCAGCATTAAACCCAAATAACTATTTATTTAAATTATTTATTTACTTTTGTTTGTTTGTAATGCAGGTTTTGTACATACACATCAGGATACAAGAAGAAAATATACACATATATATAGAATTTTAGATAGTAATAGGTGGCATACCGCCTGCTCCCAACCCCTACCCAAATACACACATAAAACCGCAGAGCACCTACCAAAAGACATGCACATCTGTGTATGTTCATAATCTATCCTTTACCTAGCATGCATATGTCCCAGGTACCTTAGACTTACTTTATCTTATTTATTTAAATTATTTATTTATTTTGTTTGTAATGTAGGTTTTGTACATACACATCAGCATACAGGCTAAGAACATACACCATGATGCCTCTGTGCATGTGGCCACCAGTACTATTCTGTCAGATCTGTCGCACCCAGCCAATGATCTCTTCGAGCTTTTGCCCTATGGCCGGCGGTTCCGTGCTTTGAAAGCCAGAGCCTCTCGATTCAGGTGCAGTTTCTTTCCAGAAGCTGTCCTCAGTACAGCACCATCCATGGAACAACGTGATTCCATGATTTGTGACATATGACAGATTTGTGTTTAATATTGTGAGTACCATTCATTTGGAAGTTAAGCGCTATATAAATGTACATTATTATTATTATTATTATCATCTATCGTTTAGTGCTCTATACAGGATGATCGCCAACTGAGTGTATGACATGATGAATGCCCTACAAGTGAGGATGTATTTTACTGTCGCCATGCCACACAAAAATCCTTATAACGTTTTACTTGGTGAATAAATGTCTTGTACATGTACATGGTCATAGGTGCCATACCGCTCGCTCCCAACCCCACTCCAGTTACACACACGAAACCACAGTACACCCACCAAAAGAATGTATATCTGTGCATGTTCATAATCTATCTTAGCATTCATATGTCCCAGGTATCTTTGACTTACTTTATCTTATTTATTTAACCATCATGAGGGTGGCCGTAGTCGCCTGCGTGGCGTTAAACCCAAATAATTATTTATTTAAATTATTTATTCATGTTTTTGGGTAATGTAGGTTTTCTACATACACATACACAGTAATAGGTGCCATACTGCCCCGCTTTCAACCCCACCCCACATACAAAACCGCAGAACACCCACAAAAGACATGCAGAATTGTATACTGATGGGCATTAGTGGACTGTAAAACCTATATACATGTGTATATAGAGATTTGAGATTAAAAAAGTGGCTTGTATTGACTGCCTGTATTTTAGCCTAACCTAAAAATCTCATGTGTACAGTTAATCACACTGCACATGCAGCCATCAGTTCTGTGAAAAGTAATGTTGGTCTCATGCAGTGATGCACAGGGGCACCAAAACTTACAGATAAGGCCACACCTGATAACAATAACAGAACTAATATGCATACTCAGCCACTAGTTCTGTAAACAACATCTTTGTAAACAATACCAGTGGTCAAATGCATACATACATTATGGATGACGCCACCACTGATCACTTCAAACAATAGGCTGCCCAGTTCACATTGATAAGGAAAACCGCAGAACACCCACAAAAGACATGCACAATTGTATACTGATGGGCATTAGTGGGCTGTAAAACCTATATATAGAGATTTGAGGTTAAGAAAGTGGCTTGTATTGACTGCCTGTATTTTAGCTGCCCACCTAAAAATCTCATGTGTACATTTAATCACACTGCACATGCAGCCATCAGTTCTGTAAATAGTACTGGTGGCCACATGAACAGGGGCACCAAACTTAAAGGTGAGGCCAAAACTGCCACCTCAAACAAAACGATACATACACACACATATCAATGACACAGTCAACCTCCATGTGCGTTAGTCGGGACAGGTTTAAAGTATGGGACTAAATCTTACAGCGAAATGTCAAAGCCAGTAAGAAAATAATATAACAGCAGCAAGTACATGTATTTTGTAAATCACTCAAATAAAACATGAGAACTCATCGAGGCCAATGGTGTTATGATGGGTGATGGAGAGATAAGAAAAGAGAGATCCCCAGGACTCCGGATTCTCAGGAGCCGAGCGAATACCCTCCAGCTCTTTATTTTTGAATACAAAACACTCTCACCTCTCTTAGCGCTGACATTCCCAGGAGAAGATCGGCGATCTTTTGGTGAAACAAACCTTAGCATCCCCACTAGTTCTATCACACCTACTCTTGAGAACCTCGCGCTGGGACCATATGGCGTTGAGGCGCGTCCCCTGGGTGGTGGATAGGGGGTCCCTCGTGAGAGGGGTGCACCGAATGAAATAAGGTGCCGTGAACCAACATGGTCTAAGGGAAGGTGACCCCGACAGAAAACCCCTGGTCCTCCTAGTAAGGGGGTTGGGCGTGGGGGTAGCTTCCCCACCCTGCAAAAAAGGAAATAGCTACAAAAACGCCGACGAAAAGACTAACAGTAATTCCTTTCCTGGAGGAGGAAGGTTCTTCTACCAGAAGACTTATGACGTCCTGTGGTGAAAGCCGGAAGTCTTCGGAAGCCACAGGACCGAGCCGCCTCTCTCTATCCAGGGACACAACCATGGGCACATGGAACGTCAAGACCATGTACCAGAGCGGCAAGGCTGCCCAGATAGCAGCGGAAATGCAAAAAAGTACAACCTTTCCCTGCTAGGTATCAGTGAAGCCAGATGGACGCAGTCTGGCCAGAAAAGGCTGTTAAGTGGGGAGATGATTCTGTATTCAGGTCATGAAGAGGAGAATGCCCCCCATACAGAAGGAGTAGCATTCATGCTGTCACCAGTGGCACAGAGAGCGCTGATGGGCTGGGAACCTCTTGGGCCAAGAATTATCACAGCAGCCTTTAGAACCAAGAAAAAGCTCAAGCTGAACGTCATCCAGTGTTATGCGCCCACTAATGACAGTGACGAGGAAGAGAAACAAGAGTTCTACGACCGACTCCAGAGTGCCGTGGACAAATGTGCGGAGCGAGACATCACCATCATTATGGGCGATTTTAATGCCAAAATAGGGGAGGACAACACCGGATACGAAGAGGTGATGGGGAGACAGGGACTAGGCTCGGAGATGAGTGAGAACGGGGAGAGGTTTGTAGACTTTTGTGCTCTAAACCGACTTGTCATTGGAGGCAGCATCTTCCCACACAGAAGAATACACAAAGCAACTTGGGTCTCACCTGACCATACAACAGAGAACCAAATAGGCCATATCTGCATTAGCAAGAAATTTAGAAGATCCCTTCAAGATGTTTGAGTGAGGAGGGGAGCAGATGTCGCCTCAGACCACCATCTGCTTACCTTAAGAATGAAGCTCAAGCTAAAGAAAAGCCGCACAGAGACAACAAGAAGACAGCGCTATAATGTAGGCCTCCTGAGAGAAACTGGAGTTAGAGAAGAGTTTAAACTGGTGCTGTCCAACCGGTTTCAAGCGCTACAGGAGCTAGTAAATGAAGAGGAGAGAAAGAAAGAAGGAGAGAATTGAGCCAGCATTAACACAATGACTGAGTTAACCCCCTTAATTATAACTTTTAGAAACTCATCAGCTATGTTCCCCACACAGAGTAAATATCGTTGGAAGTTACCCCCTAAATCATTGCTTTTTTAAACAGTCACAATTTTATGTACCTCCACATATTAATAATTAAGGGGGTTAACTCAATCATTGTGTTAATAATACTTAAATTCTCTCCTTCTTTCTTTCTCTTAGAAAATCCTGAAGCTTTTCCATTGTCTTAAGTTGACCTTAATTAATTAACTAATTACGGTCATTAACGTCCACACTGTCGTTTCTCTCAAATCAAACCAAAATCCTGATAGTGCACTCAGTTAAATATAATAATGTCATTTTACACACACCCCAAATAATTAAAAAATTACTCTCCATTGTCTCTCTATACTGTCAGAGTCGATTTCCGAAAAATCACAAGCTCTGTACAACACATGTTTACACATGCCAAACCCCTTTTATGCATATAAGGTAGGGACACCGCGCTCATTCAAAGGCCGGCCACGCTGTGTAAACACTACTTATACAGCAAGAGAGGTCTTTAGAATTTCTGCCTGGGCACAGCCCGAGCATAATGGCATGTTATAACAAAAGCTATTTTATTGACTGTGCCACTGATGTAAAATGACACAAGTATCTCTTTTAAAACACAGGCCTTTTAAGTCTGGTTTCCACTGAAAGTTAGATTGACGGTATCTAGCCTTGTACATAGAGGGCTAGATTCACAAATTTACATGAGCCCCGTATTTCAACTCTGCGGGAGAACTAACAGACGCATAACTACACTGTGTACACTTGTCTTGACAACCAGGTTCTAAATACATGCAGTACATGACGCAGGCTTTGAAAAGTCTCAGCCCACAGCAGTGTTTCTATGTACGCTTACACTGACCGTAGCTACTGGCTTTATTTGTACATGAAAAGAACAGGTCCCCCCAGTGTACTGAAAAAATCAATTTACTTGCTTACATAGATCGATTTAACACAAACACAACCCTGGCATACGAAACAAACACTATAGACCCAAAAAGATGTAGTCAAACCTCCTACACACACACACACAAGACACACATAACTACAGACAGACACGCATGCAAACACACACACACCTCCCTCCCCCATAGACAAAACACCCAGTCAAACCAGTGCTGGTAACCCCGGAGCGATCACATACACAAACACCTCATGTCTAAGATTGACTGGTTCTGAAATAAACTCAAACACCCCACTTCAATTCAGGTAAGATATGAATAGACTTGTTCTGAAAATTCAAAGGGACTTTAATTATTCACATTTTCATGTCGGGACTAGCTTGCCTTTTGAAACCAGGATCAAATTCTTTTCAATCAGATCGGTAAGCACCACACCTGACACGATATTGATAAGAAATGTTTATCTGACATGATATTCAAGAAGGAATTTTTAATTTTTTTCAATTATGTGTACACCCTTCAAACAAATTCAAATGGCCAACACCCAAACACACATACAATACAATACTTTCTTTACACACAGAGAGAGGCCCGTCATAAAGACAGTAATCATACACCTTTACCCCGCTCTGTTTTATGTCTGTCCTTATGTCAACATTACAAGCACTGACGAACGAGCTGACTCACTCTATGTATAAACACCATGAAGTCTTCACAGACACAGAGTTAAAATGAGTTTGCATCCTGTTGGAAAACAGAGAAAGCTTTAAGTTAAGATCTTTCTTGTATTTTATGCCGAGGGGGGTGTTTAATGTTGACTGTTATTATGCACTGTACTTGAGAAACTGCTGGTCATAACTACATTTCAAAGGCTTTGAACTTGATGTTGGAACAGTAATTGGTTGACGCTCCTTGAATACACACAGTGAGCGTCATGAGTGGTGTTTTATCTCTCTGCCTTGTTAGACTGCCTGGTTTTGTCTGCTAATTTTATTCTGCACGTTTTGCACATTACAAACCAGTTTGAACATAACTGGTGGCGTGCCTTGGAACTAATGCGTGTTAAGATATTTTCTAGCATAAAACCAAACCCCAGAGCTAGGCACAGTCAATCATGACTCAATATTCTGGAAAAAGTGCGATTGTACAAAACTGCCTTCTTCGTAAGCGGTGGTGTGCTCGTCAGGAAAAATTGACTCGTATAAAAGAAGAATTACAGAAAATGATTTTTAATTTACAGGAGTTAAGCGCAAGCTTAAATAATATTGAAGAAGAGATGAAACCTATTGCTGATGCAATAATTGCTTGTCAGGAAGAAAACAACTTTCAGTCATTGTCAGCCATGATAAAAGAATATGGCAACCTTGAGGATAAGGCAGAAAATATTAAAAGAGCTATTTTAAAAAAGCAGCAAAAAATAATATTTAAAGAAAAAGATGTAAAGATGAATGAAATGGTTGCAAAAAATATCTCTGACAGAATGGCTCAATTAGAAGATAATAGCCCCTCATTCCAAAGATTGAACGCAATTATTGCACAGAGGAAACAAGAAAAAGCAGTCGCAAGTGGAAGCAAAGCATAATAACAGAGTAGTTCCACAGTGCTATACCGCTTGCGAAGAACCGAAATGTAAACGTTTTTTACATTGCTCTCGGGTTTTTGTACATACCATCAAATTTTTACACATCACAGAATATTTTTATCTTAGTGTGGTGTGTTGGAAAATCACTTTCACATTGTATGCGTTTATTACACAGCCCGGGAGTGCCATGTTCAAGTGTTTTTCCTAGGGATGTACCAGCGGCTCAGCACACAAACACACACAAAACTACATCCGAGAGCAATACACCTGTTTGGCTTTGACATGTGGTCTTTGGTACAAAGTTAGGTGGCCACAAAAATTTTTCATCTACAATTGAGCTGTCAAGGGTTGATGACCTTTCTGATGAGACTAATTAAGTCGAAACAGCTCCCCCGCCTTGGCTCAAAGGTAAGTGTTTTATTTTTATTTTACTTGTCTGTAACTGTGTATCCAGGCTATTGAAAACTTATCTCGGGCTGTATGTGGTGCGGCACAGGCCGTGTGTGGTAACTAGTATGTTACGTCTGATGTTTTATTTGGCTCTCACTAGACCAGGGTGTGTCATTTATAATTTACTGCAAAGCCAATAATTGTCAATACTGTGTCAGGTATGTTTGCTTTAAAGGACAGGGTTATTGTACATGACACCACAATTGAAATCTGTGAAGCATGATATTAATAAGCCCACTGAGAAAGATAATATAGTACAGGGCAAGTCTGGTCTGGGGTAAACTCAAAAACTATTGGCAATATTGCTGGAGTGATGCAAACGTAAAAAGTTACTGTTCAGCGTAATTTCCTAGAAAACATGATTTTGCTTGATAACAATTTATTCTTTTGTTTGTCTAATAAAAATGACAGACGGACAAATCATACAAGTGCTTGATATCTCACACTGCTTCAAAGATGTTATGCACTTTACTGACCTAATAACATCACCCAAACAGACTAACATAAGCCTTTCAGCACCATCAGAAATATATGCTACATATAGTGTGACTTTGGATTATGTCGATGAGCATCCAGGTGTGGAGTGCATGACAGTTGATTTAAAGACACCTACTTTTAAAGTTGATGATACCAACTATGGTTGGTTAGGGGAAGTTTGTTATAGCATATTTAAACAACTATGCAAACTAAATGTTTATATTGACAGTGTTACAGTTAATAAAGTGGTATTACACAAGGTGAGCCAGAGGTAATATTTTTTCATGTATTATTTTGTCGGACAAATAAAAATGACGGACAATGTTCAAAACCCTGGCTCATCAGGCTTAAGAAATGTGTTTCACACAACAAACTTACCTATATCTAATACTAACAATGTTTATGAATCAATAGAAAACTCTTTTTCTGTAATACAACAAAATCTTCTTACAGGCAGTGTGAAAATTCAGATTGTTGCCAAAATAGAATTTACTAGAGTAGACGGTGAAGTGATTGTATCGTACATATCAACAAGACAACACACAGTTAACACAAGAAGAGAATTAGAAAACGTGTTTAGAGACAGACTATTACCTGACTTCCTCCAAGCAATTGACAGTGCAAGAATGAAGGGGTCTGGTTGGCACGAAGGACATGTACATGAACTACAATTAAAGCAGTCAAGGTATCATCCTATATTAGGTAAATCATGGATACCACTGCCAACAGAGGTTGCAAACAAAAAGGCTGTTGTTAACATTCAGAACAATGACAATTTCTGTTTTATGTGGTGTGTGCTTGCTAAACTACACTTTGTAAAGTCAAAGCCTGAACATGTACGTAACTACATCAAATTTGTAAATGAACTCAACTTCAGTGGCATTGAGTTCCCTGTTAAAATAGAAGACATAGACTTGTTTGAAAAACTAAATCCTGGTATATCTGTAAATGTGTATGTGTGGGATAATGTGTCTGTTGACAAGTTACAGCCAATTAGAGTATCACCTCTGGCTCCAACATATGGTCAGTCAGAAGATAAGCATGTTGACATGTTGCTAATCGGCCCTGCCGGTGATAATGATAACTTCCATTACACAATTATCAGAAATATGTCACGTCTAATTCATGGACATACAACAAAACACAATGGCAAACAGGAAGTTTGTAAAAAATGTTTACAAAGATTCTCCTCTATTTCAGTAGCGCACAAACACACCCTACATTGTAGATCAGCTGATGACATACAAACTGTACTTAAGTATCCAGATCCTGGTAGTCAAGTATATTTTAAGAACTATGGGAATCAACAAAAGCTGCCGTTTGTAGTGTACGCTGATTTTGAATCATTAGTAGTACCATATGAAGGTCCTGTTCCAGAGTCATTACCAAAGACTATAAAACTAAGTGACCAAGTGGTGTGTTCTTTTGGATATATTATTGTTAGGTCAGACGGTCAGCATTCAAAACCTGTTATCTACAGGGGTGAAAATGCAGCATGTCTGTTTTTAACAGAAATGAGACATCTGTATAGTCAGGTAGTACAGTATCTCACAACATGTCAGATGCCTTTGGTGATGACAGAAGAAGACAAACTGAAATTTGATACAGCTGAGATGTGTTGGGTTTGTGAGCAACCCCTCCAGGGTGATAAAGTTCGTGATCATGATCACATAACTGGACGTTACAGAGGTGCTGCACATAACAATTGTAACTTGTTATTAAAAAAAGATCCTAAGACATATAAGTTACCAATCTTTTTCCACAATCTCAAAGGGTATGATTCACACATTATCATGCAGGCTGTAGATGAGTCTTACAAAAAAAAAATAGTTGCATTGCCCAGACAACTGAGAAATACTTGACTTTTAGACTGGACAACAAATTAGCATTTTATGACTCCATGCAACATTTATCTTTAGGGTGGGCTAGTCTCGCAGAAGGACTGACTGAGTATCCAATAACGAGTAAATATTTTGAGCCAGACTTGATTAAAAAAGGTGTTTATCCGTATGAGTACATTGATCACTGGGTTGTGTTTGAGGAAACAAGACTGCCACCAAAAGAGAAATTTTATTCCACACTAACTGGTAAAGGTATTTCTGACTCTGAATATCAACACGCACTTGATGCGTGGGGGAAGTTAGGATGTCAAACAATTGGTGACTACCATGACCAGTACTTGAAAGCTGACGTTTGCTTGCTAGCAGACGTATTTGAAAGTTACCGTGAAAAGGGTTTGTTGCACTACAAGCTTGACCCTGCTTGTTACATAGCTAGTCCTGGCATGACATGGGATGCATTTTTGAAATCCAGTAAGATATCTATAGACCTGTTGTCGGATCGTACGAATGGTGAAATGGTGGAACGTGGATTAAGGGGAGGGATTAGTATTGCAGCGAACAATTATGCCAAGGCCAACAACAAATACCTGGACGGCCCGGGACATGGTGACCTTGGGTTTGACCCCTCAAGGTCAAGGTCATTCATTACCTATGTAGACGCTAACAATTTGTATGGCTGGGCAATGTGTGAGTTATTGCCCTTGAAAAACTTTTGTCTGTATGATTTGTCACAGTATGATGTAACAGAATGAGGGTTAACAAACAATATTATGAATCTTGACCGAAACGACTCAAAGGGTTGGATCTTTGAAGTCGATTGATTGATTGTACATTGCTTAACGTCCCGACAGCAACAAGGCTTTCTCAGGACGTGCCTGCACTGCTTGTGAAAAAAAAAAAAAAAACAGAACATTGAATGTATGTCGCCAGCCGGTCAAATACGTTAAATAAACCTAACACATGGGGCTAAATAAAGCTAAGACCATTTAGCAACACACATCCAATATCAAGAGCTACAGGCAGTGCAGACAGTAGGGAGAGTTTTTAAAAGGCAAATACAGGTGAATGGGCAAAGGGTAGACAGAAACACATGCCCCAGAATAGAGAGAAAAACCCACCCTGTGGGGCTGACCAGGGTGACCCTGGGAACTAAAAAGTACCTAACCCCACCCAAGTCACCCAGGGCAGACCCGGGTGGGGCTTTGAAGTCGACCTGGAGTACCCGCATCATCTACATGATTACCATAATGATTATCCGTTGGCAGTTGAGAAAATGAGTATGACAGGGAAAAAAGAAGACACCAAACTTGTACCGAATTTGAATGACAAATTCAATTACGTTTGCCACTATCGCTTGTTACAGTTTTACATCAGACACGGGTTAGTACTAAAGAAAGTTCACAGAGGCATTCAATTTGATCAGAGTGCTTTCATGAAAGATTTGGCAAGACAATGGAAAATCCTCATCACCGCAAAGATGTGAGACTGGTCACAACTGAATCAGGTGCAATTAAACTTACAGGTAAACCACAGTACACGGGGTACAAAGAGTTTCATTCATCATTGTATGCAGTGTCACTCAAAAAAAAAGATTGTTAAACTGGACAAGCCAGTATTCATTGGTATGGCAATTCTTGAGTTGTCAAAACTGTTGATGCTTGAATTTTATTATGATTACTTCAAACCAAAATATCCTGAGTGTTGATTGTTATACACTGACACTGACTCTATGATCATTGATGTGTGTACTGAAGACTTTTATGAAGACATGAAAACAGAACTACACATGTATGACACATCTGACTACCCTAAAGACCATCCACTGTTCAGCACACAAAACAAGAAAGTGCCTGGGAAGTTTAAAGATGAACTGAATGGTGTGCCAATAGTTGAGTACGTTGGACTGAGATCAAAAATGTATTCTATACTGCACCAGAAGGGAAGTCAGTCAAAAGCCAAAGGAATTAAAAAAACAGCAATAAAAAATAAAGACATTCGTCATGAACATTACAAGCAAGTGTTAGATGGTGCATTAATGCCTGATTATCCAAACAAGTCACTGAGATCAAACAAACATAATCTTAAAATGATTCAAACACACAAAAAGTCACTGGCAGTTGGGGACACGAAACGAGTGTTTCACACTAAGGAATAAGCGTATGCACCTGGTCATTACACGCTCAAGTTATCTGAAGACATAGCTGATGAACCGGTTGATGAATTAATTAATGAGTTAGTTACTGAAATGAGTAACGGTGTCTGGGGGAATAATCTGTAATTCTTCTCTGACAAATGCCCTTTGGGGTGCAGGGTCCTACAGGTAATATATTGTTGCATCAGCACCAGGAATTATTTTTTTTATATTGTGTACAGACGTTGACCAGATGGGGTCTGTTGCCCTGCGCTTCACGTCGTTCTCAGCCTCCCCTGGTTGATATAAATATCTCACCTGTTTAGTAAATAAACTTGTGTCTGGTGCGGGGGTTGGGGTTGGTCCTGTTTTTGGCTCTGCAATTGATTTCAATTTAATAGCATCAGCTGGCTTAGGATGACCTTCATTGTTCATTGCTTTTATCACATGTGGTAATCTCTTTACCCATTCAGTGTTACGGATGTCATGCATGAGTTCCTTTGAATACTGGTAACTGAAAAGTCTTTCTGATAACTGTTTGTTAAAGTTCTCTACAATTGCCTGTGATCTGTGCACACCTGGAATGCCTCGTCTGACCAGTACACCATGCTTCGCAAATAAATGATTAACTGCACCTTTGAATTCTGATCCGTCATCAACTTGCACTAGTCTGGGGTATCTTAAAGGGCCTCGACTATATATTTTTGATAATGCTGTAGCAACTGTACTGGCTGTTTTGTCAGATATGGGTTCAGCGTCTTTGTACCTTGAAGCAATGTCTACGACAGTTAATGCATACTTGTATCGTTTCTTTCTTATTGTGTCATGTGGAAGAAACAGGAGGTCCATTTGGTGTGTGTCATTTGGTGATGTGTTTTCAAAATGGGGTCTTGTTATTTTTCTTGGAGCAGGGAGATATATTTGCCAAATTGCCTGTCTCTGTAACCATTGTTTGACTTGATTGTTATATCTCCGCCCACAGCGGCATGTAATTTCTGAATAGCAGTGTTACTTTTCCAGTACCCTGATGGGGAGTAATATATTTTTGATAGTTTATTTTCGGCTGTCATTTTTTCTAGCAATGAAAACTCCTGTAAAATAAACTAATGTCATTCCCACTAGAACAAAGATTATTTCTCCATTTCTTTGTTCTGAGCTTGGTTGATAGTAGTCGCTAAGTTTTGGTTTTGGGATAGACATGTCATTACCAGTGACTAAAAAATACTCACGGATTGCGTCGTCTGTATTTGAAAACGTATGTTGTGCGTGACCTTCAAGCCTCAGTTTTTCATTGATGAAATCAAGTTTCTCAATTCTTTGTTTTTCATACGCCTGTTCTGCCTGTCCTAATTTTTCTGACGCTTCATTATGACGCTTCAATTCTTCTGCAGATTCCTCTCTACCCATTTTTGAAAAGAGATAATTAGAGCCACTAAATGCGAGGGCGTTAACCATCGCGCCTCCAATCATAATAGCTATCGTCGCCATATTTATTTTATTTACATAGAAACATTTTCGGGAATAATTCCTTGCTTGACAAGAAAGTCTTTTGTCGCAATCGACGTTGTGACAACTACAATTAGCTTAGCGCTGTCTTCGAAATCTAATCTACTGAGGTCTGCTGATTTCATTTTGAGTAGACTTTTTCCTAGCATAGAATAAGCTACTGCTAATCCACTGATTACGGCAGAGTGATACACAAGGTTCATTATGTTCTTTGTGTCATTCATTTCTTAGGCAAGAAAAATTAAAATAATATTTTTATTTACTGCATATAAAATGGGTCAACGGCTTTGGGTGTTACTGGTAATGTGGCGACTTCTGGTTTTGTTTTTGGAGTGTCTGATTTTTTGGACACTGTACGAGTCTGTGGTTTGTATTTTTTATATAATTGATAACCTACATAACCAAATCCGACAACAAATCCGGCAATTATATATTTTGTTGTTTGAGGTTCAGGGTCAGACTTAGTTGTTTGTCTCTCACTTTGATGAGGGTGTGACGGTATTGACACAGGTCCTGACGGTCCTGATGGTCCTGACGGTGGATCAGTTACATGAGTCTTTTCTGTTTGTGCTTGAAGCTGTAATTTTTTCTGCCTGTTCCATTCGGCTAATCTTTTTCCTGCATCAACCCTGCCTGGACTTTTAGCCTTAGTCACAGTTTGAACCTGTGTCAAAACAGGGTCGGGGTTCAGTTGTGGAGTCGTCTGGGTTTCGTCCATTTTCTTCTGCAGTAGAATTTATTTTCGAAAAATCAATATGACTCCCGGTAACAAGCAATGTTACAACAGGTGCAAGGTAATTTCCAAACTTGTTAACATGACGCATGCTAATTTGCCAATTGAAATTGAAACAATAGGATTGCTTTCAAGGTCGTGTGAAAGACTGTCACTATCCACAGGTAGAAAGTGACTCACTGCTTTTGTGTATAGGCATACTAGAGATCGACTTAAATCACGTGTCATTAGTGAAGCGATGTGGTTTTCATATTTTGAATGAAGCTTGATTAGTTCGTCAGAGGTAAGAGATTCAATATCCTCTGTCATGTATTGTTTACCGAGATAAGTCTTTGACTTGCCTGACACAATTACAGACAAAAGACGCTGTTTTTTCGAGTCTAAGTCTTTGTTCTCTACAGCATTGATATCATTCAATAGAAGGATTTCATCAGGGTTCATTTATATTGTTATTTTAAAAAAACAAAACAAAAATTAATTTACTAACCCATACCCTGTGGGCTGATCTGTCTTTAAAATGAGCTTTAGATGCTTAGTTCATTTTAGGTTTTTTTTTACATCATCCCGTTCATGCTTATTTGGTATGACATCATTTTCTCTGAGACAGTCTTCAAAGCTGTCACGATCCTTACAGTAAAACAAACAGATAAACTTTAACTGTTCTCGAAAATCTTTCAGTACAGCATTATATTTCTGAGTGAGAATCCATACACTGACGTTTGCGTGTCTGCCACTGAAAGCAAGTTCTGCTAATGTGTTTCTCTTTTTGACAATGTCTTTCTCTGCAGAGCAGTCATCAACAATAAACAATGTTGACTGTCCTTCAAATTGCTTGTAAAAATATTGTAGGTAGTCATTCAGTTTTTTCTCAGGGTCAACTAAGTATATGTTACTGTCAGTCCAAATGAATAAACAGTTGTGATAAGCTTTGTTGTGTTTGATTGTAGGACAAAATATTACAATGTTTTCAAAGTGGTGTATGTATCTTGTTTGTAAAAGGTTAAGAACAAATTCAGTTTTCCCACACCCTGTGGCACCACAAAACAATCCACAGTGTGGGTCAAGGGTCATCAAGCTCTGGTTCATTTTAATACACAATATAATTTTAATATATGTGTCCACTTAGTCTACTGTCTTGTATATTGAGTTGTGCGTCATATATCAGGTACAAATATATATTTATTTCTGCAGCAGTTTCAACCTTTTTTTGTATCTGAATTGTTATTCCATCACTGCCGTTCTCAACAGTTCGTCCTGACCCATGAAGGTAATCATCATCTGTACTACGAAGGTCTAACCACAGTGCATACTTATTTGTAAGGTATTGACCAATCCTTACATCATACAGATGTAGATCTTTGCACACAATGTTTGCTGGTTTATCTCTAATCCTTTCACCTGCAAAAAACTTTGTGATCTCATCGTAGTGTTGATAAGGTAACATTCCAGAAGCATACACTTGATTAGGACGGCCTTCAATTGTGCAAGACAAATGTGTAATCTTAGGATTGTAGAATTTTTCTGAATCCCGTTTGTATGGACTCACAGGTTCAACAAACAACATAACAATACCTTTCAGTGACCTGGCAGGTGTGTTCAAGTTTATGTTCCACATTGGGTCACTCTTGTCTTTGGGTATTAAACTAAGTCTAATCACCCTGTCATAATAAATTGGAAGTCTTGACTGGTATTGATTTTGAATGAGTCTGGCTAGTTCAGTGTGTGTGACAATTTCATATTCCAAAGAAATGTTAGAGATCTTATATGTTGCATCTGTGGCAGATGATTTTATAACTTTGGAGTAGTCATTGAAAGTTAGTTCAAAACTCAGACGGTCATTCAGTGCCCCTTGATAATAAGGCAAATGAGCTGTTATGATTTCAAACTCAAGTGGAATGTAAAATCTGGTTCCATATGTTTCTGCTATAATAACGTCTTTGGCTACCCCAGTAGTTACCTTATCTCCGGCATTGATTCGAAGTTTACCAATATTATCAGATTGTATGCCTTGGTAAATACGGTCTTCTCGTTCTTCTCTTGTGAGCCAAAGGTCTTTGTAACAGTAGAATACATCGGAGTCATCAAGACTAAACACTTCCTGTCCTTCAAGTTTTACTTTAATAGTTCTAACAATTGCTCTGCCAAGATTGTCAACCAGTGTTCTGTTTACATCTGCGTCTGATGATAGTTCGATATTAAATGCTAGGCGTGCAGTGCCAGGAACAATAACGTCACTGGGACCTAGGTTTGGAAACTTGACTGTAAGTGTTTGATTCTGGTCTATGGTACTTGGATTGTTTGTGATGACGATTGATTGTCTTATGCCCTTAACACCCAGAGGCTCACGTAGTTTTCTGTATGGGTCTAACTTTGATCCGTAAGACTGTGTCATTTTTATTATGCACAATAAAAAATAATAAATTAATAAAACAATGGCCGCGGGAGGATTTAATCATGAAGATTTTGAAATGGATGACACGTATGATTTTGGTAATACAACAGATATGACAGATATGGCAGATATGACTGGTACAAGAAATATTTACAGTTTACGTCACGAACTTTTAGAAACCAAAGTGAACTCATTTTATGATCATGTTGGTGGCCGCCCAGACAACGTAGATCCTAATCAGTTTGAACTTGATGGCAAGGGTCATTTATATTTAAATACTGTTGACAAAGGAAAAGTACTATTGACTAACAAAAAAGACCCTAGTAGGTTTAGGGCTTTAAGTACAATAAAAAATGAAGGTGGTGTTGGTGCCTTGCGTCAACTTGGAATTGGTGGGTCTCCTGTTCCCCCAAGACTGGCTAGTGTTCTTCACGACACGCAAACAAAGTTGCCAACAGGGCAACAAATTGAAATGGCACCTGTAACAAGTCTACCAGAAATAGCAAACACAGTGATACAAGAAACCTCATTTACTGAAGGACAAATAAATGACGCTTTGAAAACAATAGATGATCCACCTTTGTCAATGAGAGAGATTATAGGGTTGGATAAATCACTGCAGACAATAAGAGGTGAGATGGTAAACAATGTTGCCAAACTGGGTGAGCTTGATAAACACATAGAACGTGAAAAAGAGAAACTGGCTGCAGCAGACACAGAAATGAAAGAAAGAATCCAACACAGATTAAATGATTTGCAGATAGAAAGATCAGGAAGGTTAGAAACAATTAGTATTGGAAGACAAAATCTGAAATCACAGGTCAACAGAATTAGAGAAACTATTCAGAAAATACTTTACGAAGACACTACTCTGGCTGAGAGACTAAAAACACTTTTCAGAGAACAGGGTATTACAATTGCTATTTTAATTACAGCTCTTGGATTTATTATCAGTATTGTTGTGTTAGCTGTCTCCGGTGCTGGTGGACCCGGTGGTTCTCCACCTCCAGCACCACCAACCCCGGGCCCCCCGACTCTAACAGACCCAAAAGATTTACAGTCATGGGTAAAAAAACAGTTGTCTCACATATCAGACTTGCTTAAAAAATTGGCTCTGAAAGCAATGGACGCTTTGCCTGGCATAATAGGCACAGTTGTCAGTTGGCTTATCACTACTACAGCAAAGGTAGTTGGTTTTATGGCGGAGCATGTGTGGATCTTTTTGGTTACAGTAGGAGGGTTGATGGTGGGTTATTTAATGAAACAGATAAAGAAGTAATACCCCTAACCCTGTTAGACCTATTACCAATGCAGTTCTTTCTGACTCGTGTGTGTCAGGGGTTGACTGTACTGGTTGTATGAGTGCCGGTGTTGGGGCCGGGGCCGGGGGCGGGGGTGTTACCATCTGTAATGATTTTAATGACTGTACGTGTGTGGTTGTGGCCCCCAAGTTTACAGATTGATTGAGTCCTAATTTCTGACCAACACCTGCAACAATGATTTCATTATTATAATTTGTTATTGTACCCATTTGGAGTTCAAGGTCAGATGGTAACATGTATAACCCGATGCCAACTACAAAGTCAACTTTTGATCTGGCATATCTGAGAACGTCTTGGTAGCGTTGTATGCTTGATGGGAGATCGACTGTTGAATTAATTGAATCTTCCAGGTTTGCGAGAAATTGTTTTTCTGCTTCAAATTTGCCACTTCCATTCAAAATATTTGATTTTGTTAGTGATTGTGCACCTAGTACACACCAGACATATGTTCTGATAGACTCATTGATGCGCTCGACTCCTGCTTGAGTAAACCCGTCAGATTTATCTAAGACAAATGTGGTCCAGGCGTTAGACTGTTTCTGCTCTATTGATCCTAACCAGACTTCAGATTTAGATGAGAATGAAGTGTAACCAGGGTAATAATCTTGAGGGTATTGTCTGTGACTCATAGCATAATACAATGTGCCCATACCATTGTGATCATCAAGTTTTTGTGTGAAGTCATACTTAGGGCTTATGTTAAACTCATTACAAATGCGTTCAAACGCTTTCATATCCATGGGATTGTTAAACCTGTTGAAACTGGATTCAGTTGGTAGTGGTGTATGCAGTTCTGACAGTATACGTCTAAGCTGGTAATAAACATGGAAACGATAGACAGATCTAATAAGTTTGTTTGAGTGATTCAAATGGTCTGTAAATGAAACACCACAGCCTGTAGTTGAGCATAGTATAGCAAAGTTGAGTTGGTTTTGAAACATCTGTAGTGGACTTGAGGACCACTTTCTTGCAGTAGAGTCGTCTGTTATTGGAGGGTTTAGGTAATGATCAAACGGATTTGGTACTTTTACTTGGAATAAATCTTGTTCGTTTATAGCTATGTCTAGTTGATTTAGTTGAATTATTTTCTGTTCATAAGTAGGTGCAACATTGTATTTAGCATTCACATTAAATTGAAATGCGTTTGTAGTGGTAATGGTTGGTGATTTAAATTCCATCCTTTTTTATATGAGATAATAAAAATGTTTATTACCTTAACAAATCTTGACACAAGCAAACCAGTGTGGTTAACTAATGGGATTGATAATCGAGATGGTAGCAAGGCTGTTGCTATCCATGAAATGTTCTATACAGTAAAATGGTTTAATATAGAAGATGATATATATATAATAAAGTAATTTTTGGTGGTAAAACTGAAGCTTTACCACCTGGTTATTATGACTTTTGTACTATAGCTGAATGGTTTCAAAGTAAATTTAAAATTAAAGCAACTTTAAATCCAGCTAACCTACTTGTTACATTAGAATTTCTGATAGAAAATTGGTTAAGGATCTCAGATAGATTTGCATATTTACTTGGATTTTATATTGACGAAGATTGGTTGAGAACAGATGTTTTAGATGAATTAAAGTTTGGTAGTATAACAATGAAGACAAAAAAACTTAAAATAACTGGAAAACACCCTGTCAATTTGTCAGTACACACAGTATTTAATGTGTATTTAAAATAACTAAACACGACTGAGAATGTACACAATGGAAAGCCTTCGTCTTTGTTGAGATGTGTGCCAGCTGGAACTGCACCCTATTGCGAAAGTGTGGTTGTTAGATTTCCTGCGCAGTTTAAGAAATTAGGTTCTAGTTTCTTTGAGTCACTGTGTATATCTGTAACTAATCAAGATGACAAACCAGTTGTTATGCATGATTTTAGTGTAGTGTTAGAAGTTAAATAATTTTATTTTTGTTTATAAAAAATGAGTGGCCTTGGTCCAAAGCGAACAATCATACCAGCTGCATGTCCAGTAACAGAGTTGAAAGATTTGGCTGATGTACAGGATTTTGAGAAGGAGGGAGAAGTAGGGGAGGTGTATGGTTTTGAACTTGATTCGACTGGCATGTACAAGAGAAAAGTAATTGTTGACATGAAAGATGGTGAAAGACAGATTCCTAAACTTGGTCAGCTACGTGATGTTACTGTACCTACTCCACCTGTAAATAATGTGCCCTACAACTTAATACATGTGGGTAGTAAGTGGGTTGTTTCACCTGTGCCTGTTCCACCACCCACAATTGACTGGGACATAAAGTTGGAATTTATTAGTCCTTATGTATACACTGATGATGAAGGCGCCTTAGTGTTTAGGAAGGTTGTTAACTCTGGGCCGCTGATTGTAAGCCTTGTTCCAAGTTTTGCCCCAGACAACAATAGCAGAGATAAACTGAAAGTTGAAAATTATGAGAGACGGCGATATCTTCTTACAACTAGAAAGGGTAGATCAGATACTTCTGTTGTGTTTATGCCAGCAAGCTTAGTCGTGGCTAGAGAAGCGACAATAGTATTTGAAATTATCATGAAATCTGTAACTTCTGCAAAAGAGGCAAATATTGCACAGGGAATAAAACTTACATGGGATGAAACAGTATCAGAATCATCAAAGGTCTTTATTGCTATTACAAAAAATGTTGATGTTATTAATGTTTCGAGCAGTATTCCCGCTGTCAAGGTGGTGGTCGACAAAACAACTTTTGTTCGTCTAAGTTACATAAACCTTGAACACATTGATCTTGTTGCATTTTATTATGCTAGCAAATTGTATACTTTTGAAGAGTTGCAAAATGTAATTGATGATTAAATAAAAAATATTTGTCAATAAAAAAATATGGTAAAATTTTATCCAATACTACCGACGCTTGAGCCGACTGAATCAATTGCGATGACTAAAACAACGCTTGCGCCTGATCCACATGTGACAGCTGTGCCAATTGCATCAGATAAAACATTACAGGCAGATGCACTTCGTTTAATGAATATTACAGAAGCAATTAAATATTTGGAAAGTGAAGAGGCGAGGTACTCCAGATGTAAGAGACGGTATAAGACCGTTTTTAATTCTGTTCAAAACACTTCTATGGCTATTGGTGCAGTTTCAGCTGGTTGTTCTGTAGGAGGTATTGTTCTGTTTGCCACGGGAATTGGAAGTTTGGCTGGAATAGCAGTTGAGGGTGTTAGCGTTGCTACATGCCTGGCTTGCTTTGGTTTGGAGGCCTTAAACAAGAGGTTTCACATGAAATTACAGAAACATGAAGCGTTGAGTACGCTTGCTGGTGCAAAGCTGAGCAGTATGAAACTTATTATCAGTAAGGCATTAAACGATAATTTTATTGATGACGAAGAATTTAAGCGAGTCCAGGATGATTTAAATAATTACAAAAAACAGAAATCTGAAATACAAAATAAGATGCGTAGTCAATCTCCTGTGAATGTTGAAGAGCTAAAAGCCAGTTTTTTAGTGATGGGGAAACAGATCGGTATTCAGGAAACCACAGAAAAACTACACAATCTTTTAAACAAATAAAAATCAGATTTGGTAATCAATCAATATTTTTGTCATATGCTTCGCAGAGAGATGACACGTCATTTACACCACTTGTGCCTGATTGTTTAGCCCCCATCTGCACCACCGCCAGAGTACTACTGAGAAAAAAAAGTTTTTTTATTGTCCTTGTATCTTGTCAAATCTGACAGAGTAAGTTGTGACTTAAGTCAAGTTGTTGTATTGATTGATTGATTGTACATTGCTTAACGTCCCGACAGCAACAAGGCTTTCTCAGGACGTGCCTGCACTGCTTGTGAAAAAAAAAAACTAAACAGAACATTGAATGTATGTCGCCAGCCGGTCAAATACATTAAATAAACCTAACACATGGGGCCTAAATAAAGTTAAGACCATTTAGCAACACACATCCAATATCAAGAGCTACAGGCAGTGCAGACAGTAGGGAGAGTTTTAAAAAGGCAAATACAGGTGAATGGACAAAGGGTAGACAGAAACACATGCCCCAGAATAGAGAGAAAAACCCACCCTGTGGGGCTGACCAGGGTGACCCTGGGAACTAAAAAATACCTAACCCCACCCAAGTCCCCCAGGGCAGACCCGGGTGGGGGCCAAGTTGTTGTAAGAACTTATAAAAACTTACAGTAAGTAATTAATAAGTTCTTATGATAAGTAACTTAAAGGTTACCTCTGCAGGTTCCTTAAAGTTAGTTGTAACTTGTTAATAAGTATAAAATCACTTAGTCAGGTAAATAATTAGGTGTTCATAGAGACAATAGTTATAGAGATAGATACTAAGAGATTTAAAAGATAATTAAATCAATAATGACGCATCGGCCATGCTCGTCACTTTTTAAAATCAAAGGGTTGATTCGGAATAACGGGGGGTGTAATGGGGTCAAAAATTTTAATATTAAAAATGACGTAATTTAATGGCTGATGCGTCATTATTGAATTCATTGTCTTTTAAATCTCTTAGTATCTATCTCTAGAGGAGGCGGTCACCACAGAGCAGCAGTGGAAGGCAGTTAGAGAGGCGCTGAACTCAACCTGCAAAGACACTGTAGGGTTCAGGAAACACCATCACAAGGACTGGCTGTCGGCACAGACCTTGAAGAAGATAGAAGTGAGGAAGCAGAAGAAAGCAGTTGTCAACAACAGTCGCACGAGAGCAGCCAAAGTAAGGACACAGGAGGAATATGCAGAAGCCAACCGCGAGGTGAAGAGGAGTATCAGGGCAGACAAGAGGGCCTACACAGACAGCCTGGCAGCAGAGGCAGAAAAGGCAGCAGGTTGCGGCAACATGAAACAGCTCTACGACACTACCAGAAGATTGTCGGGCAAGTATGGCCATACAGAAAGACCAGTAAAAGACAAAGAAGGCAAGCCTATTGCAGACAGAGCAGACCAACTCGACAGATGGGCCGAGTATTTTGAAGAGTTACTGAACAGACCTAGCCCACCCGACCCCCCAGACATCCAGTCGGCAGAGACTGACCTACCCATCAGCTGTGACAGACCCAGCCGGGAAGAGATCAGAAGAGCAGTGGCATTTTTGAAGAACGGCAAAGCAGCAGGGCCAGATGGCATCCCAGCGGAGTCTCTGAAAGCAGACCTAGAGACAATGGTGGAGATGCTGTACCCACTGTTTGGAAAGATCTGGGAAGAGGAGGTGATGCCGGCTGACTGGAAGGAGGGGTACCTAATCAAGCTTCCCAAGAAAGGCGACCTCAGCAAGTGTTCCAACTACAGAGGAATCACCTTGCTGTCAGTACCAGGAAAGGTCTTCAACAGGATCATCCTAGAGAGAACGAAGAGCTCCATTGACCCCCAGCTGAGAGACCAGCAAGCAGGATTCAGGAAGAACTGATCATGTACAGACCAGATCGCCACTCTCCGCATCATCGTGGAACAGTCTCTGGAGTGGAGCTCCCCACTGTACGTCAACTTTGTGGATTATGAGAAAGCATTTGACAGCGTGGACCGAGAGACTCTGTGGAAACTCCTACGACACTATGGTGTACCCACAAAGCTCGTCTGCCTGATCAAGAGCAGCTACGATGGCATGACATGTCGCGTGATCCATGAAGGGCAGTTCACCAGGGAACTCCAGGTCAGAACTGGTGTCAGGCAGGGGTGTCTGCTGTCTCCATTCCTCTTCCTACTGGCCATAGACTGGGTCATGAAGATGACCACAGAGCACAGACGAAGTGGAATACAGTGGACACTGTGGACACAGCTTGACGACCTCGATTTTGCAGACGACTTGGCATTACTGTCCCACACTCATCAACAAATGCAGGACAAGACCATAAGGCTTGCTGACATCTCGTCCCTAGTGGGCCTCACCATCCACAAACAGAAAACAAAGACAATGAGGCTGAACGCAACCAGGGAAGAACCAGTCTTGCTTGCTGGCACCCCGTTGGAGGAGGTGGAGTCCTTCACCTATCTCGGGAGCATCATAGACAAAAAAGGCGGCACTGATGCAGATGTCAGAGCACGAATTGGTAAAGCCAGAGCAGCCTTTCTCCAGTTGAAAAAAGTGTGGAGTTCCAGAGAGCTGTCACAACACACCAAAGTCCGGATTTTCAACTCCAATGTAAAAGCAGTTCTCCTATATGGAGCAGAGACTTGGAGATTGACAAAAACCACAGTCAACAGAGTACAGACCTTCATGAACAGTTGCCTTAGAAGAATTTTGAAAATCCACTGGCCAGAGAAGATCAGCAACGTCAGACTCTGGGAGAGAACAGAGCAGATAACAGCAGAGAATGAAATTGGACGAAGAAGATGGGGATGGATCGGTCACACTCTGAGAAAGCCAGCTTCCAGTATCACTAGGCAGGCATTGTCATGGAAAGAGGAAAAGAGGTAGGCCGAGAAATTCCTGGAGTCGAGACCTCCAAGCAGACATCAAGAGACTGGGAACCACCTGGAGTAGAATCGAAGGAGAAGCACAGGACAGGAGTTGCTGGAGGTCTCTCGTCGACGGCCTATACCCGGGTAGGGGTGACAGGCGTAAGTAAGTAAGTAAGTACTCTTGAGAATCATCAATTGTATTGTCTATTGTCTGGAACATACATACGCACACACAAACAAACATACTCACACACGTAAACCCCATTTAACCATGCAGACTGCACACCGCAGAGTATTGATCCACCCCCCACCCGTGCTACATGCACTGAATAAAATATGCACGTCAGGAAAATAATCACCACGCGAACAATGGCATTGACGAAAATCTCCAGAGTCATTAGCCAGTATGCGCGCAGGTAGTTTCAAAATGCACAAAAGATTTTTAATGATCCGATCATATGCGCGTGTCCTGGTCTGACGACCCCGCCGTATGCTCAATGCTTTCAAAAGAAGCCAGATATGCTAATAGGATTGGAAAACCGGCCGTTTCTGTCGCAATCAGTAGCACACACACTGGCATAATGGTGTAATCAATAATTTGTTATTGGGCTGCCCGCAACAAGTTTCAAGTCTGGTGCCAAGTAGAACTATATACTTACATTCTTTATAGTGAGATTCTTATGAGCTAACACATGGTCAGATCCTCAAGAGCCCCTGCCCCGGGCCCTAGGCCTGGCTTTAGTCAACTGTACTTCAGGTCTCCACTTGACGGCACAGCAATAGCAAGACATGGTTGTGAAAGAGCTTATGTTCCTCAGAAAAATAAATTGCACTATACAGGCACCCGATATCACTCTTACAAACTGATACTATTTTTTAAGTAATGGCTCTAGTTGCACAAGAAATCAGATGCCTGTAGCCACCCGGCGGCAGTCAGAAAAATCAATACAGTCTAAGTCTGCTGGCCGGGTGGCTATTATCAATTCAAAGCTTTCAACTCATGCACGTATCAATCAATACGGCTATTAGCGTGTCACATCTTTTGGTGCACTGGATCAATCACTTAAGTGCCGGGCACACCACTGCTGCAAAGTGGAACTATGTACTTACTTACAACTTAAAGGTTACCTCTGCAGGTTCTTTATAGTTACTTACAATAAGAACTTATTAATTACTTACCATAAGAACTTATTAATTACTTACAAGAACTTGTCTCTAGTCACAAGATACTGAGTCAGATTTGACAAGATACAAAGACAAAAAAAGTTATTTTTTAAAAATATTCTGGTGGAGCTGTGGGCGTCAAATAGACAGGTGGCGTGTCATCTCTCTGTGAAGTGTATGACAAAAATATTGTTTGATTACCAAAACTAATTTTTACTTCCCTAAAAGTCCTTGAAGTTTTTCTGTGGTTTCTTGTACCCCTATCCTTTTTCCCTCTGCTAAAAAACTAGCCTTTAGTTCTTCAACATTTACGGGGGATTGACTACGCATCTTATTTTGTATTTCAGACTTTTGTTGTTTGTAATTATTTAAATCATCCTGGACTCTCTTAAATTCATCGTCATCAATAAAAATTGTCCTGCAACGCTTTACTTATAATCAGTTTTAAACTACTGAGTTTTGCACCCGCCAGAGTACTCAATGCTTCATGTTTTTGTAATTTCGTGTGAAATCTCTTGTTAATGCCTTCCAAACCAAAGCATGCCAGTCCTGTGGCAATGCTAGCTCCTTCAAGGCCGACGCCAATCAAACTGCCAATTCCAGTTGATATCAATACAATACCCCCAACAGATAATCCGGCTGAAACAGCACCAACTGCCATAGATGTGTTTTGAACAGAATTGAAAACGGTCTTATACCGTCTCTTACACCGTGAGTATTTTGCCTCCTCTCCTTCCAAATATTTCAATGCATCTGTAATATTTATTAATCGGAATGCGTCTGCCTGTAAAGTTTTATCTGATGCAATTGTCTCAATCGACACAGTATCAGTCGTCGGTAGTTGCGGATACAAGTTCACATTTTTTTTTTATTGACAAATATTTTTTAAATTTAATCAGTGATTACATTTTGCAGCTCTTCAAAAGTATACAATTTGCTAGCATAATAAAATGAAACAAGATCAATGTGTTCCAGTTTTATGTAACTCAGATGAACAAAAGTTGTTTTGTCGACCACCGCCGTAACTGCGGGTATACTGCTTGAAACTTCTATATCTGTGCCTTTTTTAATAGCAATAAAGACCTTTGTTGACTCTGCCACTGTCATTCCACATAAGTTTGATTCCCTGTGCTATATCTGCCTCTTTTACAGAAGCAACAGATCTCATGATAATTTCAAATACTATTGTCACTTCTTTTGCCATGGCAAAGTTTGCTGGTGAAAACACAACTTCTGTATCTGTTCTATTTTTTCTGTGCGTAAGAAGATACTGTCTTTTTTCGTACTCTTGCACCTTTAGTTTTTCTCTGCTATTGTTGTCTGGGGCAAAGCTTGGAACAAGGCTTACAATCAGCGGTCCAGAGTTAACAACTTTTCTAAACACTAATGCACCTTCATCATCAGTGTATACATAAGGACTAATAAATTCAAACTTTATGTCCCAGTCAATTGTGGGTGGTGGAACAGGCACAGGTGAAACAACCCACTTATTACCCACATGTATTAAGTTGTAAGGAGCATTATTTACAGGTGGAGTAGGAACAGTGACATCACGCAGCTGACCAAGTTTAGGAATTGGTCTTTCTGTTCCGTCCTTCATGTCATCGATTACTTTCCGCTTGTACATACCAGTCGAATCAAGTTCAAAACCATACACTTCCCCTACCTTTCCTTCCTTTTCAACCCCCACCCGGGTCTGCCCTGGGGGACTTGGGTGGGGTTAGGTATTTTTTAGTTCCCAGGGTCACCCTGGTCAGCCCCACAGGGTGGGTTTTTTTCTCTATTCTGGGGCATGTGTTTCTGTCTACCCTTTGCCCATTCACCTGTATTTGCCTTTTAAAAACTCTCCCTACTGTCTGCACTGCCTGTAGCTCTTGATATTGGATGTGTGTTGCTAAATGGTCTTAGCTTTATTTAGCCCCATGTTTTCGGTTTATTTAACGTATTTGACCGGCTGGCGACATACATTCAATGTTCTGGTTTTTTTTTTTTTCACAAGCAGTGCAGGCATGTCCTGAGAAAGCCTTGTTGCTGTCGGGACGTTAAGCAATGTACAATCAATCAATCAATTCCTTTTCAAAATCCTGTACATCAGCCAAATCTTTCAACTCTGTCACTGGACATGCAACTGGTATGATTCTCGGCTTTGGACCACCACTCATTTTTATAAACAAAAATAAAATTATTTAACTTCTAACACTACACTAAAATCATGCATAAGAACTGGTTTGCCATCCTGATTAGTTACAGATAAACACAGTGACTCAAAGAAACTAGAACCTAATTTCTTAAACTGTAAAGGAAATCTAACAACCACACTTTCACAATAGGGTGCAGTTCCAGTCGGCACACATCTCAACAAAGTTGATGGCTTTCCATTGTGTATATTCTCAGTTGTATTTAATTCTTTTAAATAAACATTAAATACTGTGTGTACTGACAAATTGACAGGGCGTTTTCAAGTTATTTTAAGTCTTTTTTGTCTTCATTGTTATAATACCAAACATAGCTTCATCTAAATCATCAAATCTCCACCAATCTTCATCAATATAAAAACCAAATAAATATGCAAATCTATCTGAGATCTTTAACCGATTTTGTGTCGGAAATTCTAATGTAACAAGTAGGTTAGCTGGATTTAAAGTTGCTTTAATTTTAAATTTACTTTGAAACCATTCAGCTATAGTACAAAAGTCATAATATCCAGGCGGTAAAGCTTCAGTTTTATTATCAAGATTTACTTTATTATATATATCATCTTCTATATTAAACCACTTTACAGTGTAAACATTTCATGGATAGCTACAGACTTGCTACCATCACGATTATCAATCCCATTAGTTAACCACACTGGTTTGCTTGTGTCAAGATTTGTTAAGGTTATAAACATTTTTATTATCTCATAAAAAAAGCACAATGGAATTTAAATCACCAACAAGTGTCACTACAAATGCATTTCAATTTAATATAGATGCCAAGTATAATGTCGCTCCTACTTATGAACAGAAAATAGTTCAGTTAAATCAGCTTGATATTGCTGTGTCTGAACAAGATTTGTTTCAAGTGAAAGTACCCAACCCGTTTGACCATTACCTAAACCCTCCAATTACAGACGATTCAACTGCAAGAAAGTGGTCCTCAAGTCCACTACAGATGTTTCAAAACCAACTCAACTTTGCTATACTGTGTTCTACTACAGGGTGTGGTGTTTCATTTACAGACCATTTGAATCACTCAAACAAACTGATTAGATCTGTCTACCGTTTTCACACATATTACCAATTAAGAAGAATACTGTCAGAACTGCATACCCCACTGCCCACTGAATCCAGTTTTAACAGGTATAACAACCCCATGGATATGAAAGCATTTGAACGCATCTGTAATGAGTTTAACATCAGCCCCGGTACAAAGTATGACTTTACACAAAATCTTGATGATCACAACGGTATGGGTACATTGTATTATGCTATGAGTCACAGACAATACCCTCAAGATTATTACCCTGGTTACACGTCATTCTCACAAAAATCACAAGTCTGGTTAGGATCAATAGAACAGAAACAGTCTAATGCGTGGACCACATTTATTTTAGACAAAAGTGACGGGTTTACTCAAGCGGGAGTCGAGCGCGTCAATGAGTCTATCAGAACATATGTCTGGTGCATACTAGGTGCACAATCATTAACAAAATCAAACATTTTAAATGGGAGTGGTAAATTCGAGGCACAAAAACAGTTTCTAGCAAAATCTTGAAGATTCAATTAACTCAACAGTAGATCTCCCATCTAGCATACAACACTATCAAGACGTCCTCAGATATGCCAGATCAAAAGTTGACTTTGTAGTTGGCATCGGATTGATTGATTGATTGTACATTGCTTAACGTCCCGACAGCAACAAGGCTTTCTCAGGACGTGCCTGCACTACTTGTGAAAAAAAATAAACAGAACATTGAATGTATGTCGCCAGCCGGTCAAATACATTAAATAAACCTAACACATGGGGCCTAAATAAAGCTAAGACCATTTAGCAACACACATCCAATATCAAGAGCTACAGGCAGTGCAGACAGTAGGGAGAGTTTTAAAAAGGCAAATACAGGTGAATGGACAAAGGGTAGACAGAAACACATGCCCCAGAATAGAGAAAAAAACCCATCCTGTGGGGCTGACCAGGGTGACCCTGGGAACTAAAAAATACCTAACCCCACCCAAGTCCCCCAGGGCAGACCCGGGTGGGGTTAGTTGGCATCGGGTTATACATGTTGCCATCTGACCTACAATTACAAATGGGTACAATAACAAATTATAATAATGAAATAATTGTTGCTGGTGTTGGTCAGAAATTAGGACTCAATAAATCTGTAAACACACACCTACAGTCAATAACAGCACCAGTCCCAGTAACATCACCACCCGTACAGGCAGTAACGCCAGTAATGTCAGTAACAGCCCCAGCCCCGGCACCGTCACCTGAACTGGCACCAGCACCATCACCAGCACCAGCACCGTCATCAAACACACATGAGTCAGAGAGAACTGCATTGGTAATAGGCCTCACAGGACTAGGTATATTATTTCTTTATCTGTTTCATTAAATAACCCACCATCAACCCTGCTACTGACACCAAAAATATCAACACATGCTCTGCCATAAACCCAACTACCTTTGCCGCAGTATTGATCAGCCAACTGACAACACTTCCTATTATGCCAGGCAATGCGTCCATTGCTTTCACAGCCAATTTCTTAAGCAAGTCTGATATATGTGATAATTGTTTTTTTTACCCATGACTGTAAATCTTTTGGATCACTTGGTGGTGCTGGAGGTGCTGGCGGTGTTGGACCACCCCCACCACCCCCGGAGACAGCCAACACTACAGTACTGATAATAAATCCAAGAGCAGTAATTAAACTCGCAATAGTGATACCCTGCTCTCTGAAAAGTGTTTTCAATCTCTCAGCCAATGTTGTGTCTTCGTGAAGTATTTTCTGAATAGTTTCTCTAATCCTGTTGACCTGCGTTTTCAGTTTTTGTCTTCCAATACTAATCGCTTCTAACCGTCCTGATCTTTCTATATACAAATCATTTAATCTGTGTTGTATTCTTTGTTTCATTTCTGTGTCAAGATTTTCTTCATCAGCAGTTGCTAATTTGTTTTTTTTTTCTCTTTCTATTTGATTATCAAGCTCACCCAGTTTTGCAACATTATTTACCATCTCACCTCTGATTGTCTGCAGTGATTTATCCAAACCCTTTATCTCCCGCATTGACAAAGGAGGGTCTTCTATTGTTTTCATTATGTCATCTGTAAATGAGGTTTCTTGTATAACTGTGTTTGCTATTTTTGGCAGTCTTGTTACCTCAGTCATTTCAATTTCTTGGTATGGGTTCGCGATGTGTGAATTATTGCCCTTGAAAAACTTTTGTCTGTATGATTTGTCACAGTATGACATAACAGAAATAACAAACAATATTATGAATCATGACCGGAATGATGCAAAGGGTTGGATCTTTGATTGATTGATTGATTGTACATTGCTTAACGTCCCGACAGCAACAAGGCTTTCTCAGGACGTGCCTGCACTGCTTGTGAAAGAAAAAGAAAAAAATAAACAGAAAATTGAATGTATGTCGCCAGCCGGGCAAATACGTTAAATAAACCTAACACATGGGGCCTAAATAAAGCTATGACCATTTAGCAACACACATCCAATATCAAGAGCTACAGGCAGTGCAGACAGTAGGGAGAGTTTTAAAAAGGCAAATACAGGTGAATGGACCAAGGGTAGACAGAAACACATGCCCCAGAATAGAGAGAAAAACCCACCCTGTGGGGCTGACCAGGGTGACCCTGGGAACTAAAAAATACCTAACCCCACCCAAGTCCCCCAGGGCAGACCCGGGTGGGGTCCGACAGCAACAAGGCTTTCTCAGGGCGTGCCTGCACTGCATGTGAAAAAAAAAAACAACTAAACAGAACATTGAATGTATGTCGCCAGCCGGTCCAATACGTTAAATAAACCTAACATATGGGCCTAAATAAAGCTAAGACCATTTAGCAACACAAATCCAATATCAAGAGCTACAGGCAGTGCAGACAGTAGGGAGAGTTTTAAAAAGGCAAATACAGGTGAATGGACCAAGGGTAGACAGAAACACATGCCCCAGAATAGAGAGGAAAACCCACCCTGTGGGGCTGACCAGGGTGACCCTGGGAAATAATAAGTAGTTACCCCACCCAAGTCCCCCAGGGCAGACCCGGGTGGGGGTGGATCTTTGAAGTAGACCTAGAGTACCCACACCATCTACACGATTGTCATTGACATGCTTAACGTCCGACAGCACAAGCTTCTCAGACGTGCCGCATGCTGTGAAAAAACTAACAGAAATTGATGTATGTCGCAGCCGTCAATACGTAATAAACCTACATCATGGGGCCTAAATAAGCTGGACATTAGCAACACATCCAATATCAGATCAACAGGCAGACAGTGGGAGAGTTTAAAAGACAATACGGTGAATGGACCAGGGTAGACAGAACCATGCCCAGAATAGAAAGGAACCCACCTGTGGGCTGACCAGGTGACCCGGGAACTAAAAGTACCTACCCACCAAGTCCCCGGGCAGACCCGGGTGGTACCATCTACACGATATCTAATGATTCCATTGGCTGTGAGAAATGATTGACGGGGAAAAAAAAAAAAAGAAGCACTAACTTGTGCGAATTAATGACAATTCATACGTTTGTCACTATCGCTTGCTACAGTTGTACATCAGACATGGGTTAGTACCAAAGAAAGTTCACAGAGGAATTCAATTTGACCAAAGTGCCTTTATGAAAGATTACATAATGAAGAACACAACATTGCGTGCCAGGGACGGCAACACTGCATTTGACAAAGACTTCTTTAAACTTATGAACAATGCCTGTTTTGGAAAGACTATGGAAAATCCTCATCACCGCAAAGATGTGAGATTAGTAACAACTGAATCAGGTGCAATTAAACTTACAGGCAAGCCACAGTACACAGGGTACAAAGAGTTTCATTCATCATTGTATGCAGTGCCACTCAAAAAAAAAAGATTGTCAAACTAGACAAGCCAGTATTTATTGGTATGGCAATTCTTGAGTTATCAAAACTGCTGATGCTTGAATTTTATTATGATTACTTCAAACCGAAGTATCCTGACTGTCGACTGCTATACACAGACACTGACTCTATGATCATTGATGTGTGTACTGAAGACTTTTATGAAGACATGAAAACAGAACTACACATGTATGACACATCTGATTATCCTAAGGAACATCCACTGTATAGCACACAAAATAAGAAAGTGCCTGGAAAGTTTAAAGATGAACTGAATGGTGTGCCTATTGTTGAGTACGTTGGACTGAGATCAAAAATGTATTCTATACTGCATCAAAAAGGAAGTCAGTCAAAAGCCAAAGGAATAAAAAAAAAACAGCGATAAAAAATAAAGACATTAGACATGAACATTATAAGCAAGTATTAGATGGTGCATTAATGCCTGATTATCCAAACAAGTCACTGAGATCAAATAGACATAATCTTGAAATGATCCAAACGCATAAAAAGTCAATCCAGACCAAAAAGGTGACTGCCAAGCGTGTGAAATGCAAAGAAGTACCCAACGGAGAAAGAAACACGCTTAGAAAAAAACGGTACAACACAATTTATGAATATTTCGGGTAAATACCCTTTGTCAAAATAGACAAACAAACAGAGACATTAGCCGCTACTTATCTTCATATGCAGAAGGAATGTGGCAACTCTTTGCCACATTCCTTCTGCATATGAAGATAAGTAGCGGCTAATGTCTCTGTTTGTTTGTCTATTTTGACAAAGGTTTGATTGATTGATTGTACATTGCTTAACGTCCCGACAGCAACAAGGCTTTCTCAGGACATGCCTGCACTGCTTGTGAAAAAAAATAATAAACAAAATATTGAATGTATGTCGCCAGCCAGTCCAATACATTAAATAAACCTACGATATGGGGCCTAAATAAAGCTAAGACCATTTAGCAACACACATCCAATATCAAGAGCTACAGGCAGCGCAGACAGTAGGGAGAGTTTAAAATAGGAAAATACAGGTTAATGGACCAAGGGTAGACAGAAATTTTGACAAAGGGTGGTATTTACCCGAAATATTAATAAATTGTGTTGTACCGTTTTTTTCTAAGCGTGTTTCTTTCTCCGTTGGGTACTTCTTTGCATAAAAAGTCACTTGCAGTAGGGGACACGAAACGAATTTTTCACAGCAAGGAAAAAGCTTATGCGCCTGGTCATTACAGGCTTAAGTTATCTGAAGACATTTGTGATGAACTGATCGATGAGTTAGTTACTGAAATGAGTAACAGTGTCTGGGGGGACAATATGTAATTCTTCTCTAACAAATGCCCTCTGAGGTGCAGGGTCGTACAGGTAATAAATCGGTGGATTACCGGGGACTATTTTTTTTTATGTTGTGTACAGATGTAGACCAGATGGGGGTCTGTTGCCCTGCGTCTGACGTCATTTTCGGCCTCTCCAGGTTGATATAAATATCTTACCTGTTTTGTAAATAAACTTGTGTCTGGCACTTTTGTTGTTATTTCGGACCCTGACGGTCCTGGCGGCACTGTTTTCAATTTAATAGCATCAGCAGGTTTTACATGGCCTTCATTATTCATTGCTTTTATCACATGTGGCAATCTCATAACCCACTCAGTGTTACGCATGTCATGCATGAGTTCCTTAGAATACTGGTAACTGAAAAGTCTCTCTGATAGCTGTTTGTTGAAGTTCTCAACAATTGCCTGTGATCTGTGTACACCTGGAATGCCTCGCCGCACAAGCACATTATGCTTTGCAAATAATTGATTAACTGCTCCTTTGAATTCAGATCCGTCATCGACCTGCACAAGCCTGGGAAATTTTAAAGGGCCTCGGCTATATATTTTTGATAATGCAGTTGCTACAGTAATAGCATTCTTGTCAGTTATGGGTTCGGCATCCTTGTACCTTGAACCTATGTCAACGACAGTTAATGCATATTTGTAACGCTTTTTTCTTATTGTGTCATGTGGAAGAAACAGGAGGTCCATTTGATGCGTGTCATTAGGGGTAGTGTTTTCAAAATGTGGTCTTGTTATTTTTCTTGGTGCAGGGAGATATATTTGCCATATAGATTGTTTTTGCAGCCACTGTTTTATCTCATGAGTGTTACATCACCACCCACGGCCGCATGTAATTTTTCTATTGCAGTGTTTCCTTTCCAGTAGCCAATTGGAGAGTAATATATTTTTGATAGTTTAATGTCTGTCATTTTTTATAGCAATAAATATTCCTGTAAAATAAACTAATGTCATTCCCTCTAGAACAAAGATTATTTCACCATTTCTTTGGTCTGGACTTGGTTGATAGTAGTCACTTAGTTTTGGTTTTGGGATAGACATGTCTTCACCCGTGACAAGATAGTATTCCCTGATTGCGTCATTGACATTAGAAAATGTATGCTGTGCGTGACCTTCAAGTCTGAGTCTGTCATTGATAAAATCAAGTTTTTCTATTCTTTGCTTCTCATAATCTTGTTGCGCTTGTGATAATTTTTCTGACGCTTCATTATGACACTTTAATTCTTCTGCACTCTCTTCTCTACCCATTTTTGAAAACAGATAATTTGATCCACTAAATGCAAGTGCATTGACAACTGCACCACCCACAACAAAAGCTAGTGTTGCCATATTATTTTTATTTACATAGATATATTTTCAGGAATAATACCTTGTTTGACAAGAAGGTCTTTCGTGGCGATTGACGCTGTGACAACTGCAACTAATTTAGCCGAATCTTCGAAATCTAATCTGCTAAGGTCTGCTGATTTCATTTTGAGGAGACTTTTTGCAAGCATAGAATAAGAAATGGCTAGTCCACTGATTACGGAAGAGTGATAAACAAGATTCATTATATTCTTTGTTTCGCTCATTTTCTTACGCAATAAAAATTAAAATAATATTTTTATTTATGGCATGAAAAATGGGTCGACAGGTTTTGGTGTTACTGGTAATGTGGCGACTTCTGGTTTTGTTTTTGGAGTGTCTAATTTTTTGGACATTGTACGATTGATTGATTGATTGATTGATTGTACATTGCTTAACGTCCCGACAGCAACAAGGCTTTCTCAGGACGTGCCTGCACTGCTTGTGAAAAAAAATAAACAGAACATTGAATGTATGTCGCCAGCCGGTCAAATACATTAAATAAACCTAACACATGGGGCCTAAATAAAGCTAAGACCATTTAGCAACACACATCCAATATCAAGAGCTACAGGCAGTGCAGACAGTAAGGGAGAGTTTTAAAAAGGCAAATACAGGTGAATGGACAAAGGGTAGACAGAAACACATGCCCCAGAGAGAAAAACCCACCCTGTGGGGCTGACCAGGGTGACCCTGGGAACTAAAAAATGCCTAACCCCACCCAAGTCCCCCAGGGCAGACCCGGGTGGGGTTGGACATTGTACGAGTCTGTGGCTTGTATTTTTTGTATAATTGGTAACCTCAGAAAACAAATACAACAACAAATCCAGCAAATATATATTTTGTTGATTGGGGTTAGTTGATAGTCTCTCACTTTGTTGTGGGTGTGACGGTAGTGATGGTCCTGACGGTCCTGGCAGTGTTGGCACTTGTCCTGACGGACCTAACGGACCTGGCGGCGGGTCAGTTACTGTTTGTGCCTGAAGCTGTAATTTTTTTTTGCCTATTATATTCCGCTAATCTTTTCCCAGCTTGCACGCGGCCTGGACTTTTAGCCTTAGTCACAGTTTGAACCTGTGTCAAAACAGGGTTCTGTTGTGGTGTCATCTTGTTCTCGTCCATTTGATCCATCCTTTTCTTTCTCTAGAAAATTTATTTTCGAAAAATCAATATGACTCCCGGTAACAAGAAGGGTTACCACAGGTGCAAGGTAATTGCCAAACTTGTAAAACAGTGATGCATGCTAATTTGCCAATTGAACTTGAAACAATCGGGTTGCTTTCAAGGTCGTGTGAAAGACTGTCAGTGTCTACCGGTAGGAAGTAACTCACTGCTTTTGTGTATAGGCAGACATTTAGTTAGTTATTTGGGTTTAACGCCGAGCAGGCGACTAAGGCCATCTCACGGCGGGATGGGTAAAAATCTGGTCAGCCAGACTAAAAGCAAGGTCTTAAGACAAGATGTAAATATAGGTATAGGCAGACAAGAGATCGACTCAAATCATGAGTCATTAGTGAAGCGATGTGATTTTCATATTTAGAATGCAGTTTAATTAGCTGGTCAGCGGTAAGAGATTCTATGTCTTCTGTCATGTATTGTTTTCCGAGATAAGTTTTTGACTTTCCAGAAACAATTACAGACAAAAGACGCTGTTTCTTAGAGACTAAGTCTTTGTTCTCTAAAGTGCCAATATCATTCAGTAATAACAATTTGTCTGAATTCATTTTATAATAAAAAATAATAATAATAAGTTCAATAAAAAAATCACTTACCTTTGAGCCAAGGCGGGGCTGTTTTGACTTAATTAGTCTCACCAGAAAGGTCATCAACCTTTGACAGCCCATTGTGGATGAAAAATTTTCTGTGGTCACCTATTTTGTATCAAAGACCACATGTCCAAGCCAAATGTGAATTGCTCTCGGATGTGGTTTGTGTGTGACTGTGTGCTGAGCTGTTGGAACATTCTATCCGAGGAAAAACAGACGCACGGGGCACTCCCGGACTGAGAACAAAAATCTCATACCACGTGCATGCGATTTCCTCTGACACATCACACTAAATATGAAATGATGTGATGTGTAAATTTGATGGTATGCATAAAAGCCGAGAGCAATGAAAGCCGTTTAAATTTCAGTCTTCGTAAGCGGCTGTAAAACTACTCCATTATTGTGCATTGTTTCCACTTGCTGCTGCTGCTGCTGCTTTTTCTTGTTTCTTTATATGAATAATTTCATGCAATTTTCGAAGTAAAGGGTTTTCATTTTCTATTTTACACATTTTGTCAGAAATATTATTTACAACCATTTCATTCATATGTATATCCTTTTCTTTCAATCTTGCCTTTAGCTCCTTTTGAAGAATAGCTTTTCTAATTTTTTCTGCCTTTCCCTCAAGGTTGCCATATTCTTTTATCATGGCTGACAATGACTGTAAGTTTTTTTCATTCTCATACACAATTATTGCATCACAAATAGGTTTCATCTCTTCTTCAATGTTATTTAAGCTTGATTTTAAATCCTGTACATTATCATTCAGTTTCTCCAATTCTTCTTTAAAACGAGCCACTCTTGCCTGACGATCACACAGCCGCTTACGAAGAAGACAGGTTTGTGCAATCGCACTTTTTCCAGAATATTGAGTCATGTTTTGACTGTGCCTTGCTTTGGAGTTTAGTTTTATCCTAGAATTGTCTTGACACCCATTGGATAGAATCTTGCCGACCAATGAAATTAGTTACCAGGCAGGCAAGCTGTTTTGGAGTGCGCAGAAATAACAGAGTAAAAAACCCTTTAGTCCTACTCACAGATAGGGGCAGCCAGACTTAAAAGATTTCTCTGTTTCCAGCAGGTTGCAAACTCATTTAGGTTTTGTTTTGCCAAGGCTTTTGAATTTAACTCACCTGTTAAATAATGCCCGGCACTGAGGGGCTGCCCGGCGTGATTGATACGTGCATTACCGGTGCTGGCTGTTGTGATTATGACAGAGTAATTTTCCAATCCTATTAGCCCCTGATTGATATGCATTAGTTGAAAGCTTTGAGTTGACAATAGCTACCCGGGGGGGGGGGGGGGGGGGGGTGGGGGGTGGGCAGTCAGAAACAACAATACTGGGCTGGCCAGCACACTGGGTGCTGTATTGATTTTTCTGAAAAACAGGTATTCTCTTTCACAACCCAAAGTCAAGTGGAGACCTGAAGTACAGTTGACTAAAGCCAGGCCTGGTGCCAGGGGCCCGGGCTCTTGAGGATCTGACCATGTGTTAGCTCATAAGAATCCCACTATAAAGAACCTGCAGTACTTACCTACAGGTTGTAGGTAAGTATATAGTTCTACTTGGCACCAGACTTGAAACTTGTTGCGGGAAGCCCAATAACAAATTATTGATTACACCATTATGCCAGTGTGTGTGCTACTGATTGCGACAGAAACGGCCGGTTTTCCAATCCTATTAGCATATCTGGCTTCTTTTGAAAGCATTGAGCATACGGCAGGGTCGTCAGACCAGGACACGCGCATATGATCGGATCATTAAAAATCTTTTGTGCATTTCAAACTACCTGCGCACATACTGGCTAATGACTCTGGAGATTTTCGTGTGGCCGGGTGGGGGTGGATCAATACTCTGCGGTGTGCAGTCTGCATGGTTAAATGGGGTTTACGTGTGTGAGTATGTTTGTTTGTGTGTGCGTATGTATGTTCCAGACAATAGACAATACAATTGATGATTCTCAAGAGTAGGTGTGATAGAACTAGTGGGGATGCTAAGGTTTGTTTCACCAAAAGATCGCCGATCTTCTCCTGGGAATGTCAGCGCTAAGAGAGGTGAGAGTGTTTTGTATTCAAAAATAAAGAGCTGGAGGGTATTCGCTCGGCTCCTGAGAATCCGGAGTCCTGGGGATCTCTCTTTTCTTATCTCTGATGGAAACACTGAAAGAAATAGTATGTGCACAATATAAAGTATGTGCCTCCCCCCCCCCCCCCCACTCTCCCTTTAAATGCCACACCGATCACTTCAAACAATAGGCTGCCCAGTTCACATTTATAAGGAAAACCACAGAACACCCACAAAAGACATGCACAATTGTATACTGATGGGCATTAGTGGGCTGTAAAACCTATATATAGAGATTTGAGGTTAAGAAAGTGGCTTGTATTGACTGCCTGTATTTTAGCTGCCCACCTAAAAATCTCATGTGTACAGTTAAATCACACTGCACATGCAGCCATCAGTTCTGAAAATAGTACTGGTGGCCACATGCACAGGGTCACCAAACTTAAAGGTGAGGCCAAAACTGCCACCTCAAACAAAATGATACCTACACACACATATCAATGATACAGTCAACCTCCACATGCGTTAGTCGGGACAGGCTTAAAGTATGGGACTGTAAATCTTACAGCGAAATGTCAAAGTCAGTAAGAAAATAATATAACAGCAGCAAGTACATGTATTTTGTAAATCACTCAAATAAAACATGAGAACTCATCGAGGCCAATGGGTGATGGAAACACTGAAAGAAATAGTACGTGCACAATATAAAGTATTACCCCCTTACTTTAAATAGCTGTTCATCACAAAGCATATCTCATTTATTTGATCACTCTGTGTTACCTGTCTCCATTTTCTTTCTCGTTTTAATCCCCAAATATATGAGTGTCAGTGCTAATGTCAGCTGCTAAGAATCTTGCAGCAAACTGCAATAATGCAGACAAACTGAAAACTATGCAGCAGCAAAATAGTTCCTCTTTTGTGCAAAAGGCTACTGCTAGCAAGATAGGGTTTAATTTTAAACAAAGCATTGCATGAACTTCCAAGCGTGTTCACATTGTGCTGTGTATTTTTTTTATGTGTGAAGTGTACTGTACCATCGTCGCCTCAAGCACCAGACGGCGCAGAGAGGACTGAATGAATGAATGTACTGTACCATCAGTGATCACTGATCGAGACTGCATGGCACTGATCGCACATCACAACATAGCTTGCCAGTACAACTGATTGAATTAAGTGTTACAGTATAATAATAATTAATCAAGTTCCGAAACTTTGTTCAACCATGACAGTTACAACCAAGTGGTGTGGCACTCTTTTACAGCATGCAACATGTTGCACTTCGGACATAGGTTTCGATAGTCTTTTTTTTTTTTTTTTTTTGCTGTGGTGTGGAAATGAAACGGGCAAAGCGATGGTAAAGTGAATGAAAATAAACGTGACAATCCTTTATCAAGATGTAAAAATGCACAAAGCAACGTTGCATGTTCGCCTTTTAGGGAAACAAACACGCTTCTGTAGAACAAATCAAAAAGAACTCGCCGGCACACCGAAATTCACCGCAGGGAAATCCGGGTGTGCCGATGTTTTGATCACGTGATCAGTTTGGGATACCTTATTGTTGAGTAACGATATTTGAGTTTAAGGCAAGCCTTTTCGTAATTGCTTCTTCTCTTAATTTACCTAAGTGTGAAAATTTTATTAAAAAATATAAATGATATCCTTTTAAGTGACATATAGTGCATACTATCACTGAATACAGGAACAATGAGACCCGCGTAAACTACTGATCCCCTGTGAACATGGCTGCGAATGTCCTGGTTTCATCTGCAGGCGAATTAGAAACAAAATGTGCTACAGAAAAATGTCTCCATCCTCCGGCGGTTTAAAACGAGTGCGCACTGCTTTTATTCAAACTAGACTTCATTTTGATATAGCCAAACCTTTGTTACTCTCTAGAAAATCACTATCTCGTAAACGGCTGATCGTCTATGAAGGGCAGCTGCTAGACTAAATCTTTTGTCAAAATATGGCTCTTTTTGACCTATTTCCTGATCTTGTGACCCTTGACCTTTCCAACTGGTCATCGAAATTAGCATAATTGGGCCAAGTTTGAAGACCACAATAGTTACTAAGGCATACGGTGTGTGTGTGTGTGTGCACGTGAGTAGCTTAATTATATTTTGATGTGTTTAATGTTCTTCCTTTTATGTTGCGTGGCACGGCAATGATGGCAATAAAGTTCTATCATCATCATCATACATAACAAGGTCTTATGATCAGGTATCTTTGTATTAAAGTTTGGGTATGAAGTTGTGAAAAGTCCGGTATCTGAACGGAAAATAAATTGAGTCAAAATATGGCTATTTTTTAAACCTATTTCCTGATCCCCTGTGGCCTGGACCTTTGAGAGAGGTCACTCAAATTGATATGTTTCGAAAGGTCTTGACACAAAGTATCCTTGGGCCAAGTTTGAAGACTGTGGCTTGTACGGTCTACCATCTCCGAGAAAATGCTAACATTACAGTTTACGATGGATGATGGTGGACAGACGTGGAGCATACTCACTTTTGCTTGACATGAGCCACACACACACACACACACACACACAAACGACAAAGAAAGAAATGCTTACAAGGAACAATTACAACACCACAGTAGATTTGTACAGAAAATCCATGAAAGAAAACAAACATGTCAAGAAAGAACAATTTCAACACAATTAAGCTGTTCTTGTACTTTCTAAGCGTGTTTCTTTCTTTGTTAGGATTTTCTTTGCATTATACACGCTTGACAGTTAACATTTTAGTCTGGATTTAGTATAATTGTATGTTCATTTCGATTTGTGTCCAAAACATGATGCAGTTTGGAAACATCGACATGGGGTGGGGGGGGGGGCGGGTGTGAGTTGGTTGTGCCCCCCCCACCCCTTTCCTGACACCCTCTGGATCCGCCATTGACATGTCATATCAGCACAAACTCATCTCAGTGTTCCTCCTGACTGCCATAAATACTTTTTTTTAATCACTGTTACTGTCAGAATATCTGTCTTAACCATGCACTACAGTGGTACACACACACGGCTGATCTCCGCACCAGCCGCAGTTCTCCTCCCCCCAACCTGAAGCTGCCCCCAGAGTGAAGCGAATGAAAGATCCATACAACTGAGCATGAAGATCCACCACTTGGCCTTTGCTCACTGCCTCCCCCTTCAGCATGTACGCTGCCTGTTTCCATCCTGTGTCCTTGTCGGCTGTGGACAGCACCACGTCTGGTGCTAGTTGTAAATGAAAATAAAACACCACAGCAATGGCCACTCCAGACTTGATAACCGGAAGCTGCAGATGAGTCAGCCGGTGTGACCATGTGCAATCAGTGCTGCTGTCAGCAAAAGACTCGAGTCCTGCCTGCAGATCCAGATGAAAGACATGAAAATGGCTGGAGAGGCTTGAATGGGGGAGGCTCTCAAGATCCAAATCTAGAAAGGTGCAAGTCTGGAAAAGAAGAAGAAGAGAGCTTTGAGAAATAAATGGTCACCAATTCCACCACTCATAACTTCAAAAACACCATTAGTTTCCATGCCCACATCTACCCATCCCCATGTCAGTGTATGTATTTTTCTTAAAAAGATGCGTAGATTTACAGCATAATACAACACAATACTGACAATACAATGCAAAGCAATACAATACAATACAGTACAATACAATAATACCTGATGGGGAAATTCTCGGTCTGCCCATACAACAAAAACGCCGAACAACAATCTAACACTCGATCATTCCGCAACTCAACCAGTCAGCTGATGTACTGATTAAATAATCTGCAATAGAATTGTTGGTACCTTAATTTTATACTCCTGGATTCAGAAACACACAGGGCCTATATATTTCTAAAGCCATAAAAGATGCTGGTCAAGAACTACCTACTGATATGACAAAGAATTTGGGATAACGTGATACTCCCTAGTAGCTTGGAGTGGAACTGTTATTTCGGACTCACTTTTTTGGTCACATATCCGCTTCTTTGCAACAGCACAGCACAGTCCGGCAACTATGATTTTTTGGTCACAGAGCCCTTCCAGCAAGCGGAGATGTGACGGTCGCATCATGATCACATTTAGGTTTCATTTGCGACAGTCACAGTGGTCATGTTTAGGTCTTATTTATGAGTCACTGGAGTGTCGCAGTAAGGGCTCACAGGAACCGTTACAGGATGGACGCATTGGGTTTCATTGGGATCCCACCTTTTCCTGTCCTTGTTTCTCACAACAACAAAAAAAGATTGATTGTACATTGCTTAACGTCCCGACAGCAACAAGGCTTTCTCAGGACGTGCCTGCACTGCTTGTGAAAAAAAAACTATACAGAAAATTGAATGTATGTCGCCAGCCGGTCAAATACGTTAAATAAACCTACAACATGGGGCCTAAATAAAGCTAAGACCATTTAGCAACACACATCCAATATCAAGAGCTACAGGCAGTGCAGACAGTTGGGAGAGTTTTAAATAGACAAATACAGGTGAATGGACCAAAGGTAGACAGAAACACATGCCCCAGAATAGAAAGGAAACCCACCCTGTGGGGCTGACCAGGGTGACCCTGGGAACTAAAAATACCTAACCCCACCCAAGTCCCCCAGGGCAGACCCGGGTGGGGGAACAAAAAAAAAAAAAAAAAAAAAAAAAAAAAAAGAGTGGGTAAAATTATTACAAGCGACAAGCTTGATTTAAACATTACAAAGGACTCCTTGGGCAAAATGTCTACTTAGTCTCTCTAAAGCTTGACAGATACTGTCATGAAAAGAAGAATCTGAAGAAAAATGTAACAAATGATGATGATAGAACTTTATTGCCATATGTAATAATACATTAGGAAATCGTTGCGGTGCTGCGCAACATAAAAAGAAGAACATTAAACACATCTAAATATAATTAAGCTACTCATGTGCACACACACACACACACTCACACCGTACGCCTTAGTAACTATTGTGGTCTAAACATAAAGGCAATAAACACGATTTCACAGTAACACAAATCACATAGGACATATCATTATATAAAACTGAACACGTCACTTGCATCATAGACACAGCAGTGCAGTTAGCCCTATTTCCTACTCATTAGTTTGGCCAGCCACCTGCTGCTGTGGTATGCAGCCACTCCCCGCTGCGAACAGGCTATCAAGGTCACTGACTGGCAACAACTATTCCTTCTATAATCTCTGTTACGGGACTACTGATGTGTGGTGTGTTATGCCCGTGTTTAATGTTCTCTATCTCTTCTCCCTCAGTTTTCTACATACCCTGCAGGATGTTTGACAGCAGATACACTTAGCAGTAGGATAATGGAAGAGCATTCCCTTCTAGCATCATGAACAGTTCTTCCAGTCTGTACGACTAGGCGCGTGCTAATGATTAACTGCCTCCACGCCCGGCTACTGCCACCGATGGCTTATCTTACTCAGTGGCACCCGTCCGCTCCTAACTAAAAGTGTGATCTGCACAGCCGTGTAGATGAAGTACTATGCTGATAGCTGGACAAAACTGTATATATATACATTACAGTAAACAGTGGGACGGATGGGTCAGGTTTGGCGTTTGTTTGCATCATTAAAAGGCTGGGCAGCAGTTGGGTAAAAACCGTTTTTAAAACGACTCGTGCGTGTTCAGTTCGCTCTATAACTGCAAACAAACCAAACGTAAAACTGTAAATATGACCAATCGTGTTTAATTATTTTTGATCATTTATAACAGTAAGTATATACTTTTACTTTCACTTCATGTCTTTTACACTCACCGAGATTCAAGCATTGTATCACACACTGGCTCTGACCTCCCCATTTTAAGTCAGTAGTTCAGTAAAATATACTGCTGTCAATTGTTTGGAAGGTGTTGCTTTAATGTTCCTGCATCATATGAATAACTTTCGAAAAAGTGCAAGAATGCAACAAGACAGCTACAGTTCGCAGTTTTAAAGATTACGGTGAAAAAATTAAAATCCTGTAAGGTATTTTAGCTAACTTACGAAAGCTAATCCATTTTAGGATTTTGTTAGTTAGTTAGTTATTTGGGTTTAACGCCGAGCAGGCGACTAAGGCCATCTCACGGCGGGATGGGTAAAAATCTTGTCAGCCAGACTAAAAGCAAGGTCTTAAGACAAGATGTAAATATAGATTAAAAATCTCAGGCTAAAATGTCGCACATGTCTTTAAAAGAAATGTCTACAGACTCTCAAAAAGGGCAAATAAAAAAGATTCACATAGTCTATGAATGCTCAAATCTTGTTAAAAATATTGCATGCTCGCAAGAAATTGAAGATTTTGTCCGGGGGAACATCCCGGAACAAAACCTTCAAGGAGTCTGCTGTAAAGTGTTTATATCTGGTGTCAATTAGGTCAGCACAATACAGCAAAAAGTGTTGAACAGAAAACTGCTCATCACAGGCAAAACACCATGGACGCTCATCCTGTTTAAGTAAGTAAGAGTGCGTAACATACGTGTGCCCGATGTGGAGCCGAGCAAGGACAGTCTCCTCACGGCGGCTGCCGCAGCGGAAAGGTAGACTGTCAGACAACTTAGGAAGAGCTTCATGAAGCTTGTTCCCTTCCTCTTTGTCCCACTCAGACTGCCACTCGCGGGCCACGTACGCACTAATCACAGGTTTAAAATCACTATAGACAGTCTGTGTGTCAGGGACAGGGTCACTGCGGGCACTGTTGGCAGCAGAATCTGCGATTCTGTTGCCTTCGATGCCCACATGGCCTGGGACCCAAATAAAAATGATGTCATAATATTCCTTCATCAAGTCTGCGTAAAGCTCTCTAATCTGCACCAGCAGTGGAGGGTCTGTTCCCGCGCCCTGAAGGGCCTGCAGGGCAGAAAGAGAGTCAGACAGAATCAGGAAGTTCCTTTCCCGAGACTGATAGGCATGCTTGAGTGCCAGCAGAATTGCCTGCAGTTCTGCACTAAATACAGAGGAATGGTCGGGGAGACGGAGCTTAAATGGGCGTTTAGGATGGCGAGAGGACACTGCAGCCGCAGCCACCCTCCCATCCTCAGACTTGGACCCATTCGTATAAAGACGACAATAGCCAGGAAAAATTGAAAGGAGTTCATTGAGGCTCTGTTGGTATATGGCTGGTGGAGTACAATCCTTCTTGTGGGCGGTCAAGTCCAGCAAGATGTCAGGAACTGGCAGTAGCCAGGGTGGAGTGACGTGTTGCAGAGATTCCGAAACTTTGTCCAGGTCCACTCCGGCCGCCTGCAGATGAGGTCGGACACGGAAGGAAAGTGGACGGACAGCTCCCGGATGGGCATCGTAAATCTCTGCAAACGACGGGTTAAAAACACAATCATAGGCAGGATTGTCTGGATGGGCCTTCAGCTTCAGAACGTAGCTGAGCATGAGTCGGATGCGGCGGAGCCCGAGAGAAGGCTCCCCTGCCTCTGCATACAGACTAGGAACTGGATATGTCCTGTAGGCTCCCAGACATATGCGCAGACCTTGATGGTGAATTGTGTTCAGACGCTGTAGAACAGACTTTGAAGCCGAGCCATAGACCACAGAGCCGTAATCCAGTTTGGTTGATTGATTGATTGTACATTGCTTAACGTCCCGACAGCAACAAGGCTTTCTCAGGACGTGCCTGCACTGCTTGTGAAAAAATAAAAAAGAAACAGAACATTGAATGTATGTCGCCAGCCGGTCAAATACGTTAAATAAACCTAACACATGGGCCTAAATAAAGCTAAGACCATTAAAATTTAGCAACACACATCCAATATCAAGAGCTACAGGCAGTGCAGACAGTAGGGAGAGTTTTAAAAAGGCAAATACAGGTGAATGGACAAAGGGTAGACAGAAACACATGCCCCAGAATAGAGAGAAAAACCCACCCTGTGGGGCTGACCAGGGTGACCCTGGGAACTAAAAAATACCTAACCCCACCCAAGTCCCCCAGGGCAGACCCGGGTGGGGTGTAATCCAGTTTGGACCGAACAAGGGCCCGGTACAGTCGAAGTAAGACAATGCGGTCTGCACCCCAGTCAGTACGACCAACGACACGAAGAATGTCGAGGGCCTTCTGACAAGAGGTTCTAAGGTAGGTAACATGGTTGCAGAAGGTCAATCTTTTGTCAAAGATGACCCCCAGAAACTTTGCCTCTTCGGCCACCTGAATTGGCACTCCAGCAATGCTCAGGGTAGGTTTTGGAAAAAATTTCGTCTGGTTATTAAAATGCACACAGATTGTCTTGGAGGGCGAGAACCTGAATCCGTTGAGAGACACCCACTGCTGGATGCGATCAACGCACAGCTGCAAGCGCCTCTCAAGGGACGCAAGTCCTCGACCTCGTGCACACAAAGCAAAGTCGTCCACAAACAAAGAGCATTCAGAATCATCCTTGACGGCCTTTACAATGTTATTTATTTTAATGCTAAATAAAACAGGAGATAGAATGCTGCCCTGCGGGACACCCATCTTCTGTTCAAAGGAGTCGGAGAGGGTGGAGCCCACACGGACATGGAACGACCTGTTAGACCAAAAATTGTGAATAAAAACAGGCAGGTGCTCTTTAAAACCCATGTCCGACAAATCAGACATTATACCATACTTCCAGGTAGTGTCATATGCCTTTTCAAGATCAAAGAAAATTGCATAGACATGCTGCTTGTTGACAAAAGCATCGCGAATAAAAGACTCAAAGCGAACTAGATGGTCAGTTGTACTACGGAAGCGCCGGAAACCGCACTGGAGGTCTGTGATGAGACCACGTGACTCAAGATGCCACACCAGTCGGGCGTTGACCAAGCGTTCCATAGTCTTACATAAACATGATGTCAAAGCTATTGGCCGGTAGTTGCCCGGGTCGGAAGGATCCTTACCCGGCTTGGGGATTGGCACAACCACAGCCTCGCGCCAAGATGGCGGAAAACGACCAGTTATCCAGATATGGTTAAAGGCCTTGAGAAGTACAAGGAGTGAATCCTCAGGCAGATGAGTTAGGAGCTGATAATGGATGGTATCTAATCCAGCAGCAGAGTCAGTACATTTCTGCATGGCTTGCTGCAATTCTGAAAACGTAAAGGGGGCATTATAGTCTTCCGAGTTATCTGATATAAAATAACAAGCACAAGATTCTCGCTTCTCCTTCTCTCTCTGGAAGAAAGGTGAATAATGCTCTGTTGAAGAATTATGGGCAATGGTGGAGGCAAGCAAATTGGCCACAGCCTTTTTATCTGTGACCAAACTGGCACCATCTCTAAGATGGCCGACAGAAGCCGAGCCACCCCTGCCCCTAATTCTTCGAACAGCCTTCCAGACTGTTTGGGACGGAGTCCTAGAAGATAAAGATGAGACGAAGCGTCTCCAGGAAGCACGGCGTTCGCGTTTAAAAATGTAACGGGCTTTCGCCCGCTGTCTTTTAAATGTTAAAATATTTGCTTGCGACGGATTACGAAAAGCACGTCGCTGAGCAGATTTGCGTATTTTTTGGGCCTTGCGGCACTCTTCATTGAACCATGGTACTCTCGGCTTCCGAGGGACTGATGTAGAAGGTCTAGGGATGGTTTCACCTGCTACGTCCAACAAAATCAAAGTAAAACAAGAAACAGGTTCTTCAGCTGACATGACCACCTCCTCTGTAAGACGAGACTGACAGAGGGAGGCAAACAGAGGCCAGTTAGCTTTCTTGAGATGCCAGCACCCCACCGGCGAATCCTCCTCACAGCTGACTGATGACAGAACTACTGGGAAGTGGTCACTACCACACAGGTCGTCGTGAACCTTCCAGTCAAAGTCCAGCATGAGAGAAGGATCACACACAGTGAGGTCTAGAACAGAACTAGATCCTGAACCTGGGTTAGAGTATGTAGGTGAGCCATCGTTAAAGACACATAGGTTAAGTTGAGAAAAAACATCTTCTAACATCTGACCTCTGCCATCATAGTGGTCACTGCCCCAAAGGTGAGCGTCACTTTTCGGCTTTGGACCAGCACTCATTTTTTATTCAGCAAAATACAATTTATTTAACTTCCAATACAACACTAAAATCATGCATCTAAACTGGTTTACCATCCTGATTAGTTACAGATATACACAGTGATTCAAAGAAACTGGCACCTAATTTTTTAAACTGTAAATTAGGAAATCTAATAAGTTCACTCTCACAATAGGGGGTATTTCCAGCTGGTAAGCATCTCAACAAAGTCGAAGGCTTTCCATTGTGTTCATTTTCAGCAGTATTCAGTTTTTTCAAATGAACATTTAGCACTGTATGTACTGACAAACGAACAGGATATTTTCCAGTTATTTTATCTTCAACTGTCATAGGTAACCAACCCTCAATATTAGCACTTCCGAAACCGAATGCCCATTTTTTCATTCCTAGAAGTTATATGTCTGCCCATTAAACCGAGCAAATATGCAAGTTCACTTGAAATTATAGGCCGACTACCTACAGGAAATTCTAATGTAACACGTAAGTTAGCCGGATTTAAAGTTGCTTTAATTTTTAATTTCTCTTGGCTTGACTTCGCGAACGAAGATTCTATAGGGGTTGTCCACGGCGTCTGCAGGCATGCTTGTGACTGCGGAGGCCAATCCGGGACAGGCGGGTTCGAACGCAGTGGCTGCAGAGGGAGGTCTGGCCAGGGTTCCGAGTTGCGGCATCTCTATTTTTTCTCCTAAGCTGCTTGTCTTTAAGGCCAGCTCTGCAAGAGTCCTCAAAGGAGACAGCTGCCTTGTAAATGGTGGAGCGCCAGGTGTCACGGTCCGCAGCAAGTGATTTATCGCCTGCATCGATTCTAAGTTTGGCAACGTTATCAGCCTGTATGCCTTGATAAATAAGGTCTTCTCGAGTGAGCCAAAGGTCTTTGTAACAGTAGAATACATCTGCATCATCAAGACTAAACACTTCCTGTCCTTCAAGTTTAACTTTAATAGTCTTTATAATTGCTCTACCTAGGTTGTTAACTAGTGTTCTGTTTGTGTCGTCTGATGTAAGTTCGATATTAAATGCAAGACGAGCAGTACCAGGAACAATAACGTCATTGGACCCTAGGTTTGGAAACTTGACAGTAAGAGTTTGGTTTTGATCTATAGTGCTTGGATTGTATGTAATAACAGTGGATAGCCTAATGCCCTTAACACCATGAGGTTCACGTAGTTTTCTGTATGGTTTAACTTCGATCCGTAAGACGATGTCATTTTATTATGCAAAAATCAAAAAATTTAAATTAATAAAAACAATGGCAGCAGGAGGATTTAACCATGATGATTTTGAAATGGATGTAATGAATGTCTCAGCACAAAGACCATGTCGGCGGTGCTCCTGTTGGCTCTGAAGCCACACTGGCCCTCTGGGAGGTGGTCTTCTGCAATGGCAGGTACCAGCCGATTCAGGAGCAGCCTTGCGAGTATTTTCCCGGCAATGGACAGCAGGGTAATTCCATGGTAGTTGGAGCAGGCAGACTTCTCTCCTTTGTTCTTGTACAGGGTGATGACGACTGCATCGCGGAGATCCTTTGGTATGAAATTATAGGCTGACTACCTACAGGCTAACTACCTACAGGAAATTCTAATGTAACACGTAAGTTAGCTGGATTTAAAGTTGCTTTAATTTTTTATTTACTTTGAAACCAGTTAGCTAAAGTACAAAAATCATAATACCCTGATGGTATAAAGTGTGTATTAGTGCCCAAGCCACTATTACCAGCGACGCTATAACTTACATGAAAACTTGTATCATCTGTTACATTAAACCACTTCACAGTGTAGAACATTTCATGGATAGCTACAGCCTTGCTACCATCTTGATTATCAATCCCATTAGTTAACAACACTGGTTTGTTGGTTTGTTAAGGTTATAAACATTTTTATTATCTCATAAAAAAGCATAATGGAATTTAAATCACCAACAGATGTTACTACAAACGCGTTTCAATTTAATGGATGCCAAGTACAATGTCGCGCCAACTTACGATCAGAAAATAATTCAACTAAATCAGCTTGTTATATAGCTTTGTCCGAAGGAGATTCATTTCAAGTGAAAGTACCCAGTCCTTATAATCATTACCTAAACCCGGCAATTACAGATGATGCAACAGCAAGAAAGTGGTCATCAAGCGCACTACAGATGTTTAAAAACCAGCTTAATTACAGGCTGTGGTGTTTCTTTTACAGACCATTTGAATCACTCAAACAAACTGATTAGGTCTGTGTATCATTTTCACACATATTACCAGCTTAGAAGAATACTGTCAGAACTCCATGCCCCATTGCCCACTGAATCCAGTTTTAACCAGTTTAACAACCCCATGGATATTAAAGCATTTGAATGCATCTGTAATGAATTTAACATCAGTACAAAGTATGACTTTGCACAAAAACTTGATGATCACCACGGCAGGGGTACATTGTATTATGGTATGAGTCACAGGCAATACCCTCAAGATTACTACCCCAGTTACACCTCATTTTCACAAAAATCTTAAGTCTGGTTGGGCTCAATTGAACAGAAACATTCTAATGCCTGGACCACATTTGTCTTAGATAGGAGTGGCGGGTTTACTCAAGCAGGAGTTGAACGCATTAATGAGTCTATCAGAACGTATGTGTGGTGTATACTAGGCACTCAAGCTTAAACAAAATCGAATATCTTAAACGGGAGTGGCAAATTTGAAGCACAAAAACAATTTCTTGCAAACCTAGAAGACTCGGTAAACTCGGTTAGTAGATCTCCCATCAAGCATTCAATGCTATCAAGACGTTCTCAGATATACCAGATCGAAAGTTGACTTTGTAGTTGGCATCGGGTTATACATGTTGCCATCTGACCTTCAACTTCAAATGGGGACAATAACAAATTATATTAACGCAATAATTGTTGCTGCGCGTGATCAGAAATTAGGACTCAATCAATCTGTAAACTTGAGCCCAACAACCACACACCTACAACCATTAAAACCATTAATACCACCAGTAACGTTATTAACATCATCATCACCCGTACAGGCAGTAACGCCAGTAATGTCAGTAACAGCCCAAGCATCGGCACCGACACCTGCACCAGCACCATTACCCCCAGTAAACACACATGAGTCAGAGAGAACTGCATTGGTAATAGGCCTTGCTGGATTAGGAATACTACTTCTTTACCTGTTTCATTAAATATCCTACGATTAATCCTCCTACTGTCATCAAAAAGACCCACACATGCTCCGCCATAAACCCAACTACCTTTGCTGCTGTACTGATTATCAACACTCCCTATTATGCCAGGCAAAGCATCCATTGCTTTCACAGCCAATTTCTTAAGCAAGTCTGATATATGAGACAACTGTTTCTTTACCCACGCATGTAAATCTTTTGGGTCTGATGGAACCGGAGGAGCTGGTGGAGACGCCGGAGCTGGACCACCCCCACCACCCGTTACAACTAATACTACAGTACTGATAATAAATTCAAGAGCAGTAATTAAACTTGCAATAGTGATACCCTGCTCTCTGAAAAGTGTTTTCAATCTCAGCCAAAGTTGTGTCTTCGTGAAGTATTTTTTGAATAGTTTCTCTAATCCGGTTGACCTGCGTTTTCAGTTTTTCTTTCCAATTTCAATCACTTCCAGCTGCGCTGATCTTTCTATCTGCAAATCATTTAATCTGTGTTGTATTCTTTCTTTTATTTCAATGGCTTCATTGCCATTGTCTGCTGTAGCTAGTTTTTCTTTTTCTCTTTCTATGTGATTATCAAGCTCACCTAGTTTGAGTTGTTTTGGTTTTAATCTTTGGCAGCCCATTTTGAATAAGAAATGCACCAAATCATGATAAAATCTGAACGTGTTAGCAAGCACGTCATGCTTGTGCGGTAAACTAATACTAAACTGGTCATGAAAGGCTATAGTACAGCGTTTTATGTCATCCCCACTGAGCATAAACAGGCATCCGATTTCACCACCATACTGTTCACTGGGAAACAGTATCCTATCGAGCCTTTTTGTAAGAAAGAGTATCCTATCGAATCTTTTTTGTAAGTGTGTTATCGTGTGCCTGTAACTGTAATATTGTAACCGAGCCACAGAAGAAATAGGAACCCACTTGGACATACCCATTTCTCCTCGCGTGTCTTGTTGACTTAAAACACTCTTAAAACAGGGCGGGTGTATACTGACTTTGAATCAGGTCTCTGACTCGGGGTAGAGTAACGGGATTCCTCAGACATATCCTATTCAGACATATCTCATTTCTCCTTGCGTGTCTTGTTGACTTAAAGCACTCGTAAAACAGATCTCTCACTGGGGGTAGAGTAATGGGATTCCTCAGACAGATCCCACTCAGACATATCCCATTTCTCCTTGCGTGTCTTGTTGACTTAAAGCACTCGTAAAACAGGGTGGGTGTATACTGACTTTGAATCAGGTCTCTCACTGGGGGGGTAGAGTAATGGGATTTGTCTTTCAATTTTAAATGCGTCACAGGTTGGCTTACCCCTATTAAATAGCACCCACGATGTGTTCGTGTGCTTGGATTTGAAACAGAAAACAAAATTGTTTTTCTCGTTACTACAAAACACTTTGTGAGACCCATTTATTCAAGAATGACCTAGTGAAATAGATTTGGCGAATGCCCCATATTCTGTGAACGACCCACATTTAAAATTTGTTCCATATTCTGTGAACGACCCACATTTAAAATTTGTTCCATATTCTGTGAATGACCCACATTTAAAATTTGTCCCATATCCGATAAATGACATATATCCGACAAATGACACAGAACGGAATAATTTGGCCCAATATGTTTGCGTGTGGCATGTGCGTGTGTGTGTGGGGCTTTGTGGGGTGGGGTAGGGGGCTGGGTGGGGTGTGGGGGTAAACTGACATGTAATATTACCTGGAGTGAATCATGTAAACCTCCCCTGTCTGCACTGGTAATTGCCGTCATGATTAAAAACTCTCACTCAGCTATATGGTTATATTTTGAGCGAGTGATGTGGGGTTATGTTAGATTGATGGTGTATGCTGTGTGTGCCGCGTATGCCGCATGTGTGGCGTATTTTGAGTATGGCGCATGTGCCGCAGGTGCCGCATGTGTGGCGTATTTTGAGTATGGCGCGTATGCCGCATGTGGGGCGTATTTTGAGTATGGCGTGTATGCCGCATATGCCGCGTATTTTGAGTGTGAAGACAGGTTTAATTGTATTGGAAGGTGCAACCTACCCTGTTAAAAGACCTGACTGAGGCCAATGACACAGACATTCCAAGGGGTCGGGTGGCTTGACTAGCCTTGTGTGTTATGTGTAGGTAACACTTATGTTGTGTGTGCACGGTGAGAGAATGCATTGGAGAAGGTAAGGCTGTGTCAGCATTGATATTGCTGGTGGTCGTTGGTCTAATTAACAAGCTAATCAAATAAATCTATTGATTATTAAATGGGTGGGGCTGTAATCTCTTATCTATTATCTCTGAAAGGTTGATTGTACATTGATTGTACATTGCTTAACGTCCCGACAGCAACAAGGCTTTCTCAGGACGTGCCTGCACTGCTTGTGAAAAAAAACTAAAATTGAATGTATGTCGCTAGCCGGTCAAATACGTTAAATAAACCAACAACATGGGGCCTAAATAAAGCTAAGACCATTTAGCAACACACATCCAATATCAAGAGCTACAGGCAGTGCAGACAGTAGGGAGAGTTTTAAAAAGGCAAATACAGGTGAATGGACTAAGGGTAGACAGAAACGCATGCCCCAGAATAGAGAGAAAAACCCACCCTGTGGGGCTGACCAGGGTGACCCTGGGAACTAAAAAATACCTAACCCCACCCAAGTCCCCCAGGGCAGACCTGGGTGGGGGATCTCTGAAAGGGGAGGGGAGAGAGAGAGAGAGAGAGAGAGAGAGAGAGAGAGAGAGAGAGAGAGAGAGAGAGAGAGAGAGAGAGAGAGAGAGAGAGATATTATTAATACATAACCATGCATGTATGATTTGTATTTCAGATTGAATGGTCACTGTTCTCATGTCACTGGGCTTCAGAAAACTCTTCAGTGTTTCAAGGCAGCTAAACTGTTTGACCCATGTGCCTAACTGACTGAGCTGCAGCAGCATGTCACAAGCCTGGGCTGCAGCAATATCAAGAGGCACCAAGATCGCATCTGTCCCAATAATTAAACCACGGTGTGCTGGCCAGGCCATCGGAGCAGCGGACGAAAAGGCCCATAACATGCCACATCAACACAAGCATAAAGTAAACATCACCTAAAATAAAATCAAAACTATTATTAACTGGTAAATTATATTTTATTCTGGAATGTGAGTGGTTTACATGCGAAAACACAGCACAAGGAGAAATAATGGTCCAGTTCATAAGTAGCTGATTCACAGTGACACTTACAATTTGATAGCATAGGAATATTAGATTCAAACTCATTTTTGCTTTATTACGAAATCTTCAAAATGTCTCAATCAGTTAGTTATTTGGGTTTAACACCGAGCAGGCGACTAAGGCCATCTCACGGCGGGATGGGTAAAAATCTGGTCAGCCAGACTAAAAGCAAGGTCTTAAGACAAGATGTAAATATAAATTAAAAATCTCAGGCTAAAATGTCGCACGTCTTTAAAAGAAACGTCTACAGACTCTCAAAAAGGGCAAATAAAAAAATTCACATAGTCTATGAATGCTCAAATCTTGTTAAAAATATTGCATTCTCTCAAAAAATTGAAGATTTTGTCCGGGGGAACATCCCGGAACAAAACCTTCAAGGAGTCTGCTGTGAAGTGTTTATATCTGGTGTCAACTAGGTCAGCACAATACAGCAAAAAGTGTCGAACAGAAAACTGCTCATCACAGGCAAAACACCACGGACGCTCATCCTGTTTAAGTAAGTAAGAGTGCGTAACATACGTGTGATGAAGCTCTATGCTTGTGCATAGTGCTCACACAGTAGGATTAGTACGGTACGGTTTTTGTTAACGGTTTGTTTGTGCCGATAGTCCGTGTGGCACTAGACGCACGTGGAATTTCTAAGGAACGGTTAGCACGGAGTTTTGGTGAGTTCTGTTTAGTGAGTTCTAGGCGGAAGCTGTCTGTCAGAGGTCTAGATCGGTAGTGCGGGCTGCCTTGTCGTATGGAACGGTTGTGTTTGAGATACCTAGCCCGCATTCCAAGACTCTGAAGCCTAGATTTCAGGTATGTTTCTATAAATGTAGTATTGATAGTTGTTTAGTTAAAGACAGTATGCGTTGCTAAGAGTGATTTGCTTGTATAGTGTTGACCGGTTTGGTTTAGTTATGTTGGTTTAGAATTCGGTGAAGTAACCGGTGTTTTTGTATACAGTTGTTTACCGAGATAGATGACTAAAGGAATGTAAGGTGTGTATGCTTAAGTCGCTATGAAGATAGTATGTGGTTGGTTAAGCATAGTCTTTTCCAATGTATAGAGTAGTGTATAGCAAGAGTGTTAGTCTGTTTCAAGATAGTGACAGAGATATGGGGGTGATACGGAAGTAGACAGTTTATGAAGCACGTGTGTGTGTGTGAACGAACGTGTGAGTTATTTGTATCAGCCAGGTTACGTGACGTTTCTCATTTATCCAATATGTGGTGTGTTTAGCAAGTGTTACGTTGGGACTTTTGTTGTCTATTCAGAGTTCTTGTAAAGAGTGGAACGACGGACGCCGAGACGTCAAGTCATGGGTGGGACCTACGTGAGGTCATCCCTCCAGCTCTTCACTGAGAGTGAGTCTGACCGGGACCAAGACACCCGAGTCAAACCGAGAACTGCGCAACAGTACGAGAACGAGGACGTCCGTGCCAAAGAGACAGGATGGCAAGAAGAAGCGTACGACGAAGGACTTTCATGCCTAGACGTGAGAAAGACCAACGTAACCAGGCAATAACATCAAACAGGTTGGAGACAGTGAGAGACTAAAACCTAGCCTGGCAAAGGTATTGTGATTTGTGTGTGTGTGATAGTAGAGCAGTGTATATAGTTTGATAGACTTTAAAGCGTTTCTTTTCTTTTATATTGTATAAAGGTTACTTTAGAAAGGGAGCCCGTGTGTTGTGTTTTACCGCATGAATGCGCCCGTCTGAGTCAGTGGCGGTGTATGCGTCTGTTGCGTGAGAGTCTGTACGTGCGACTGTGGGCACGTCTGCGTGCATTACAATACGTGTGCCTGATGTGGAGCCGAGCAAGGACAGTCTCCTCACGGCGGCTGCCGCAGCAGAAAGGTAGACTGTCAGACAACTTAGGAAGAGCTTCATGAAGCTTGTTACCTTCCTCTTTGTCCCACTCGGACTGCCACTCGCGGGCTATGTATGCACTAATCACAGGTTTAAAATCACTATAGACAGTCTGTGTGTCAGGGACAGGGTCACTGCGGGCACTGTTGGCAGCAGAATCTGCGATTCTGTTGCCTTCGATGCCCACATGGCCTGGGACCCAAATAAAAATGATGTCATAATATTCCTTCATCAAGTCTGCGTAGAGCTCTCTAATCTGCACCAGCAGTGGATGGTCTGTTCCCGCACCCTGAAGGGCCTGCAAGGCAGAAAGAGAGTCAGACAGAATCAGGAAGTTCCTTTCCCGAGACTGATAGGCATGCTTGAGTGCCAGCAGAATTGCCTGCAGTTCTGCACTAAATACAGAGGAATGGTCAGGGAGACGGAGCTTAAATGGGCGTTTAGGATGGCGAGAGGACACTGCAGCCGCAGCCACCCTCCCATCCTCAGACTTGGACCCATCCGTATAAAGACGACAATAGCCAGGAAAAATTGAAAGGAGCTCATTGAGGCTTTGTTGGTATATGGCTGGTGGAGTACAATCCTTCTTGTGGGCGGTCAAGTCCAGCAAGATGTCAGGAACTGGTAGTAGCCAGGGTGGAGTGACGTGTTGCAGAGATTCCGAAACTTTGTCCAGATCCACTCCGGCCGCCTGCAGATGAGGTCGGACACGGAAGGAAAGTGGACGGACAGCTCCCAGATGGGCATCGTAAATCTCTGCAAACGACGGGTTAAAAACACAATCATAGGCAGGATTGTCTGGATGGGCCTTCAGCTTCAGAACGTAGCTGAGCATGAGGCGGATGCGGCGGAGCCTGAGAGAAGGCTCCCCTGTCTCTGCATACAGACTAGGAACTGGAGATGTCCTGAAGGCCCCCAGACATATGCGCATACCTTGATGGTGAATTGTGTTCAGACGCTGTAGAACAGACTTGGAAGCCGAGCCATATACCACAGAGCCGTAATCCAGTTTGGACCGAACAAGGGCCCGATACAGTCGAAGTAAGACAATGTGGTCTGCACCCCAGTCAGTACGACCAACGACACGAAGAATGTCGAGGGCCTTCCGACAAGAGGTTTTAAGGTAGTTAACATGGTTGCAGAAGGTCAATCTTTTGTCAAAGTTGACCCCCAAAAACTTTGCCTCTTCGGCCACCTTAATTGTCACTCCAGCAATGCTCAGGCTAGGTTCTGGAAAAAATTTCGTCTGGTTAGTAAAATGCACACAGACTGTCTTGGAGGGCGAGAACCTGAATCCATTGAGAGACACCCACCCCTGGATGCGATCAACGCACAGCTGCAAGCGCCTCTCAAGGGACGCAAGTCCTCGACCTCGTGCACACAAAGCAAAGTCGTCCACAAACAAAGAGCATTCAGAATCATCCTTGACGGCCTTTACAATGTTATTTATTTTAATGCTAAATAAAACAGGAGATAGAATACTGCCCTGCGGGACACCCATCTCCTGTTCAAAGGAGTCGGAGAGGGTGGAGCCCACACGGACATGGAACGACCTGTTGGACAAAAAATTGTGAATAAAAACGGGCAGATGCCCTTTAAAACCCATGTCCGACAAATCAGACACTATACCATGCTTCCAGGTAGTGTCATATGCCTTTTCAAGATCAAAGAAAATTGCATGGACATGCTGCTTGTTGACAAAAGCATCTCGGATAAAAGACTCAAAGCGAACTAGATGGTCAGTTGTACTACGGAAGCGCCGGAAACCGCACTGGAGGACTGTGATGAGACCCTGTGACTCAAGATGCCACACCAGTCGGGCGTTGACCAAGCGTTCCATAGTTTTACATAAACATGATGTCAAAGCTATTGGCCGGTAGTTGCCCGGGTCGGAAGGATCCTTACCTGGCTTGGAAATTGGCACAACTACAGCCTGGCGCCAAGATGGCAGAAAAAAACCGGTTATCCAGATATGGTTAAAGGCCTTGAGAAATAAATTAAATGTTAAATGTTTAGGGCTTAACGTCTTTTGTCCACCACAAGGGTGATTTCAAAGACGGGGACAACGAAAAAGGGTCTGAGCAAATTTTGACCCAAGCTGGATTCGATCCCGGGACCTTTTGGTCTGGAGGTAAACGCTTTTACCACCGAGCCACCCAGCTCCCCAAAGGCCTTGAGAAGTACAAGGAGTGAATCCTCAGGCAGATGTGTTAGGAGCTGATAGTGGATGGTATCTAATCCAGCAGCAGAGTCAGTACATTTCTGCATGGCTTGCTGCAATTCTGAAAACGTAAAAGGGGCATTATAGTCTTCCGAGTTATCCGATATAAAATCACAAGTACAAGATTCTCGCTTCTCCTTCTCTCTCTGGAAGAAAGGTGAATAATGCTCTGTTGAAGAATTATGGGAAATGGTGGAGGCAAGCAAATTGGCCACAGCCTTTTATCTGTGACCAAACTGGCACCATCTCTAAGATGGCCGACAGAAGCCGAGCCACCCATGCCCCCAATTCTTCGAACAGCCCTCCAGACTTTTTGGGATGGAGTCCTAGAAGATAAAGATGAGACGAAGTGTCTCCAGGAAGCATGGCGTTCGCGTTTAAAAATGTAACGGGCTTTCGCCCGCTGTCTTTTAAATGTTAAAATATTTGCTTGTGACGGATTATGAAAAGCACGTCGCTGAGCAGATTTGCGCATTGTTTGGGCCTTGCGGCACTCCTCATTGAACCATGGTACTCTCGGCTTCCGAGGGAGTGATGTGGAAGTTCTAGGGATGGTTTCACCTGCAACCTCCAACAAAATAGAAGTAAAACAAGAAACAGGGTCTTCAGCTGACATGACCACCTCCTCTGTGAGACGAGACTGACAGAGAGAATCAATGAATGAATCAATGAAACTTTATTTTACAACGGTTTAGGCATTGACATCGTCATCGACACAGCCATTTTACAAACCTGCCGTTGCTAACAACTACAAGACTAACTACAAATATACATACATATAAGTAAACATAATACTTGCAAAGAGATGACAACACTATTCACATAGACAGACATATTCATAGACTCACAGACACCCCCCACCCCACTTCACACATAGAGCTAAGTAGTCCAAATGATAGATGAAAAGGATAACAGACTTAATTGGGAATAAATTGGACCCAGCATAAAAAGAAACATATAATACAAGTGGTTAAGTCATCCCTACGAGTGATCCACAAAATATTTGCAGATACCCTTTTTAAAACAGGCTAGCGAGGAGGCGGATTTTACATGGTCGGGAAGGGCATTCCAGATAAGTGCCCCTGAGAAGGATAAGCTAGTTTTATATAGATCGATCCTTGGTTTTGGGACTATGAAAAGCTTTCTGATGTTTCCAAGCTTGGACTCAGACTTACGGAACAAAGTGGAGATGTACTCAGGTGTTTTGCGTTTCCACACTTTGAACATAAAGATTGCTTTGTTATATTTAAAATGATCTTAAAGTGGCAGGAGACCTGCTTTTGAGAGCTTTTCTTCAGTGCTTAGGTGTGGATCAGGGCAGATTATTTTGGCCACTCGTCTGTGTAGGGAATTGAGTCTCTTTAAATGGACCTCACTACACCCATCCCATACCGATGACGCGTAATCGATATAAGAACGTATGTGAGCGTTATAAAATAGTTTACGGGTATCTGAATCAGTATAATATTTCAGTTTTGATAACATAAAGAGATTTTTGGCTACTATTTTGCATAAGGCGTCTGTATGAGGTTGCCATTTTAGCTGACTGTCGATTGTAATCCCCAGTACTCGATGTTCATTTACCTGTTCTACCTGACTACCTTTAAGTGAAAGGTTAAGTAATAGAGGCATTATCTGCTGTTTTTGGCGCGTGGCGACTACCATCGATTTCGTTTTGGCTGGATGAACAACCATAGAATTGTTTATACACCAAGCTGATACTTCATGAAGACTTTGTTGTAGGTTGTCGGAAATTACCTGTATATCTTTACTAGTAGTATGAACTGAGGTGTCGTCAGCAAAAAGGTCGCATTGTACATCTTGGCAAGTAATATGTAGAGGCAAATCATTGATAAGTAAGCAAAACAGTAGAGGGCCCAGTACAGACCCTTGGGGCACACCGAAGCTTACATCTTTGAAAGAGGAGTATGAGCCATGAACAAGAACCTTTTGTTTTCTTTTAGTAAGGTAAGATGTGAAAAAAGCAACTGCGTCTCCGTTATTGAGGTATGTGTGAAGCTTAGCAGTCAGAATAGTATGGTTAATCAGATCAAAAGCATTCTTAAAATCCAGATAGACTACTCCTGTTAACTGTGACTTATTCATACCCTTGAGCCATGTGTCAACAAGGCGTGTAAGTGCTGTGTGGCATGAATGCTGCGGACGAAATCCGGATTGGAAAGGGTGCAGGAGCTTACGGTTTTCTAGGTAAGCAAGCAGGTGTTTATGAACGTGCCTTTCCAGTGGTTTGGACAAAACAGATAATAAAGAAATAGGCCGATAATTATTAGGGTCAGAACGATCTTTTGTTTTTGGAAGTGGAATTACTTTGGCATATTTAAGTTCGTTAGGAAAAGTGTTATGCTGGATACAGAGATTATAAATATAAGTTAAGGATTCTACAATGTATGGGAGAGACAGTTTAAGTATTTTCGGGCTGATGTCATCAGGCCCCGAGGACTTTTTATTTGGAAGGTTACTTATGAGTAAACCCACTTCATGAACAGCTAACATCGGGATGTTGAAGGGGGCTGTGCCCATTGTTCTTTGTTGACAAAACTCAGATAACAAAATTGAGCGGTGATAAATGTTATCCTGGCTTGTCGATATTAGAGATTTGGCAATCGAAAGAAAATGGTCATTGAATGTATCAGCAGTAAGATTAGTGGGAATGGTAGTTGCGGTACTTGGAGACCCCCTAGTAAGTGTGTTTAGAAGGCGCCATATAGTAGAGGTATCATTGCTGTCTTTAACTGTGTCACGAACTAACTTTTTTCTTGCCTCTCTGATCATGTATTTAACACGGTTACGCTGTTGCTTATATTCAGTGAACATTTTATTGCTACGTAGATCGTTTCTAAGCGCCATCGCCTGCATGATTTCCGGAGTAAGCCAGGGAGGAAGAGTGTTAGATTTTACCCTCCTCTCGCGTAGAGGAGCATGTTTATTAAGTACATTTAGGAATAGAGAGTACCAAATACTGAGGGCGGTATTAGGATCATAGGACAGGAGCACGTCATTAAAAGGAGTATTTTCTAGATCAAATAGAAATTCGTCTTTCCTGAAGTGTTTGAATGTCCTATACGTTATAGTTGTATGGCCGTTCTTTTTTGGTTTAGGGAGTTTAGAAGACCAGGAGCAAGCCACAGGATAATGATCACTAACACTAAGATTTGAGACATCAACGTCAGAGACGGCTTTGGGTTTATTAGTATATATGTGGTCTATAAGCGTGGAAGTAGTTGGAGTAATTCTGGTGGGTGATTTCACTAACTGTACTAAGCCAAACAGAGATGACGTTGAGCCCCAGGCGGGGTGCGGCTTAAGTAAATCTATATTAAAATCGCCCAATAGAAGAATGTCGGCCTTCTTTTTTAAAGCTCTATCAAGGTTATGACTAAACTGATCGTATCACTCAAACGTTGTGGCGGGATTTCTATATAAGAACCCAATTAATACCGGTTTAGATTTCGGACACTTAACTTCGACCCATACGCACTCCACCCCCATCGTTTCTAGGTCGACGCGTCGATGAACTAATTGCTGGATAGAATTATGAATATAGACAGCGATGCCAGTTTGACCGGGAGACAAGGGGTCTCGTCTAATAACTGAAAAATTGGGGATACTGATTGCTGCATCGCTTACACAGGAACTCAGACGCGTCTCACTGAGTCCAAACAGGTGGAACGGTGTAGGATCGTTAATATATACAGATATGTCGGCTAGTTTGTTGTACAAATGAAACACATTGAGGTGCCCTATTCTCATAACTGCACCTTTGATGGAAAATTCGCTTGGACTTATTACAAAATACAGAGTGCACAAGATAAACAATGAAGAAACAATTGAATACAGAAAAACACGGAAATAAAAAATACTATAAAACTATAAAACGATAAAAGGCCACGTAATTGAATAAAAGTCCTCCAGAGAACAAGTAGCAGTTAAGCTCTCAAAAACTCGCTGCGGGAGTGACTGAACCACATGAAATAAGTGACGCAACTTGAAACGCCGCATGGAACACCTGTATGTTCGGCTGTCACTAAGTTCCCTTCTTTGTCGTTCCAGTACAATTTTGATTAAATCACTCAAGCTAATAGTCTGTCTCACTGTAAAGACATGAAAGAGACTGAAAATTAAGTCTTTCTTTTTAAATGAGCACAATCTTTACAGTGTAAACTAACACAGTCTCTGGTGGTAACACTCAATGTTACCACCAGAGGCGAACAGAGACCAGTTAGCTTTTTTGAGATTCCAGCGCCCCACCAGCGAATCCTCCTCACAGCTGACCGATGACAGGACTACTGGGAAGTGGTCACTACCACACAGGTCGTCGTGAACCTTCCAGTCAAAGTCCAGCATGAGAGAAGGATCACACACAGTGAGGTCTAGAACAGAACTAGATCCGGAACCTGAGTTAGAGTTTGTAGGTGAGCCATCGTTAAAGACACAGGTTAAGTTGAGAAAAAACATCTTCTAACATCTGACCTCTGCCATCATAGTGGTCACTACCCCAAAGGTGAGCGTGACCGTTAAAATCCCCCATGAGAATAAAGGGAGGGGGCAGTTGATCTACTAAGTTAAAAATATCATTGCTACAGACCCGCAGTGATGGTGGCAGGTAAATACTGCATATGGTTATGGTCTTCTTTAAGGTAACCCGAGCTGCGACAACCCGAAGACAGGTGTCGATGCTAACGGGGCTACATAAAATTTGGCTACTAATGAGAAGAGCCGCTCCACCCGAGCGCCTCTCCGAATCAGAGCCTTTATGTATAACATTAAAACCATTAAAAGACACAGGGTCAGAAGTCTTCAGGTAAGTCTCCTGAAGAGATGTTACCGAGGGGTTATAGAACTTGACTAAAAGACGTAATTCCTCAAAGTTAGCTTGAAAACCACGACAATTCCACTGAAGCAAAGAGTACATGATTAGGTTTTATCTGGGGGTAAGGAGTTTCCCCCCCCCCCTTTTTCCTTTACCTTGGAAGGAGTTGAAGAAACAGAGGGGGGCCGGCTCCCGGGCCTCCTCTGGTTCTTCGGAGATGAAGGGGGTGGAGCTGCCGCAGCATCAGCAACGAGAACTTCCACTCCCTCCATCCACTCCTCCAGTGCAGCATATTTGTTTTGAAGGGGGATAGCAGTGTTCCCCTTCTGGGCCCGTGCGCACAGCGGTCCCATAGATTTCTTAGACCCCTGGTCCTCGGCAGCGTTCCTGCCTCTAGAGTTAGCGGCCTTAGAAGGCTGACCAGAGCCAGAAGCCTTTGGAGTTGACTGACTAACAGGTTTGGGTGGGGGCTGAGGCTTAGGCGCAACAGAAGGCAGCACTACCGGACCGGCAGTGTCCGCCTTCTGCGTTCCCTGGCTCCTCTTCACCACCGGAGGAGGGTTACTCTCCAGGGGCGAGATAAGCCGAGGCTCCGCCCCCAACCAAGAAGTTGGGGTTTGACATGAAAAGTCTTTGGTGGGGCGCTTGCCTGTCACCGCTGCACTAAAAGTGTACACTGAGGTGTTAGAGGTTGGGGCAGCCGCAGCTGCACCAGGGCCTTCAACCATTTTTTTGGCATCCAGAAAGGACAGCCCCTTCTCCACACGCACCTGCTGAATCTTGCACTCGGATATCCAACGAGGGCATTTCTTATCCGAAGCCATATGCGCCCCCTGGCAATTCACACACAGGGGGGGGGGGGGGGGTGGCTGTGCAGGATTCAGCAGAGGCTTAGTGCAACGGGCGCATGAAGCCTCTGCCTGACTGCATGTCTTCTGCCCATGGCCATACTTTTGGCACTTAAAGCACCGGAGGGGGAGAGGGACGTACTTTTTCACTCTCAATGAGTAGTAACCTCCCCAGATGGTAGTAGGAGGGTGGGGGTGCCAAACGCCAGGATGATGGTAGGGAGACGGATCTCCCCACCACCTCGCTTGGAAGCAAAGCGCCTGACGTAAGTCACCCCCTGAGACTTAAGGTTCCGTACAAGTTCATCTTCTGACAGTTCAGCAAAGCTTGATCTTTGATTACGTCTCTTGACGAATTCATAGTTTTGTGGGGTGTGACCTCCACTGGAGTGTCTCCGATGGAAGAGAGCCTCAGTAGCCCGCTGGAGTGTGCCCGGGTACGGCACTCCACCAGCAAGTCACCAGACCTGAGGCGCTGGGCGTCAGGCCTGCCAACACGGCTCCTGAGGGTCTCCCCCACCAGAAAAGGATGCAGCTTGGTAACTGGTTTCTCCTTCACCTTGCTATGGACAATGAGGAAGCGAGGCCATACGGCCGACGCCTGAGGCGTCGCTTCCTCACAGTCAGAGTCACTGTCATTTTCAATGTTGGTGGCTATGTGCCGCTTCTGTGCAAGTTTAGGTTTTTTTGTTTTTTCCATATTATATTAGTAGAGATATTCATCCCCCGGGGGTCCCCGCCCGCCACCAAGCCCAACAAGGGAAAGTGCAAATGTCGGCGGGTCTCCAGCCGACGCACAATGGAGACTGCCCGAAAGATATACTCAAGGGGGTAAGCCCGATTGAACCGTTTGAGCCACCGCCTTCTATCACACTGTTGAACGCAGGGGAATACTGGCATAAAGCACCTGATCAGCAGCAGAGGCTATAGCATGGTGCTCCGTATAGCAACCCGCATGTCAACAATGGGATGGGGCTCAACGTGACAAGAGAGATATATAATAGGAGATTTTTTGGGCAATTTCTGTCGAGGTCATAATTTTGCTATTTTTGATAACAAAACACACACTGAGCGAAAATTGACAATTTATATCTATCCCAAATTTCCGGGATTTTTCGACCGCTTACTCCCACGCCCTAACGCCGCCCGTTTTTCTAGGTTTCTCCTTATTTTTTTCAGTAAAATAAAGGTTTCCAAATTCAATGTCATTAAAATTAATATTTTTTATTATAAAATGAATCAAGACGAATTACTTCTTCTAAATGATATCAATGCTGTAGAAAACAAAGACTTAGACTCGAAAAAACAGCGCCTTCTTTCTGTAGTTGTGTCAGGCAAATCAAAGACTTATCTTGGAAAACAATACATGACAGATGATATTGAATCTCTTACGGCTGATGAACTAATCAAGCTTCATGCTAAATATGAAAACCACATTGCTTCACTAATGACTCGTGATTTGAGTCGATCTCTTGTATGCCTATACACAAAAGCAGTGAGTCACTTTCTACCTGTGATAGTGACAGCCTATCACACGACCTTGAAAGCAATCCTATTGTTTCAAGTTCAATTGGCAAATTAGCATGTGTCATGTTTTACAAGTTTGGAAATTACCTTGCACCTGTCGTAACATTACTAGTTACTGGGAGCCATATTGATTTCTCAAAAATAAATTTTACTGCAGAAGAAAATGGACGAGAACAAGATGACTACACAACAGAACCCCGACCCTGTTTTGACACAGGTTCAAACTGTGACTAAGGCTAAAAGTCCAGGGAGGGTTGAGGCTGGAAAGAGAGTAGCTGCATTGAACAAACAAAGAAAGTTAGAACTACTGCAAAAGGTTCATGTAACTGACCCACAGTCAATATCACCATTGGTGTCACTACCGTCAGGGCCGTCACTCTCTCATCAAAGTGAGAGACAAACAACTAAGTCTGACCCTGAAACAACAAAATATATAGTTGCCGGATTTGTTGTCGGATTTGGTTACGTAGGTTATCAATTATACAAAAAATACAAACCACAGACTCGTACAGTGACCAAAAAATCAGACACTCCAAAAACAAAACCAGAAGTCGCCACATTACCAGTAACACCCAAAGCCGTTGACCCATTTTATATGCAGTAAATAAAAATATTATTTTAATTTTTCTTGCCTTAGAAAATGAATGACTCAAAGAACATGATGAACCTTGTCTATCACTCTGCCGTAATCAGTGGATTAGCAGTAGCTTATTCTATGCTGGGGAAAAGTCTACTCAAAATGAAATCAGCAGACCTCAGTAGACTCGATTTCGAAGACAGCGCTAAGCTAATTGTAGTCGTTACAGCGTCGATTGCGACAAAAGATTTTCTTGTCAAGCAGGGAATTATTCCAGAAAATGTTTCTATGTAAATAAAATAAATATGGCGACGATAGCTATTATGATTGGGGGAGCGATGGTTAACGCATTGGCTTTCAGTGGCTCAAACTATCTCTTTTCAAAAATGGGTAGAGAAGAATCAGCAGAAGAAATGAAACGTCACAATGAGGCAACAGAGAAACTCGCTCAAGCTCAACAAGAATATGAAAAGAATAGAATTGAAAAACTTGATTTCATCAATGAAAAACTCAGGCTTGAAGGTCACGCACAACATACGTTTTCAAATACAGACGAAGCAATCAGGGAATACTATCTTGTCACAGGTGAAGACATGTCTATCCCGAAACCGAAACTAAGTGACTATTACAAACCAAGCACACAACAAAGAAACGGGGAGATAATCTTTGTTCTAGTGGGAATGACATTTGTTTATTTTACAGGAGTTTTCATTGCTAGAAAAAATGGCAGCCGAAAATAAACTATCAAAAATATATTACTCTCCATCAGGCTATTGGAAAGGGCAAACAGCTATTCAGAAATTACATGCCGCTGTGGGCGGAGATATAACACTCAATCAAGTCAAGCAATGGTTACAGAGACAGGCAATTTGGCAGATATATCTCCCTGCTCCAAGAAAAATAACAAGACCCCATTTTGAAAACACATCACCAAATGACACGCACCAAATGGACCTCCTGTTTCTTCCACACGATACAATAAGAAAGAAACGATACAAGTATGCACTGACTGTTGTAGACATTGCTTCAAGGTACAAAGACGCTGAACCCATATCTGACAAAACTGCTAACACTGTTGCTACTGCTTTATCAAAAATATATAGTCGAGGCCCCTTAAGATACCCCAGACTTGTACAAGTTGATGATGGATCAGAATTCAAAGGTGCAGTTAATCAGTTATTTGCTAAGCATGGTGTACTGGTCAGACGTGGTATTCCAGGCGTGCACAGATCGCAGGCAATTGTTGAAAACTTTAACAAACAGTTATCAGAAAGACTTTTCAGTTACCAGTATTCTAAGGAACTCATGCATGACACCCGTAACACTGAATGGGTAAAGAGATTACCACATGTGATAAAAGCAATGAACAATGAAGGACACCCAAAACCTGCTGATGCTATTAAATTGAAAACAATTACAGAGCCAAAAACAGGACCAACCCCGGCACCAGACACAAGTTTATTTACTAAACAGGTGAGATATTTATATCAGCCAGGGGAGGCTGAGAACGACGACAGATGCAGGGCAACAGACCCCATCTGGTCAACGTCTGTACACAATATAAAAAAAATAATTCCCGGTCCAGACGCAACAATATATTACCTGTACGACCCTGCACCCCAGAGGGCATTTGTCAGAGAAGAATTACAGATTATTCCCCCAGACACCGTTACTCATTTCAGTAACTAAGTCGTCAATTAATTCATCAACCAGTTCATCACAAATATCTTCAGATAACTTGAGTCTGTAATGTCCAGGTGCATAAGCTTTTTCTTTAGTGTGAAACACTCGTTTCGTGTCTCCAACTGCAAGTGACTTCTTATGTGTTTGGATCATTTCAAGATTATGTTTGTTTGATCTCAGTGACTTGTTTGGATAATCAGGCATTAATGCACCATCTAACACTTGCTTGTAATGTTCATGACGAATGTCTTTATTTTTTATTGCTGTTTTTTTTATTCCTTTGGCTTTCGACTGACTACCCTTCTGGTGCAGTATAGAATACATTTTGGATCTCAGTCCAACATACTCAACTATTGGCACACCATTTAGTTCATCTTTAAACTTACCAGGCACTTTCTTGTTTTGTGTGCTAAACAGCGGGTGATCTTTAGGGTAGTCAGATGTGTCATACATGTGTAACTCTGTTTTCATGTCTTCGTAAAAGTCTTCAGTAGGCACATCAATGATCATAGAGTCAGTGTCAGTGTATAACAATCGACACTCAGGATACTTCGGTTTGAAGTAATCATAATAAAATTCAAGCATCAACAGTTTTGACAACTCAAGAATTGCCATACCAATGAATACTGGCTTGTCCAGTTTAACAATCTTTTTTTTGAGTGACACTGCATACAATGATGAATGAAATTCTTTATACCCTGTGTACTGTGGCTTACCTGTAAGTTTAATTGCACCCAATTCAGTTGTGACTAGTCTCACATCTTTTCTGTGATGAGGATTTTCCATTGTCTTGCCAAAACAGGCATTGTTCATAAGCTTAAAGAAGTCTTTGTCAAATGCAGTGTTGCCGTCTCTGGCACGAAGGGTTGTGTTCTTCATTATGTAATCTTTCATGAAAGCACTCTGATCAAATTGAATTCCTCTGTGAACTTTCTTTAGTACTAACCCATGTCTGATGTAAAACTGCAGCAAGTGGTAGTGACAAACGTAATTGAATTTGTCATTTAGATTTGGCACAAGCTTAGTGTCTTCTTTTTTCCCTGTCATACTCATTTTCTCAACAGCTAATGGATAATCATTATGATAATCATGTAGATGGTGCGGGTACTCCAGGTCTACTTCAAAGATCCAACCCTTCGCATCGTTTCGGTCATGTGTCATAATATAGTTTGCGAACCCTGAGTCTGTTATGTCATACTGTGACAAATCATGCAGACAAAAGTTTTTCAAGGGCAATAACTCACACATCGCGAACCCGTAAAGGTTATTAGCGTCCAAGTACATAATGAATGACCTTGACCCCAGGCTTGAGGGGTCAAACCCCCGGCCAAGGTCACCATGACCGTCCAGATATTTATTGTTGGCTCTGGCGTAGTTATTTGCTGCAATACTAATGCCTCCTCTCAATCCGCGTTCTACCATTTCACCCATCGTACGATCAGACAACAGGTCTATAGATATCTTACTGGATTTCAAAAATGCATCCCATGTCATGCCAGGACTAGTTATGTAACAAGCAGGGTCAAGCTTGTAGTGTAACAAACCCTTTTCAAGGTAACTTTCAAATACGTCTGCTAGCAAACAAACGTCTGCTTTCAAGTACTGGTCGTGATAGTCACCAATTGTCTGACATCCTAACTTCCCCCATGCATCAAGTGCGTGTTGGTATTCAGAGTCAGAAATGCCTTTTCCAGTTAGTGTAGAATAAAATTTCTCTTTTGGTGGCAGTCTTGTTTCCTCAAACACAACCCACTCACTGATGTACTCATACGGATACACACCTTTCTTAATCAAGTCTGGTTCAAAATATTTACTCGTTATTGGATACTCAGTCAGTCCTTCTGCCAGACTAGCCAATCCTAAAGACAAATGTTGCATGGAGTCATAAAATGCTAATTTATCTAACCTAAAAGTCAAGTATTTCTCAGTTGTCTGGGCAATACAACTTATGTTTTTGTATGACTCATCTACAGCCTGCATGATGATGTGTGAATCATATCCCTTTAGATTGTGAAAAAAGATTGGTAACTTATATGTCTTAGGATCTATTTTTAATAACAAGTTACAATTGTTATGTGCAGCACCTCTGTAACGCCCAGTTATGTGATCATGGTCACGAACTTTATCACATCCTAAAGGTTGTTCACAAATCCAACACGTCTCAGCTGTATCAAATTTCAGTTTGTCTTCTTCTGTCATCACCAAAGGCATCTGACATGTTGTGAGATATTGTACTACCTGACTGTACAGTTGTCTCATTTCTGTTAAAAACAAACATGCTGCATTTTCACCTCTGTAGATAACAGGCTCTGAATGCAAACCGTCTGACCTAACAAGAATGTATCCAAAAGAACACACCACTTGGTCACTTAGTTTTATAGTCTTTGGTAATGACTCTGGAACTGGACCCTCATATGGAACAACGAGTGATTCAAAATCTGCGTATACTACAAACGGCAACTTTTGCTGATTCCCATAGTTCTTAAAATACACTTGACTACCAGGATCTGGGTACTTAAGTACAGTCTGTATATCATCAGGTGACCTGCAGTGTAAAACATGTTTGTGCGCTACGTTTATGGAGGAGAATCTTTGTAAACATTTTTTACAAACTTCCTGTTTGCCATTGTGTTTTGTTGTATGTCCGTGAATTAGACGTGACATATTCCTGATAATTGTGTAGTGAAAGTTATTGTCATCTCCGATTAGCAACATGTCAACATGTTTATCTTCTGACTGACCGTAGGTTGGGGCAATTGGGGATACTCTAATTGGTTGTAACTTGATCTCAGACACATTATCCCACACAAACACATTTACAGATATACCAGGATTTAGTTTTTCAAACAAATCTATGTCCTCTATTTTAACAGGGAACTCAATGCCACTAAAAACGAGTTCATTTACAAATTTGGTGTAGTTAGATACACGTTCAGGCTTTGATTTTACAAAGTGTAGTTTAGCAAGCACACACCACATGAAACAATAGTTGTCATTGTTCTGTATGTTGACGACAGCCTTCTTGTTTGCTACTTCTGTTGGCAGTGGCAACCATGCTTTACCTAATATAGGATGATACCTAGACTGCTTTAGTTGTAGTTCATGTACATGTCCTTCGTGCCAACCAGACCCCTTCATTTTTGCACTGTCAATTGCTTGTAGAAAGTCAGGTAATAGTCTGTCTCTAAACACGTTTTCTAATTCTCTTCTTGTGTTAACTGTGTGTTGTCTTGTTGATATGTACGATACAATTACCTCACCATCCACCCTAGTGAATTCTATTTTAGCAACAATCTGAATCTTCACACTGCCTGTAAGGAGATTTTGTTGTATGACAGAAAAAGAGTTTTCTATTGATTCATAGACATTGTTAGTATTGGTTATAGGTAAGTCTGTTGTGTGAAACACGTTTCTTAAGCTTGATGAGCCAGGGTTTGATGGGCCAGGGCTTTGTGAATTGTCCGTCATTTTTATTTGTCCGACAAAATAATAAAATAAAAAATATTAATGTTAACTCTGCTGGCTCACCTTGTGTAATACCACTTTATTAACTGTAACACTGTCAATATAAACATTTAGTTTGCGTAGTTGTTTAAATATGCTATAACAAACTTCCCCTAACCAACCATAGTTGGTATCATCAACTTTAAAAGTAGGTGTCTTTAAATCAACTGTCATGTGCTCCACATCTGGATGCTCATCGACATAATCCAAAGTCACACTATATGTAACATATATTTCTGATGGTGCTGAAAGGCTTATGTAAGTCTGTTTGGGTGTTATTAAGTCAGTAAAGTGCATAACATCTTTGAAAAGGTGTGTGAGATCAAGCACCTGTATGATTTGTCCGTCTGTCATTTTTATTGGACAAACAAAAGAATAAATTAATTTACATCAATTTACTAACCCATACCCTGTGGGCTGATCTGTCTTTAAAATGAGCTTTAGATGCTTAGTTGATTTCAGTTTATTTTTTACATCATCACGTTCATGCTTATTTGGGATGACATCATTTTCTCTGAGACAGTCTTCAAAGCTGTCACGATCCTTGCAGTAAAACAAACAAATAAACTTTAACTGTTCTCGAAAATCTTTCAGTACAGCATTATATTTCTGAGTGAGAATCCATACACTTACATTTGCATGTCTGCCACTGAAAGCAAGTTCTGCTAGAGTGTTTCTCTTCTTGACAATGTCTTTCTCTGCAGAACAGTCATCAACTATGAACAACGTTGGCTGTCCTTCAAATTGCTTGTAAAAATATTGTAGGTAGTCATTCAGTTTTTTCTCAGGGTCGACTAAGTATATGTTGTTGTCAGTCCAAATGAATAAACGGTTGTGATAAGCTTTGTTGTGTTTGATTGTAGGACAAAATATTACAATGTTTTCAAAGTGGTGTATGTATCTTGTTTGTAATAGGTTAAGAACAAATTCAGTTTTCCCACACCCTGTGGCGCCACAAAACAATCCACAGTGTGGGTCGAGTGTCATTAAGCTCAGGTTCATTTTAATACACAATATAATTTTAATATATGTGTCCACTTAGTCTGCTTTCTGCAATATTGAGTTGTGCGTCATATATCAGGTACAAATATATGTTTATGGCTGCAGCAGTTTCAACCTTCTTTTGTATCTGAATTGTTATTCCGTCACTACCGTTCTCGACAGTTCGTCCTGACCCATGAAGGTAGTCGTCATCTGTACTACGAAGATCTAGCCACAGTGCATATTTGTTTGTAAGGTATTGTCCGATCCTAACATCAAACAGATGTAGATCTTTGCACGCAATGTTTGCTGGTTTATCTCTAATCCTTCCACCCGCAAAATACTTTGTGGTTTCGTCATAGTGTTGATAAGGTAACATTCCAGACGCATACACTTGATTAGGGCGGCCTTCGATTGTGCAGGACAAATGTGTAATCTTAGGATTGTAGAATTTTTCTGAATCTCTTTTGTATGGACTCACTGGTTCAACAAACAACATAAGAATACCTTTCAGTGACCTGGCAGGCGTGTTCAAGTTTATGTTCCACATTGGGTCACTCTTGTCTTTGGGTATTAAACTATGTCTAATCACACGGTCATAATAAATTGGAAGTCTTGACTGGTATTGATTTTGAATGAGTCTGGCTAGTTCAGTGTGTGTGACAATTTCATATTCCAAGGAAATGTTAGAGATCTTATATGTTGCATCTGTGGCAGATGATTTAATAACTTTGGAGTAGTCATTGAAAGTTAGTTCAAAGCTCAGACGGTCATTCAGTGCCCCTTGATAATAAGGCAAATGAGCTGTTAGAATTTCAAACTCAAGTGGAATGTAAAATCTGGTTCCATATGTTTCTGCTATAATAACGTCATTGGCTGCTGACGTTGATTTATCTCCAGCATTGATTCGAAGTTTACCAACATTATCAGACTGTATGCCTTGGTAAATACGGTCTTCTCGTTCTTCTCTTGTTAGCCAAAGGTCTTTGTAACAGTAGAATACATCTGAGTCATCAAGACTAAACACTTCCTGTCCTTCAAGTTTTACTTTAATAGTTCTAACAATTGCTCTACCAAGATTGTTAACTAGTGTTCTGTTCACGTCTGCGTCTGATGATAGTTCAATATTAAAAGCAAGGCGTGCAGTGCCAGGAACAATAACGTCACTGGGGCCTAGGTTTGGAAACTTGACTGTAAGTGTTTGGTTCTGGTCTATGGTACTTGGATTGTTTGTGATGACGATTGATTGTCTTATGCCCTTAACACCCAGGGGCTCACGTAGTTTTCTGTATGGGTCTAACTTTGATCCGTAAGACTGTGTCATTTTTATTATGCACAATAAAAAATAATAAATTAATAAAACAATGGCAGCAGGAGGATTTAATCATGAAGATTTTGAAATGGATGACATGAATGTCTCAGATACCAGTATCATAAATATGACTGGAATGGTAACTACTTCTCCTTTGTATCATGAACTGTTAAAAGACAAAGTAAACTCATTTTATGACAGTGTTGGAGTGCACCCAGATGTAATAGATCCTAATCAATTTGAATATGATAAAGGGCACTTATTTGTAAATACAGACAGAGGGAAAATATATCTAACACATAAAAATAATCCTTCTAAGTTTAGGGCTTTAAGTACAATTAAAGGTGAAGTCGGTGGTAACTCTGGGTTGGCAAGGTATCTTGGAATTGGAGGGTCTCCTGTCACGCCAAGACTAGTTAGTGTTCTTCATGACACGCAAACAAAGTTGCCAACAGGGCAACAAATTGAAATGGCACCTGTAACAAGCCTACCAGAAATAGCAAACACAGTGATACAAGAAACATCATTTACTGAAAGACAAATAAATGACGCTTTGAAAACATTAGATGATCCACCTTTGTCAATGAGGGAGATTATGGGATTGGATAAATCACTGCAGACAATAAGAGGTGAGATGGTAAATAATGTTGCCAAACTGGGAGAGCTTGATAAACACATAGAACGTGAAAAAGAAAAACTGGCTACAGCAGACAATGGAAATCTTGACACAGAAATGAAAGAAAGAATACAGCACAGATTAAATGATTTGCAGATAGAAAGATCAGGAAGGTTAGAAACAATTAGTATTGGAAGACAAAAACTGAAAACCCAAGTTAACAGAATTAGAGAAACTATTCAGAAAATACTTCACGAAGACACAACTCTGGCTGAGAGACTTAAAACACTTTTCAGAGAACAGGGTATTACAATTGCTAGTTTAATTACTGCTCTTGGGTTTATTATCAGTACTGTTGTGTTAGCTGTCTCCGGCAGTGGTGGGGGTGCACCCTCGGCACCGGCACCACCAACCCCGGGCCCCCCGACTCCAACAGACCCAAAAGATTTACAGTCATGGGTAAAGAAACAGTTGTCTCACATATCAGACTTGCTTAAAAAATTGGCTGTGAAAGCAGTGGATGCTTTGCCTGGCATAATTGGCACTGTTGTCAGTTGGCTGATTACTACTACAGCAAAGGCAGTAGGGTTTATGGCAGAGCATGTGTGGGTCTTTTTGGTTACAGTAGGAGGGTTGATGGTGGGTTATTTAATGAAACAGATAAAGAAGTAAAACTCCTAACCCTGTTAGGCCTATTACCAATGCAGTTCTCTCTGACTCATGTGTGTCAAGGGTTGGTGATGGATCCGGGGCTGACTGTACTGGTTGTATGGGTGTCGGTGTTGGGGCCGGGCCCGGGGGTGTTACCGTCTGTAATGATTTTAACGTCTGAACATGCGTGGTTGTTGCTCCTAAGTTTACAGATTGATTGAGACCGAGTTTTTGACCAACACCTGCAACAATGATTTCATTATTATAATTTGTTATTGTTCCCATTTGGAGTTGAAGGTCAGATGGTAACATGTATAACCCGATTCCAACTACAAAGTCAACTTTTGATCTGGCATATCTGAGTACGTCTTGGTAGCGTTGTATGCTTGATGGGAGATCAACTGATGAATTTACTGAATCTTCAAGATTTGCAAGAAACTGTTTTTGTGCTTCAAACTTTCCACTTCCATTCAAAATGTTTGATTTTGTTAGTGATTGTGCACCTAGTATACACCAGACATATGTTCTGATAGACTCATTGACGCGCTCGACTCCTGCTTGAGTAAACCCGTCAGATTTATCTAAGACAAATGTGGTCCATGCGTTTGACTGCTTCTGCTCTATTGATCCTATCCAGACTTGTGATTTTGATGAGAATGAAGTGTAACCAGGGTAGTAATCTTGAGGGTATTGTCTGTGACTCATAGCATAATACAATGTACCCATGCCTTTGTGATCATCAAGTTTTTGTGTGAAGTCATACCGGGGACTGATGTTAAATTCATTACAAATGCGTTCAAACGCTTTCATATCCATGGGGTTGTTATACCTGTTGAAACTGGATTCAGTGGGCAGTGGTGTATGAAGTTCTGACAGTATACGTCTAAGCTGGTAATACACGTGGAAACGATACACAGACCTAATCAGTTTGTTTGAGTGATTCAAGTGGTCTGTAAATGAAACACCACAGCCTGTAGTTGAACATAGTATTGCAAAGTTGAGTTGGTTTTGAAACATCTGTAGTGGGCTTGAAGACCACTTTCTTGCAGTAGAGTCATCTGTTATTGGAGGGTTTATGTAATGGTCAAACGGATTTGGTACTTTGACTTGAAATAGATCTTGTACGCTTGCGTCAGACACAGCTATGTCAAGCTGATTTAGTTGAATTATTTTCTGTTCATAAGTAGGTGCGACATTGTATTTGGCATCCACATTAAATTGAAATGCGTTTGTAGTGGTGATGGTTGGTGATTTAAATTCCATCCTTTTTTATATGAGATAATAAAAATGTTTATTAACTTAACAAATCTTGACACAAGCAAACCAGTGTGGTTAACTAATGGGATTGATAATCGGGATGGTAGCAAGGCTGCAGCTATCCATGAATTGTTCTACACAGTAAAATGGTTTAATGTAGAAGATGATATATATAATAAAGTAATTTTTGATGGTAAGACTGAAGCTTTACCACCCGGGTATTATGACTTTTGTACTATAGCTGAATGGTTTCAAAGTAATTTTAAAATTAAAGCAACTTTAAATCCAGCTAACCTACTTGTTACATTAGAATTTCTAACACAAAATTGGTTAAGGATTTCAGATAAATTTGCATATTTACTTGGATTTTATATTGACGAAGATTGGTATAGATCAGATAATTTAGGTGAAGCTATGTCTGGTATTATAACAATGAAGATTAAAAAACTTAAAATAACTGGAAAACGCCCTGTCAATTTGTCAGTACACACAGTACTAAATGTTTATTTGAAAGAACTAAACACATCTGAGAATGTTCACAATGGAAAGCCTTCAACTTTGTTGAGATGCTTACCTACTGGAACTGCTCCGTATTGTGAAAGTGTAGTTGTTAGATTTCCTAATTTGCAGTTTAAGAAATTAGGTTCTAGTTTCTTTGAGTCACTGAGTATATCTGTAACTAATCAGGATGACAAACCAGTTCTTATGCATGATTTTAGTGTTGTGTTGGAAATTAAATAATTTTATTTTTGTTTATAAAAATGAGTGGTCTTGGTCCGAAGCGAACAATCATACCAGTTGCGTGTCCAGTAACAGAGTTGAAAGATTTGGCTGATGTACAGGATTTTGAGAAGGAAGGGGAAATTGGAGAAATATATGGTTTTGAACTTGATTCAAATGGCATGTACAAGAGGAAAGTAATTGTTGACATGAAAGATGGTGAAAAACAGATTCCTAAACTTGGTCAGCTGCGTGATGTTACTGTACCTACTCCACCTGTAAATAATTCGCCCTACAACTTAATACATGTGGGAAATAAGTAGGTGGTTTCACCTGTGCCTGTTCCACCACCCACAATTGACTGGGACATAAAGTTGGAATTTATTAGTCCTTATGTATACACTGATGATGAAGGCGCCTTAGTGTTTAGGAAGGTTGTTAATTCTGGGCCGCTTATTGTAAGCCTTGTTCCAAGTTTTGCCCCAGACAACAATAGCAGAGAAAAACTGAAAGTTGAAAATTATGAGAAACGGAGATATCTTCTTACAACTAGAAAGGGTAGATCAGATACTTCTGTTGTGTTTATGCCAGCAAGCTTAGTCGTGGCTAGAGAAGTGACAATAGTATTTGAAATTATCATGAAATCAGTAACTACTGCTAAAGAGGCTCAAATTGCACAGGGAATTAAACTTACATGGGACGAAACAGTAACAGAATCATCAAAGGTTTTTATTGCCATTACAAAAAATAATGATGTTATTAATGTTTCGAGCAGTGTTCCAGCTGTCAAGGTGGTGGTTGACAAAACAACTTTTGTTCGTCTAACTTACATAAACCTTGAACACATTGATCTTGTTGCATTTTATTATGCCAGCAAATTGTATACTTTTGAAGAGTTGCAAAATGTTATTGCTGATTAAATAAAAAAAAAATATTTGTGAATAAAAAAATGGTAAACTTCTATCCGCAACTACCGACGCTTGAGCCGACTGAAACAAATGTGATGACTAAAACAACACTTGCACCTGATCCACATATGCCAATTGCTTCAGATAAAACATTACAGGCAGATGCATTCAGATTAAATAATATTACAGAAGCTTTGAAATATTTGGAGAGTGAGGAGGTGAAATATTCACGGTGCAAAAGGAGGTATAAGTCAGTATTTAATTCTGTTCAAAACACTTCTATGGCTATTGGCGCAGTTTCAGCTTCATGTTCTGTAGGGGGTATTGTTCTGTTCGCCACAGGAATTGGGAGTTTGGCTGGAATAGCAGTTGAGGCTGTTAGCGTTGCTACATGCCTGGCTTGTTTTGGTTTGGAGGCCTTGAACAAGAGGTTTCACACAAAATTACAGAAACATGAAGCATTGAGTACGCTTGCTGGTGCAAAGCTGAGCAGTATGAAACTTATTATCAGTAAGGCATTGAATGATAATTTTATTGATGACGAGGAATTTAAGAGAGTCCAGGATGATTTAAATAATTACAAGAAACAGAAGTCTGAAATACAAAATAAGATGCGTAGTCAATCTCCCGTGAATATTGAAGAACTGAAGGCTAGTTTTTTAGAGATGGGAAAACAGATCGGTGTTCAGGAAACCACAGAAAAACTACACAATCTTTTAAACAAATAAAAATCAGATTTGGTAATCGTTTATTAGTGACATACACTTCACAGAAAAATGACATGCCACCTAACTATTTAACCCCATCAGCACCACCACCACCACCTGACTATTACTAAAAAAAAAGTTTTTTTTATTGTCCTTGTAACTTGGGAAATCTGTCCGAGTAAGTTGTGACTTGAGTCAAGAACTTAGAATTTGTTATTTTTAAGTTCTTATAAGTTCTTGACTAAGTCACTTATAACTCATTTATAAGATCTTAAAAGGTTACCTGTAAAGTTATTTGTCAGTTATAAGTGACTTTGGAAATTTGTTATCAAGTATCTGTAGGTAACTTAAATAATTTGTTATCAAGTGCATATAGCAATGGGTTTTTTGTGTGTGTGTGTTTGTTTGTTTGTGTGTGTGTGTATATATATGAATATGTGAACATTGACTAAAAAAAAAAAAAAAAAAAAATGGTATAAATGGTATTGGAATGTATTTTTTTCTATCTCTAATAACTAATTAATATGCACACGTATAGGCAAACAAAAACACAGGCACACACACACAGACAGATAGACATGCACACATACATACTCAAAAACATGCACTCACACACACACAAACACGCCTACATACGCAAAAACAAGCACTCACACAGACGCACATATAAATACATGCACACACGCACGCATACACACACACATGCACTCACACACACATACACGTACGCACTCACACACGCATGCACAAAAAAAAACACACACTATGGGTTGCAACCATACAAACCGGGGACGTCCCCCGTTTACTGAAAGTCCCCAGTTGTGGGTGTTTAACCCGTGTGTGTCCCCCGGTTTACGGGATTTGAATACTCACACACACACACACACACACACACACACACACACACACACACACACACACACACACACACACACATTACAGGCAGACGCATTCCGATTAATATAATACACACATGCACGCACACGCATACATACACGCATACACACGCACACGCATAATCACGCACAGACAAACAAACAAACACAATGCACACACACACAGAGACAACGACAAACACGCACTGACATGCACGCACATACGCACGGCACAGTCATACAGACACACACACTGACAAAGACAGGCAAACAAAGGCAGACAGACAGACGTTCCACAGACACATGCACTCACACTTCACCGGTTGTATGTCACGCGACACGCAAGGACTGTACACTCGATTAGCCACTGCGCCGCACTTAGTTTCGTTTTCGTTTCTAAGACGCTACGTCATTGTATACGCTGGATACAACGATCACATGAGATTACACAGCTTGCTAAGACCCTTGTAAACAGAGACATTTAACTCTGTGTTTTGTCTTGAATTTATTAGTTGTCCACGGTATGGAAGTCAGTGATAGCAAAATCTATGATTGAAAAGATCAACATTCTGTTAACGCTGCGCCGTCCAACACTGTTGATTAAACACAGCTTAGTCAACAGTGTTATGGTCTGGTTACTTACCGCGCGGTTGTTAAGGCCCAACCTGGCGTGTAGTTGGCCGCTGGTGTTAAGATAGCTCAATCACTTTATACTGCGCAGTGAGTGACTCGTCGGAATAGAAGGCTTGTCTTGACTCAGGTACTACACACTGAGTTAATAATGACTAATGCAACATACCACCGTCTCTCACAGTAAATTTTACTTACCTTTCGTTTTGGTTGTTTCAGCTTCGTTATATCCATTGCTTCTGCTTCCACTTACTGTGCCATATTCAACCGCATCTTATAGATTTCTTCAGACTTGAATTTTGGGGGGTAAAAATTATACTTTTTTTTTCATGGAAGTCTTTTACTTTCTGTTCATTCAGTTACCATGATCGCATGAGATAGTTACCGTCTTTTGCTCAGACATTTTTTAGCAATAATTTTGCCTTGTTTTTCTTAGCGTGCCACAGATTAAAGCTGATATCATATGAGCCATGGGTTATTAAAATAAACTTTTTTAACAAAAGTCCCCGTCTGTTTTATCCAATCCCCAATGGGCCTTTTCAAGAGAGGGTCACACATGCCTCTCTTGAAGAGGCATTGGGGATTGGATTAGCGATCCGTCGCCCAGACGGGACAAGGGGTAAGGACGGACAGACACACACACACACACACCCCACCCCACCCCTTACCCCCCTTTCCCTTCCCCTTACCCCCCCCCTTATTCCCCTACCCCCCTTATCCCCCTTATCCACCCCTTATTCCCCTACCCCCCTTTTTTACCCGTGCGCACATTTTATTTTATTTATTTATTTTCCGGCATTTTTTAAATTATTTTAATTATTGGATCGTCACACCCCAGTGGAAATCTCACAGCTCAGACATTTATCGAAACGAAAATTTCTGAGATTTCGAGGTGATTCGAACCGCGGCGCCGCACACGTACCTAGTAAACTGGCCCAAGGTCTACTCGGTACATGCGTGACGGAGCCGAAACCACCAGGCCAGTCTCGGCCCAAGATAATGTAGTTATTTTTACCTACTTAAATATAAGCAGATCAATACCGGAAGTTGTGCAATGGGTCTTTTCCGGCGACCGGTTCTGTATTGATCGATTTACAGGTCTGTGGCGCTAACTAATCATATAACCGATTGAGCTGTACATTGTTAGCAGTCAGATTAACCTTGTTTAGTTGATTGTTATAGATAAGTAAGTAATTATGTTTTTCTTTTCTCAGAAACTGGAGCGGCAAAAGTCGTAAGCCGCTACAAATAGATTTCTAAGGGAAGGGAACTACTGTTTTGGTTATAACCAAATCGGAAATTCCCGAAATACACCACACATAAGCTACGCAAATGGTCTGCGCTGATTAACTGCATTTTAGTGTGTAAATGTTTACATAACCGATGGATTAATTAGCTCAGGTGTTAACCCCCTGATGGTAACTACTCTGCTGAGAGGTACATAAAATGGTGACTGTTCAAACAATAATGCAGTGGCGTGTTCAGTAGCGGACAGTAATTTACGGACGGTATCCCGAGGCGCTGAAAAATATGGGCGGCGTTAGGGCGTGGGAGTAAGCGGTCGAAAAATCCCGGAAATTTGGGATAGATATAAATTGTCGATTTTCGCTCAGTGTGTGTTTTGTTATCAAAAATAGCAAAATTATGACCTCGACAGAAATTGCCCAAAAAATCTCCTATTATATATCTCTGACAAGAGCCGATTGACTAGGCCGGTACGACTAGCCTCCCGTTTAGGTAGAAGTCAAGGCCGAAATGGAGTGTTGGCACCAGTGAGCCGCAGCCCAAAGGGAACCTCAGCCACCAGGATCCTCTTCTCCCCCGACACGGGTCTCCAAGCACGGCAAACACTTGGGATCCAAAGGACCAAAAGCTCACGAGTATTTTTAAGGACCAATCCAACATGGTAGGACCTGGGTTAGCACAGCTCCTTAAAAACCAGACCAGTTAAAAAGACTGAACAACATATCTGCTGACATCAAGTCCTAATCCTGGACAAAGATGGCACCCGTCTGCTAGCCCACTCAGTCAGTGACTGAGGAGACTACCCACCCATGCCACGTGGAGGCCGGTGCCGAGTGGGCTGTCTCAATCAGCAAAGAGTGATAAACAGTCTATCAATTGACTGTAGGTGCTGAAAGTCTGTCCTTTTTCACTATAATTGTGCTGAAAAGATTGACCATTTGGCAACAAATATGACAACAAAGCCAAAAACCAAACATATGTTAACTCAGTGTAGAACTGGAACAGCTTGTTTAGTTGTCTCTCCTTTTTTCTCACAAAGTCGACTCCAAATACTTCTTTTGCTGGTTGCGATTGCACACCTTTAGTTCTTTGCAGCCTTGAGATGGGGTCATTCAGATTCTTGATCTGATCTCCTCCAGCAGGTCTATCTTTATCTTCTAGCTTGCTATTTCAGATTTTGCACTCTGCAGCCATGGCCAGGTAGTTTAATGGTGAAATCCCTAAAACAGAAATTACAAAATTATAAATAGTATATGGATATGATTAACTTAAAACATCAAACGTATTTCTAAAGCTGCGCTCAATATTTTGTCCACAAACCAGGAGCATGAAAAGAGAGCCAATGCCAGGGAATTAACAGGGTCGCTGACGTGTCTGTCACAAAGAGGTCCCCAGTTGATCTCCCGCAAGAATTGGATTGCCTTCGCTTGACCAGTTAAGTGTCCAAATCCTGAGAAACATGAGGAAAGAACAGAGAACTGACCAGTTCTAATCACTGGGTAGAGAAAAAAAAAAAAAAAAAAAAAAAAAAACCACCAGAAACTCGCAACATCAAACTTCCACAGAGATCTAAATAGGAAAGCAAATGTTTCTGACAAATGTCTTTGACAGAATCTTTTCACACACCTTTTTTTCAGCTGCAGCCACATTTTATGTAAACAACAAGAGGACACTGCCAAGAGTAAATATATAGAAGTGCTTCCTGACAGACACCTGCACAAGCGCAGCATTGTGGTTAATCCACAGTTTTTATTTCTAGGAGCCACTCAAAGTGTGTAACATTGGCCAGACAGGCATAATTAAAGTCAAATGCCCATCTGCATCCAGAAATTCCACCATACTCGAGGCATGTCAGTTCCCAGGATTTTGTGTGAAATTAGCTGACAACACCAGCGTGTGACTGAAGAAATCACATTCCTACTACACACAGGTGCAAGGCCAGCTAAATATCACAGGTTATTGTTTTCACCCAAAGGGATGTAAATTTATCGCAAATCACACAAGACATTCCATTCATGGCATCACTGTTTCACACACTATCAGCTTTCTACAAAGAACAATGAAAGCCTTACTTGGAAAGTGAAATGTCATCACAGAGTGTAAGCAAAATGTTAGGTATGCACCTCTGCTTTTATGGTCAGCATATATACACAAAGATGTACTTACTAGATTATTCTGCTGCCTCACACTTGCCAGCTACAGTGTCGGGTGTATGTTGCAAGACTTATTTTCCTGCAAAGATTTTACAGAATCTGTACTGCCCCCTTTTGTGAGCAGTCTGGATGTGCAGACGGGTGACTCATCTGCTGGAATTGGGTAGGGGTGCAACTCACTGGGTTTGCCATCCCAAAAATGTTGAGAAGAAAAACGTTGCATGAATATATACTCATCATATTAAAGAGATCTTATGAAATGTGTTACTGTAGGATTGATGTGTCTGTGCTTGTCATGATTTGTTACAATGAGTGAGATAGAAACATGCAAGGGCATAAACCTTTGGTTATGGTGCTTCTGGAGAGTTAATTCCATTTTTTAAATCACACACACACACACACACACACACACACACACACACACACACACACACACACACACACACACACACACACACACACATCCCAAGTGTGCAGATCAGTGCAGCGGTACTGCCTGATAGCGAGTGCTTGCACACTATTGAGCAGTACAGTACGCTCCGGCCGTGGTAACTCGATTGATGACTTATGTACCACTTCCGCAAGTGAATTGTCACCGTTTTCAGAACAAATTAGAAGAAAGGCAAAGCCATTATGACTCGCGTGTGACCTTTGTGACAATAAGTAAAGGGCTGGCTTTTGCACCAGCAAAATCCATGTTTTCTGAAAATGTGAGCATTTTTCACACATCTGTCACCCCCCCCCCCCATGACCCTTGACCTTTGCGATGAGTCGGCTAAATTAGTATGCATAGGAAGGTCTTATCATCAGCTGCCTTTGTGCCAAATTTGATTGAAAAGTTTGCAAAAATGTTGACAATTTTTTTTTAATTTGCATTTTACACACACTTGCCGGCCTCTTGTGACCTTGACTTTTCCAAGGGGTCATCCAAATTAGTATGCATAGATAGGTCTGACCATCCGGTATCTCTGTACCAAATTTGGGTTTGAGTTGTGATAGTATTTGAGGGAAAAAAACAACATTTGTTTGTCAAAATATGGCTATTTAGACCTATTTCATGAGCTCTAGTGACCTTTGGCCTTTCTGAGGGGTCATCCAAATTAGTATGCATAGATAGGTCTTAGATAGAAGTTGTGAATAGTACTTGAGAACAAACATCTTTTGTCAAAATATGGCTATTTTTTACCTATTTCCTGAGCTCTTGTGACCCTTGACCTTTCAGATGGATCAATGAAATTAGTATGCACAGAAAGGTCTTCCCATCAGGTATCTCTGTAGCAAGTTTGGGTCTGAAGTTGTGAATAGTATTTGAGGGAAAAAAAACAACAGTTTTTGTCTAAATATGGCTATTTTGGACCTATTTCCTGAGCTCTTGTGACCTTTGACCTTTGTGAGGGGTCATCCACATTAGTATGCATAGATAGATCTTACCATCAGGTATCTCTGTACCAAATTTGGGTTTGAAGTTGTGAATAGTATTTGAGAAAAAACATCTTTTGTCAAAATATGGCTATTTTGGACCTTCATGGACATTTCCTCAGCTCTTGTGACCCTTGACCTTTCCAACGGATCAACCAAGTTAGTACAGTGGAGTCCGCTTAACACGAATTTCTGGGCACACGAAAAATCACTTCGTGTTAAACGTATTTTGTGTTAACCAATATGGCCTCAAAATTGATCACGGCCCTCCCGGCAAGGAAAAAGTGTGTAAGAGATGCGTGCATGAATGAGTACGAGGTTAAAAGTGCACATTATCGTACTAAATATGCTTACCTTACCTTCAGCTCGCTAGGAAAACACAAGGAGACGTGTACAGATCACGTATTTAATGTAAAATCCATCAGGTAAAATCCATAGTAAAGTAAAAGCATCACGGGCTGAAGTACAATATCGCATCGGTAAAAGCAACACGGTCAGTCATTCAAAAACCGCCATGATCGAAGTCTGTCTTGCGTTATTGACAGCCCGTGTAGAGAGACAATCGTGGATCTCATTAATCTTGTTTTTTCACTTCAAGCGTAATCGACTTCTGTTTTACCTTGGGGGTAGCCACGATCGGTGGTTAACTGAAGTGAGGGAGTGTTGGGTTGATGAAGGAATACAGTTCAGAAACTCTAGCCAATGAGAAGACAGATTACAACAACTGAAGGCTATTCAGCCAATCATAGGCTAGAGTTCGTTCTGATCTGTGTCATGTGTACTACAGCACGAGAGTGACACGTGCAGTGCCCCTTTCATGAATTGGTTTTTGGTGTTTGAGACTGGAATCTGTGTTCGTGTTAAACAGGTGAATAATAGTGAAAATGCTCTGGTTGGTAACCGAAGACAGCTTCGTGTTAAGCGAAATTTCGTGTTAAGCATTTCGTGTTATCAGTGAAATTTTAATACATAATAAGAAGGCCGTCGGCCGGGAATGCAAAAACAGTTCGTGTTAACCGGAAATTCGTGTTAAGCGAGTTCGTGTTAACTGGACTCCACTGTATGCATAGAAAGGTCCTACTGTCAGGAATCTCTGTACCAAGTTTGGGTTTTAAGTTGTGAATAGTATTTGAGAAAAAATAAATTATGTCAAAATGTAGCTATTGTTTGCCTATTTCCTTATCCCCTGTGACCTTGACCTTTGGGAGAGGTCACTGAAATTGGTATGTTTAAAAAAAGTCTTGCCACAAAATATCCTTGGGCCAAGTTTGAAGACTGTGGCTTGAATAGTCTCTGAGAAAATGCCAACGTTAAAGTTTACCACCACGACGGAGAGACAACGGACGACGGACAGAGGACCACTGGCCCAGAACATAGACTCACTTTTCCTTCACACGTGAGCCAAAAATGACACTTACCGCATACAAACAGCTCTGTGTTTGCTCTTGTCCTCCAGGGGTAGTGTCCCAATATTGAGATCAGTGTGCGGTCTACAGCAAGTTTTTATTCAACCCATTGCATTGGTTTTGGGAGGAAAAAAGCCAGAAGCTTTTCTTTGATGGTTTCAGGGTACCTTTCAATGCCTGACCATCTCAGCGAAAATTATGTGCACAAACAATATCACGCTTCGCCATTTCCTTGCATTGTTACGGGAAAGCTTGTGGGACCCAGCAACAGTACCATGCTGCGGAATTTTTTTCTATTTTCTGATTGGCTGAAAATGCAAGCACCATTGAGATCTATATGCATTAGGAGTAAACAGTGAGACAGATTGATCATGTTTGCACCATTGAGAGTCTGTACAGTGGTTGGGTTAAAAACTATTTTGAAAATGACTCGTGCATGTTCCAAATGCCCTGTAGTGTGGCACCCGCATGGCAACATCTCATGGGCTGGGTGGAAATCATCCTGGATGATGAATTTAGCCTTTTTTTGCGATCCATCTTTTGTGATTTCTGTTACTGCAGTTATTAATGTGTGTGTGTATGCCCATGACCTGTTTAATTATATCTTAGATGTGTCTTTTGTCCTTCTTTTATTATGTGCAGCACAGAGACGATTTCCTGCTGTATTTTACATTAAAGTTCTATCTTATCTTGTGTTTAAGAGAAACTATGACACGTGTCGGGTGACTACCGTCAGGAGCATCGTTCTGCTGTCCGTTCCGATCGCCGCCGTCCTCGGCATTCATCCTCATCTTCCCTTTCATCACCTTCTCCAGCTTCGGTTCCCCGTTCGGCTTCCAGCTTGTCTCGGTCTGCCCCTCCCCTTCCGTCCCGTCACCCGTCCCCTTCTCCTCCTCGGCCCCGTAGTCGGACCTCCGCTGGTAAAGTTCACTGTGACCGCCACTCCCGTCATCGCAGCCGCTCCCGTCATCGCAGTCGTTCTCCCCGTTCACGTTACACGGTTCCCTCTAGGTCCCCCCCTCCCGTTTATACCTTTCCCCTGCACCCGCTTCGCCATCTTCCCGCGGTACGACGTTCGCCGGTGGCTACAATTTCTCATCCGGACGGGCTCCGCGCCGTTTCTCCCTCACGGACCCTCCATCGGATCTCCCTCCCTACATGCGAGGAGGACACCCTTAGTCTCCTTCCTGATGATTCGGTCTCTAATCTCCTCGACTTTGGCGGCCGGTCCCTTTCGCCGCACTCTGATGTATCGGATGCGCCTGTGTCGACTACACTCCCTTCGTCGTCGCGCACGGAAACGCTTCTTTGCATTAATGAAGCGGCTCGTATTGTCGTGGCCGCCCTACCGAAAGACGAGTGCCCTCCGTCCCCCCCCCGCTCAAACGGAAGGTGTCCGCCTTTGTTGATTCGGACCGGCAACAGAAGAGATTCAAGTCGCTGCCTCAACCGCCTGGATTTCAAGATATGCGGGATTCATTCTCCGCTCATCTACACACGGATTCACAAGACTCCTCCTTTTTTGCGGATCGCAAGTGGCCGGCTGACCTTGACATCGCGTTCCGCCAATCTTGGTACGCGGGCCATTCACAGTCTTTTCAGTGTACTCTTCCCACGTTGGACCCTCCGTCTGTGGCGCAGCTTGGCGGCAACTCTAAGCTACGACCTGAAACTATGACCTGAAACAGTGCCAGAACTACAGAACTATCAGTCTGATAAGTCACCCTAGCAAAGTAATGCTTAGAATCATTCTCAACCGCCTCAAAACTTTCGCCGAGGAACTGCTGGCAGAAGAACAGGCTGGCTTCAGAGTTGGAAGAAGCACTGTAGAGCAGATTTTCAACTGCCGCGTCTTGATCGAGAAACATCTGCAGCATCAGCGCGAACTCTACCACAACTTCATTGATTTCAGGAAAGCATTTGATCGCGTCTGGCACGACGGACTCTGGCAAGTCATGAGATCGTTCAACATAGAGGAGGGACTGATCCAAATTATAGAAGCGCTTTACAAGAACGCCTGCAGCGCGGTTCTACTTAACAATCAGTCAGGCGAGTTCTTCAGGACGACGATCGGTGTCCATCAAGGATGCCTGCTCTCTCCTGTCCTTTTCAACATATTCCTGGAGAAGATCATGCAGGAAACCCTCCACGACCACCATACTTCAATCTCTATTGGTGGCAGATCCCTGTGCAATCTTCGATTCGCAGACGACATTGACCTCATGGCAGGCAGCAATAGTGAGCTTCAAAACCTGACAGACAAACTTTCAAGTAGCGCAGGGTCTTATGGCATGGAGATCAGTACGGATAAAAGCAAAGTGATGATCAACACCACAAGCGACAGCAGCAGCAACATCCACATGAACGGCCAGACGCTAGAAGAGGTCAATAGCTTCAAGTACTTGGGAGCCACCCTGTCCAAAGACGGTAGTTGCATAGCAGAGATCCATATCAGGATAGGTACAGCAACATCCGCAATGGCCAGGCTGGACAGGATATGGCGAAGTAACTCCATCAGCTTCACCATCAAGTACATGCTTTACAAGTCCCTCGTAGTGTCTATTCTACTCTACGGCTGTGAGACTTGGACACTTCTTGCAGACTCAGAAAAGAAAATCCAGGCCTTTGAGAACAAGTGCCTGAGGAAGTTGCTCCGCATCTCGTACCGCGAGCACAAGACCAACGAATATGTACGGAGCATCGTCACTTCCCTGGTGGGCCCACATGAACCCCTTCTGGCAACCGTGAAACGGCGCAAGCTTGCTTGGTTTGGCCACGTGACCCGACATAACACCTTGTCCAAGACTATCCTCCAAGGCACTCTTGAAGGATTGATTGATTGATTGTACATTGCTTAACGTCCCGACAGCAACAAGGCTTTCTCAGGACGTGCCTGCACTGCTTGTGAAAAAATAAAAAATGAACAGAACATTGAATGTATGTCGCCAGCCGGTCAAATACGTTAAATAAACCTAACACATGGGGCCTAAATAAAGCTAAGACCATTTAGCAACACACATCCAATATCAAGAGCTACAGGCAGTGCAGACAGTAGGGAGAGTTTTAAAAAGGCAAATACAGGTGAATGGACAAAGGGTAGACAGAAACACATGCCCCAGAATAGAGAGAAAAACCCACCCTGTGGGGCTGACCAGGGTGACCCTGGGAACTAAAAAATACCTAACCCCACCCAAGTCCCCCAGGGCAGACCCGGGTGGAGTCACTCTCGAAGGAAGTCGTCGGCGAGGTCGTCAGAGAAAGAGTTGGGTCGCAAACATAAAAGAATGGACCGAACTCGAGATGCCAGACTTGCTTGCCACCGCCCAAAATAGAACTCAGTGGAGAGCACTGTCTGTTGCTGCTGCCTTTCAGTCCCCCCAACGCCCAGTTCGGGCAAGGGACTGATGATGATGATGATGATGACATGATAGGGTTGTCTTTAGTTTGCTTTGTATTCGGGAGGTTCAGATCAGGCTGGGGCAATTGACACCCGCCATGAGAGTAGAGACCCCTTGGCAAATGGGCTTTACCTGTTCCAAGCCACTGTCCATTTGTTATTATGTAAACTGTTGAGTGAGCATGAGTGATTGTGAGTTGCACCTGAGGTGGCAAGACAAATTTCCTGTATGTGGCAACATGTATTTGGAACAATAAAGTTGATTGATTGATCTCACAGAAACGTCAGACCAGCCTTGCCGATATTATTTATTTTTTTTATTTATTTATCACTTGATATGCTTTTGCTGTATTTGATTGATGCTAATTTTAAGGTTCACACACAGACTTCATCCGTATTTCATTTGTGGACATGCAGACATTGCTGACTAGCTTGGTTGGTTTAGCCCCTTCAGTGCCAGAGATCACAAATTTTGCACATTAAAAAACGCAAGTGCTGATATTCGCGTAAAGATACAGATATAAAGAAATAAAATAGGCATAACTAACATAGGACTAGAAAGAGACCACAGGGAATCATGAGTGTTTAAGTCTCTTGTCCCTGGGTAGTGTTTGCCTTGCCCCAGCAGTTCAGGGGTTAAAAAAACCAACCCAACTTTGAGTGTGATGAGATCGCACAATCATTTACTTTGATCTGTCCATTTGTGTCATAAGAAAAGGTGTTGACATGTACAATAATATGACCCTAGAAACAGACTATTCCACACATCAATAAAAGGTGGGGAGGGAAGGTGTCACAACTGTTGCTGGCAATCAATGGCCACCTAACCATCTACCTGTCATTTTATCCCTATCACCACTAATCACATTGGGTTTTTACAAAACAAAACTCAATGAACTGTATGCAAATGTACAACATATTGAACATTTTCTAACGTGCAGCATGCTGTGCTTTTCTGAGACCTAGCTACTTAGCAACATAAAAGATGATAGTGTTGCAATTGATGGATTTTATACATTCAGATGTGACAGACATAAAGATTCAGGGAAAAAGAAGGGCGGTGGACTTTACGTGTACATATAAAACAAGAAGTGGTGTAATTTGAACATGTCGCTGATGTACATATTCTGTTCACCAGACGTTGAAATCATGACAGTAAGCGCACACCTGTATTACATTCCGCGGGAAATTTCACAAGTTTTAGAAAGATGCTGCCGATGTCATCGCTAACCATCTACATGATCTTGACACTCGTGCGGCCGATGTGTTCAAGTGTGTGTCACGGGTGATGTCAATCAGTGTAATCTAAAGAACGTTCTGCCAGGGTTCCACCAAGTGACGTATACAACACGAAGGGACCAAACTCTTGATGTGTTTTGGTGTAATGTCAGAGATTTGTACATCGCTGTTCCTATGCCACCTCTAGGACAATCTGATCACAACTTAGTTAACCTCATGCTACATTATACACCATGCATACAACACGAGCCGCCAGTTACCAGGACAGTACAGAAGAGGTCCACTGGCTGACACAGTTTGTAGCTACATAAATTTATGCATAAATAGTGTTGTACCTTAAAAAAAAAACAGTTAAAATCTATTCCAACAACAAGCATCAGGTCACGAAGCACATCAAGGAGGTCTTAAACAGAAAGACAAAAACGTTTGAAGACAAGAACAAAGAATAGTTATGGAGAGTACAACAAGAACTGAAAAGGGAGCTTAGAAAGAGGAATTAGAAGGGCAGTGCCACAAATATTTTTGGGATTTTGTCACAAGTAGAACCTCTTTCTAATCATTTATTCATGTTGATGGGTAAACCACATCTGACAGACAAAGTGGCAGTACCTCTACCGTGCTGTCTGCTTCTCCCCTCTGAATGCCAGTCTAAGGCCTCTGGTGGATTAGATTTATTGGTTTATAACCATCTTTTTTTATTTTTCTTTAAATTGTGGTGTTTTTTTGCGGGGGATATTCAGTACTTTTTCTCCATAGGGGGTGCACTGAAGAAAGATGCTAACCCCCCTGGTGTCCCTGTTTATGCTATGGCTGGCAACCATACTCAGGCGGGACAGGAGACTGGACACCTCGCCGCTCTGAGATAGCGCCCCCCCCCCCACCCCCCCACTGAGATAGCCTAACCCCCCTCTGCTCCTTATCCATTTTTACTCCTTTTTTTTTTACCCATTTGAAGCTATACATCAGAACGCTTCAAAACTGTGAGGTGCGGTTGTGCATGCTGAGGTCCATCAGCCTCTTAAACTGTTTGTGCTCCTTGCCTGAAAGTGGTTGATGTGCTGTGCTACGTCGTGTCCAAGCGTGCTGTGCTTGCTTGTCACACGGGTCATGGACAGCAGGTGTGGGGAGTCGATCAGGACAGCATGCACATCCACCACTTGTGGTACCATCAGTCCACCATCTCTCATACACATAGCTCTGCACACAATGGGGGATGGACATTAACATTACCAGTCAAAACAATCCTCATGTCTAGGAGAAGCTCTACATGAACAGTTGTACCTGATAATTGCTCTTTATTTTACTGTTTCAGCCTGCATTACATATTCATTATTTTATCAGTGGTTTAAAAACAACCCGAGACAATATGTTTTTTGCACAAGATGAACGACAACCTGTGCACTGTGATTTCAAATGATGGCTTGTATTAATTTGTTGATTATTGCCATTTGAATTCACCAGTATTCACATGTAATTAATGACTGGCACAAGCCTGCGATAGCGGCAGTGTTCCTGTGTGATGTCAATTCAGCGTCTTGTGTATTATCAGCTTTGATAACTTTATGATCTGTTCAGTACTAAAGTGTCTATAAAATATCAGAAAGTGAATCTGAACTTTAGTTCTCCTGCTCTAGCATGACACAGAGAAGAAGTAATTGTTCCTCAAATGCACAGTGGTTTTTAAAGGTGTGTTAACATCAAGTCTAAAAGATCATAGATAATTAGCTTAAGCTCATGTGCAATAGGAAAAAAGATTCTATGTATTGGGCCAGTGTTTGTCTGTCCGCTATCTGTCTGTTGTAAATCACCATCCATTCTGCATGGTAAATGTTAAAGTTGTCATTTTCTCAGAGACTAATGAAGTTGTGGCAACTTGGCGCAAGGATACTTGCTGATAAAATCTTTCAAAACATACCGATTTAAAACTGAGATGGAGTATTTTTTAAAATTCTGTCAGCCAGGGGCCTATATACGTCAAGCAACAGCTGTAGAGTCTAGACCACTGCACACCGTGAACACAGTGTGAGATACACTGAAGTCACAAGGGGTCTCCTGCCAGCATTAGGCGTACCCGGCCGGTACATTTGGGAGCCACACTCCACGCATCTATAATTCCTACCAGCACTTGTCGTTCCACAGGTGCAAATGGAGCGTGGCTGAGAGAGAGAAGAATAGAGATCCGAAAGACAATGAAATCAATAATGCCGCATTGATCATTAAAATCTCGCCATTTTTAATATTAAAATTATTGGCCCCCCATTACGTCCCCTTTATTACCGAATCAACCCTGTTAATTTGAAAAAGTGGTGATCATGATCGGTGCGGCATTATTGATCGGATTATCTTTCAGATCTCTATTCTTCTCTCTCTGTAACTATTGTCTCTGTCAACACCAACACATTTACCTGTCTAAGTGATTCCAAGTGGAACTTTATACGTTACAAACAAGTTACAACTTACTTTTAGGAACATGCAGAGGTAACCTTTAAGTGAGTTGTCCTAAGAACTTAATAATTTCTTAACATAAGAACCTATTAATTACTTACCCTAAGTTCTTACAAGTTCTTACAACAACTTGACTCCAGTCCCAAGATACTGAGACAGATTTGTCAAGATACAAAGACAAAAAAATAACTTTTTTTATCAATAATACTCTGGTGGTGGAGCGGATGGGGCTAAATAATCAGGCACAAGTGTTGTAAATGACTTGTCATCTCTCTGCGTAGCATATGACAAAAATATTGATTGATTACCAAATCTGATCTTTATTTGCTTGAAAGTAGACCTTGAAGTTTTTCTGTGGTTTCTTTTACACCGATCTGTTTTCCCCTCTCTAAAAATCTAGCCTTTAGTTCTTCAACATTCACAGGAGATTGGCTACGCATTTGTTTTGTATTTCAGATTTTTGTTTTTTTGTAATTGTTCAAATCATCCTGCACTCTCTTAAATTCTTGATCGCTAATAAAATTGTCCTCCAAAGATTTACTTATAATAAGTTTCATACTGCTGAGCTTTGCTCCAGCGAGCGTACTCAACGCTTCATGTTTCTGTAATTTTGTGTGAAATCTTTTGTTTAAGGCTTCCAAACCAAAGCATGTCAGGCATGTAGCAACGCTAACACCCTCAATTGCAATTTCAATTAAACTTCCAATTCCTGTGGCAAACAAAACAATACCCCCCACAGAACATCCAGTTGAAACAGCACCCACAGCCATAGATGTGTTTTGAACAGAATTGAAAACTGTCTTATACCGTCTTTTGCACCGTGAGTATTTTGCTTCCTCACTTTCCAAATATTTAATTGCTTCTGTAATATTCATTAAACGGAATGCGTCTGCCTGTAATGTTTTATCTGATGCAATTGGCACAGTTGTCGCATGCGGATCAATCGACACAGTCTCAGTCGTCGTTAGTTGTGGATACAAGTTTACCCTTTTTTTATTCACAAATATTTTTTATTTAATCAGTGATTACATTTTGCAACTCGCCAAAAGTATACAATTTGCTGGCGTAATAAAACGAAACAAGATCAATGTGTTCTAGTTTTATGAAATTTAGAAAAACAAAAGTTATTTTGTCGACCAATATCTTGACAGCTGGAATATTGCTTGAAACCTCAAAAACATCAACATTTTTTCTAATAGCAATAAAAACTTTTGATGATTCTGTCACTGTGTCATCCCACGTTAGTTTTATTTCCTGTGCTATATCTGCCTCTTTTGCAGAAGTTAGAGATCTCATGATAATTTCAAATACTATTGTCGCTTCTCTTGCGATGGGAAAGTTTGATGGTGCAAACACGACCTTTGCATCTGATCTGCCCTTTCTATGCATAAGAAGATATCGTCTTTTTTCGTACTCCTGTATTTTCAGTTTAGCTCTGCTATAATTGTCTTGTGTAAAACTTGGAACAAGACTCACAATCAAAGGTCCGAGTTAACAACTTTTCTGAACACTAAGGCGCCTTCATCATCAGTATATACATAAGGACTAATAAATTCCAACTTTATGTCGCCGTCAATTGTTGGCGCAAGCGGTGGCGGTGCAGGCACAGGTGAAACTACCCACTTATTACCCACATGTATTAAGTTGTAGGGCGCATTATTTACAGGCGGAGTAGGAACAGTGACATCACACAGCTGACCAAGTTTAGGAATCGGCCTCTCTGTTCCGTCCTTCATGTCATCGATTACTTTCCGCTTGTACATAACAAAAGAATCAAGTTCAAAACCATATACCTCCCCCACCTCCCCCTCCTTCTCAAAATCCTGCAAATCAGCCAAATCTTTCAACTCTGTTACAGGACACGCGACTGGAATAATTCTTAACTTTGGACCAGCACTCATTTTTATAAACAAAAATAAAATTATTTAACTTCTAACACAACAGTAAAATCGTGCATCACAACTGGTTTGTCATCCTGATTAGTTACAGATATACACAGTGACTCAAAGAAACTGGAACCTAATTTCTTAAACTGCAAATTAGGAAATCTAACAGCCACACTTTCACAATAAGGTGCAGTTCCAGTTGGTAAGCTTCTGAACAAAGTTGAAGGCTTTCCATTGTGTACATTTTAAGTTGTGTTTAGTTTGTTCAAATGCACATTAAATACTGTGTGTACTGCCAAATTGACAGAACGTTTTCCAGTTACTTTAAGTTTTCTTGTCCTCAATGTCATTATATTAGAAAAAAATCTTCTTCAGAAATATACCAATCTTCATCCAAATAATAACCAAGTAAACATGCAAATTTAACTGACATTTTTAACCAATCTTGTTTCGAAGATTCTAATGTAACAAGTAGGTTAGCTGGATTTAAAGTTGCTTTAATATTAAATTTACTTTGAAACTATTCAGCTATAGTACAAAAGTCATAATACCCAGGTGGTAAAGCTTCAGTCACACCACCAAAAATTACTTTATAATTTATATCATCTTCTACATTAAAGCACTTTACAGTGTAAAACATTTCATGGATAGCTACAGCCTTGCTACCATCACGATTATCAATCCCATTAGTTAACCACACTGGTTTGCTTGTGTCAAGATTTGTTAAGGTAATAAACATTTTATTATCTCATAAAAAAGAACATGATGGAATTTAAATCACGAACAAGCGTAAGCACAAACGCATTTCAATTTAACGTGGATGGAAAGTATAATGTCGCCCCAACTTATGAACAGAAAATAATTCAACTAAATCAGCTCGATATAGCTGTGTCTGAACAAGATCTATTTCAAGTGAAAGTACCCAACCCCTTTGACCATTACCTAAACCCTCCAATAACAGACGATGCTACGGCAAGAAAGTAGTCCTCAAGTCCACTACAGATGTTTCAAAACCAACTTAACTTTGCTATACTATGCTCAACTACAGGCTGTGGTGTTTCATTTACAGACCACTTGAATCACTCAAACAAACTGATTAGGTCTGTGTATTGTTTCCACACATATTACCAGCTTAGAAGAATACTGTCAGAACTTCATACCCCACTAAATCCAGTTTCAACAGGTTTAACAACCCCATGGATATGAAAGCGTTTGAACGTATATGTAATGAATTTAACATCGGTACCAGGTATGACTACACAAAAACTTGATGATCACAACGGTATAGGTACATTGTATTATGCTATGAGTCAGACAATACCCTCAAGATTACTACCCTGGTTACACTTCATTCTCGTCTAATCACATGTCTGGTTAGGATCAATAGAACAGAAACAATCTAATGCCTGGACCATATTTATTTTAGACAAAAGTGACGGGTTTACTCAAGCGGGAGTCGAGCGCATAAATGAGTCAATCAGAACATGGTGTGGTGTTTACTACATGCACAATCATTAACAAAATCAAACATTTTAAACGGGAGTGGGAAATTTGAAGCACAAAAACTAGACAAATCTAGAAGATTTAATTAATTCAGTGGTTGATCTCCCATCAAGCATACAGCGCTATCAAGACTTACTCAGATATGCTAGATCAAAAGTTGACTTTGTAGTAGGCATCGGGTTATACATGTTACCATCTGACCTTCAACTCCAAATGGGTACAATAACAAATTATAATAATGAAATAATAGTTGCAGGTGTTGGTCAAAAATTAGGACTCAATCAATCTGTGAACGTAGGGGCAACAACCACACACCAACAGATAATAAAACCATTACAGTCAGTATCAGCCCTGGCCCCGCCCCCGGCACCCATACACAGATGAGTCAGAGAGAACTGCATTGGCAATAGGCCTTACTGGATTAGGGGTTTTACTTTTTTACCTGTTTCATTAAATATCCCACCATTAACCCACCTACTGTCACCAACAACACCCACACATGCTCCGCCATAAATCTTACTACTTTTGCTGCTGTACTAATAAGCCAACTAACAACTGTGCCAATTATGCCAGGCAAAGCATCCATTGCTTTTACAGCCAATTTCTTAAGCAAGTCTGATATGTGTGACAATTGTTTCTTTACCCATGACTGTAAATCTTTTGGGTCAGTGGGGGCTGGTGGACCAGGTGGTGCTGGACCACTACCACCCCCACTGCCAGAGACAGCCAACACGACAGTACTGATAATAAACCCAAGAGCAGTAATTAAACTTGCAATTGTAATACCCTGTTCTCTGAAAAGTGTTTTAAGTCTCTCAGCCAAAGTTGTGTCTTCATGAAGTATTTTCTGAATAGTTTCTCTAATCCTGTTGACCTGTGTTTTCAGTTTTTCTCTCCAAATACTAATCGCTTCTAACCTTCCTGATCTTTCTATCTGCAAATCATTTAATCTGTGTTGGATTCTTTCTTTCATTTCTACCCCACCCGGGTCTGCCCTGGGGGACTTGGGTGGGGTTAGGTACTTTTTAGTTCCCAGGGTCACCCTGGTCAGCCCCACAGGGTGAGTTTTTCTCTCTATTCTGGGGCATGTGTTTCTGTCTACCCGAGGTCCATTCACCTGTATTTGCCTTTTTCAAACTCTCCCTACTGTCTGCACTGCCTGTAGCTCTTGATATTGGATGTGTGTTGCTAAATGGTCTTAGCTTTATTTAGGCCCCATGTGTTAGGTTTATTTAATGTATTTGACCGGCTGGCGACATACATTCAATGTTCTGTTTATTTTTTATTTTTCACAAGCAGTGCAGGCACGTCCTGAGAAAGCCTTGTTGCTGTCGGGACGCTAAGCAATGTACAATCAATCAATCAATCTTTCATTTCTGTGTCTTTCTTTTATTGTCTGCTGTAGCCAGTTTCTCTTTTTCACGTTCTGTGTTTATCAAGCTCACCTAGTTTGGCTACATTATTTACCATTTCACCTCTGATTGTCTGCAGTGATTTATCCAAGCCCATAATCTCTCTCATTGACAAAGGTGGGTCTTCTATTGTTTTCATAGCGTCATTTATTTGTCCTTCAGTAAATGAGGTTTCTTGTATTACCGTGTTTGCTATTTCTGGCAGTCTTGTTACTTCTGTCATTTCAATTTCTTGTCCTGTTGGCAACCTTGTTTGCATGTCGTGAAGGGCACTAGCAACTTGTGGTGGTACCAGAGGACCAGGGCCTTGCGCCTTCAATACTAAGATACTTTTCTAACCTTTTTTTACCACTGATATCACCTTGAATTGTACTTAAAGCTCTAAACTTATTTGGATCTTTTATATGTCAATTGAACATTTCCTCTGTCTGTTTTTACAAATAAGTGTCCCTCGCTGTCAAGTTCAAATTGATTAGAATCAAATACATGCGGACGGACACCAATATTTTTATAATATAATTCCACTTTGTCTACTAAAACTTTGTGATAAGACCTAGTAGTATCCCTTGTACCAGTCATATCTGTTCTACTTCCTAAAAGTTCCTGTTGCAAACTCAAAGTATTTCTTGTACCAGTCATTTCAGTCCTATCTGTGATACTAGTATCTGAGGCAATCATGTCATCCATTTTAAAATCTTCATGATTAAATCCTCCCGCTGCCATTGTTTTTATTAATTTAATATTTTTTTATTGTGCATAATAAAATGACATCATCTAACGGATCAAAGTTAGACCCATATAGAAAACTACGTGAGCCTCTTGGTGTTAAGGGCATTAGACAATCAATTGTCATCACAAACAATCTAAGTACTATAGACCAGAACCAAACACTTACAATCAAGTTTCCAAACCTAGGCCCCAGTGACGTTATTGTTCCTGGTACTGCACGCCTTGCTTTTAATATTGAACTTTCATCAGATGCAGACGTAAACAGAACACTAGTTAACAATCTTGGCAGAGCAATTATTAGAACTATTAAAGTAAAACTTGAAGGACAGGAAGTGTTTAGTCTAGATGACGCTGACGTGTTCTACTGTTACAAAGATCTTTGGCTCACAAGAGAAGAACGAGAGGATCGTATTTATCAAGGCATACAGTATGACAATATTATGAAAATTAGAATCGACGCCAAAGATAAAGTAACTAATACAGCCAAGGATGTTATATTAGCAGAAACATATGGAACCAGGTTTTACATTCCACTTGAATTTGAAATCATCACAGCGCATTTGCCTTATTACCAAGGAGCACTGAATGACCGTCTAAGCTTTGAACTAACTTTCAATGACTACTCCAAAGTTATTAAATCATCTGCCACAGACGCAACATATAAGATTTCTAACATCTCCTTGGAACATGAAATTGTCACACATACTGAACTAGCTAGACTCATACAAAATCAGTATCAGTCAAGACTGCCGATTTATTACGACAGGGTGATTAGACACAGTTTAATGCAAAAAGACAAGAGCGACCCAATGTGGAACATAAACCTGAACACACCTGCCAGGTCACTGAAAGGCATACTTATGTTGTTTGTTGAATCAGCGGCTCTATACAAACGTGATTCAGAAAAATGTTACAATCCAAAGATTAGACATTTATCTTGTACAATTGAAGGCCGTCCAAATCAAGTGTACGCATCTGGAATGCATCCTTACCAGCACTGCGATGAGATCACAAAGTATTTTGCGGGTGGAAGACTTAGAGAAAAACCAGCAAACATAAACAAAGATTTACATTTATATGACATTAGGATCGGACAATACCTTACAAATAAATATGCTCTGTGGTTAGATCTTCGTAGTACAGACGATGACTACCTACATGGGTCAGGTTGTACTGTTGAAAACGGCAGTGATGGAATTACAATCCAGATACAAAAAATGGTTGAAAAAGCTGAAGCCATAAATATATATTTGTATCTGATTTATGACGCACAACTCAATATTGCAGAAAGCATATTAAAATGAACTTGCTGACACTCGACCCACACTGTGGCTTATTTTGTGGTGTCACTGGGTGTGGTAAAACTGAATTTGTACTTAATCTCTTACAAACAAGATACATACATCATTTTGAAAACATAGTAATATTTTGTCCTACAATCAAACATAACAAAGCTTATCACAACCGTACATTCATTTGGAATGACGACAACATTTACTTAGTCGACCCTGAGAAAAAAACTGAATGACTACCTACAATATTATTACAAGCAATTTGAAGGACAGAAAACGTTGTTTAGTGTTGATGACTGTTCTGCAGAGAAAGACATTGTCAAAAAAAGAAACACTTTAGCAGAACTTGCCTTCAGTGGCAGACATGCAAATGTCAGTGTATGGATTCTCACTCAAAAATATAATGCTGTACTGAAAGATTTTCGAGAACAGTTAAAGTTTATCTGTTTGTTTTACTGTAAGGATCGTGACAGCTTTGTAGACTGTCTCAGAGAAAACGACGTCATCCCAAATAAGAAAGAACGAGACATTGTAAAAAATAAACTGAATTCAACTAAGCATCTAAAGATTATTTTAAAGACAGATCAGCCCACAGGGTATGGGTTAGTGAATTAATTTATTTTTTTGTTTGTCCAATAAAAATGACAGATGAATAAATCACGCAATATTGGCCTATTGGTGAAATCATAGATATTACATACTACTTTAAAGATGTTAAATATGTGAACGGGCTTTATAATAAAGGGCCACCTGGAAATTTATTTATAACACCAGTAACACCAGTAACACTGTACATGTCAGGTAATATAACTTTGGGTGTCGATAATCCATTTAAACCAACAATAATATGAAAAATAACTGTTGATATTAAGACACAAACTTTCACTGTTAATGAATATTACAGTGGCTGGTTTAATGCAGTGTGTAATGGAATAGTGAAAGAACTAAACCAAACAAATTTGTATTTGTCCAGTGTTACAGTTAATAAAATGGTATTACACATACAGAGTCAGCGTTAATATTTTTTATTTAATATTTTGTCCGTCAAATAAAAATGACGGACAATGCTCAAAGCCCATCAGGCTCGACAAGCCAATCAGGCTTAAGAAACGTGTTTCACACAACAGACTTGCCTATATCTAATAGTAACAATGTTTATGAATCGATAGAAAGATCTTTCTCTGTCGTGCAAGATAATCTTCTTTCAGGCAGTGTAAAGATTCAGATTGTTGCAAAAATAGAATTTACTAGAGTAGACGGTGAAGTGATTGTATCGTATATCTCGACAAGACAACACACAGTTAACACAAGAATTGATTGTACATTGCTTAACGTCCTGACAGCAACAAGGCTTTCTCAGGACGTGCCTGCACTGCTTGTGAAAAAAAAAATAAACAGAACATTGAATGTATGTCGCCAGCTGGTCAAATACATTAAATAAACCTAACACATGGGGCCTAAATAAAGCTAAGACCATTTAGCAACACACATCCAATATCAAGAGCTACAGGCAGTGCAGACAGTAAGGAGAGTTTTAAAAAGGAAAATACAGGTGAATGGACAAAGGGTAGACAGAAACACATGCCCCAGAATAGAGAGAAAAACCCACCCTGTGGGGCTGACCAGGGTGACCCTGGGAACTAAAAAATACCTAACCCCACCTAAGTCCCCCAGGGCAGACCCAGGTGGGGTGTTAACACAAGAAGGGAATTGGCAAGAAGGGAATTGGAGAACGTGTTTAGACAAAGACTGTTGCCTGACTTTCTTGAAGCAATTGACAAAGCTAGAATGAAGGGGTCTGGTTGGCACGAAGGGCATGTACATGAACTACAATTAAAACAGTGAAGGTATCATCCTATATTAGGTAAATCATGGATACCACTGCCAACAGATTTGATTGTACATTGCTTAACGTCCCGACAGCAACAAGGCTTTCTCAGGACGTGCCTGCACTGCTTGTGAAAAAAAAAAATAAACAGAAAATTGAATGTATGTCGCCAGCCGGTCAAATACGTTAAATAAACCTACAACATGGGGCCTAAATAAGGCTAAGACCATTTAGCAACACACATCCAATATCAAGAGCTACAGGCAGTGCAGACAGTAGGGAGAGTTTTAAAAAGGCAAATACAGGTGAATGGACAAAGGGTAGACAGAAACACATGCCCCAGAATAGAGAGAAAAACCCACCCTGTGGGGCTGACCAGGGTGACCCTGAGAACTAAAAAATACCTAACCCCACCCAAGTCCCCCAGGGCAGACCCGGGTGGGGTACTGCCAACAGAGGTTGCAAACAAAAAGGCTGTTGTTAATATACAGAGCAATGACCACCATTGTTTCCTGTGGTGTGTGCTTGCTAAACTACACTTTGTAAAATCAAAACCTGAGCGTGTATCTATCTACACCAAATTTGTAAATGAACTTAACTTCAGTGGTATAGATTTCCCTGTTAAAATAGAAAAAAAAAGTTAAATGTTTAGGGCTTAACGTCTTTTGTCCACCAAGAGGGTGATTTCAAAGACGGGGCAACGAAAAAGGGTCTGAGCAAATTTTGACCCAAGCTGGATTCAAACCCGGGACCTTTTGGTCTGGAGGCAAACACTTTTACCACCGAGCCACCCAGCTCCCCTGTTAAAATAGAAGATATAGATTTGTTTGAAAAACTAAATCCTGGTATATCTGTAAATGTGTATGTATGGGATAATGAGTCTGTTGACAAGTTACAACCCATTAGAGTATCACCACTTGCCCCAACCTACGGACAGTCAGAAGATAAACATGTTGACATGTTATTAATAGGTGATGACAATAACTTTCACTACACAATTATCACAAATATGTCACGACTAATTCATAATCATGTATCAAAACACAATGGCAAACAGGAAGTGTGTAAAAGATGTTTACAAAGATTCTCCTCTATTAAAGTAGCACATAAACATGTCCTGCACTGTAGGTCAGCTGATGACATACAAACTGTACTTAAGTATCCAGATCCTGGTAGTCAAGTGTGTTTTAAGAACTATGGAAATCAGCAAAAGCTGCCGTTTGTAGTGTATGCTGATTTTGAATCACTGGTTGTACCATATGAAGGCCCTGTTCCAGAATCATTACCAAAGACTATAAAGTTGAGTGACCAAGTGGTGTGTTCTTTTGGATACATTATTGTCAGGTCAGACGGACAGCATTCAAAACCTGTTATCTACAGAGGGGAAAATGCAGCATATCTGTTTTTAACAGAAATGAGACAACTGTATAGTCAGGTAGTACATTATCTCACAACATGTCAGAGATCTTTGGTGATGACAGAAGAAGACAAACTGAAATTTGATACAGCTGCCCGCCTTGTCCTCAGAAAGAAAAAGTCCGACCACATCACTCCCCTGCTCAAGCTCCTTCACTGGCTCCCCATCCCCCAACGCATCCAATACAAGATTCTGTCTCTCTGCTACAAATCCCTGAACAACTACGCTCCTGCCTATCTCTCCAACTTTACTTAACCCCTACACTCCTCCCCGCTCCCTCCGCTCCGCCTCCGACCCTCTCCGCCTCCTCATCCCCCGCACCAAACTCAGCACTTTCGGTCCCTACTCCTTCTCAGTATACAGTCCATCCACCTGGAACACTCTCCCACTCTCTCTCCGTCAGAAACACTCGCTCTCCTCCTTCCAATCCACCCTCAAAACTCACCTCTTTCAACAGTTCTAGCACTATATTACCACACTCCCCACCCCAAGCTGACCGTCGTAATGTATTTTCACTATTTGTGTTACGTGAGTCATTGTCTAAAGCGTGTGCATGCGTGTGCGAGTTGTGAGTGCGCGCTTAGAGTTATAATTATTATAAGATAAGCGCTTTATAAATACCATAATTATTATTATTATTATTATTATTAGCTGTGACGTGTTGGATTTGTGAACAACCTCTCCAGGGTGATAAAGTTCGTGACCATGACCACATAACTGGGCGTTACAGAGGTACTGCACATAACAATTGTAACTTGTTATTAAAAACAGATCCCAAGACATATAAGTTACCTATCTTTTTCCACAATCTAAAGGGGTATGATTCACACATTATCATGCGTGCTGTGGATGAGTCTTACAAAAAGATTAGTTGTATTGCGCAGACAACTGAGAAATATTTGACCGTTAGATTGGACAACAAATTAGTGTTTTATGACTCTATGCAACATTTGTCTTTAGGTCTTGCTAGTCTGGCAGATGGACTGACATCGTTTCCAATAACAAGTAAATATTTTGAGCCAGACTTGATCAAGAAAGGAGTGTGTCCGTACGAGTACATTAATCACTGGGTTGTGTTTGAGGAAAGGAGACTGCCACCAAAAGAGAAATTTTATTCTACACTTAATGGTAAAGGTATTTCTGACTCTGATTATCAACATGCACTTGATGCGTGGGATAAACTAGGGTGACTACCACGATCAGTACTTGAAAGCTGACGTTTGTTTGCTAGCAGATGTATTTGAAAGTTACCGTGAAAAGGGTTTGTTACATTACAGTCTTGACCCTGCTTGCTACATAACTAGTCCTGGCATGACATGGGATGCATTTTTGAAATCCAGTAAAATATTTATAGACCTGTTGTCTGATCGTACGATGGGTGAAATGGTGGAACGTGGATTGAGGGGCGGGATTAGTATACAGTGGAGTCCAGTTAACACGAACTCGCTTTACACGAATTTCTGGTTAACACGAACCGATTTTGCATTCCCGGCTGATGGCCTTCTTATTCTGTATTAAAATTTCACTGATAACATGAAATGCTTAACATGAAATTTCGCTTTACACGAAGCTTGTTTCGGTTCCCAACAAGGGCAATTTCACTATTATTCACCTGTTTAACACGAACACGGATTCCATTCACCAAAAACCAATTCATGCTTCGCTCTCACGCTGTAGTACATGACAGATCAGAGAGAACTCTAGTCTGTGATTGGCTGAATAGCCTTCGATTGATGTAATCCGTCTTCTTAGTTATTTGGGTTTAACGCCGAGCAGGCGACTAAGGCCATCTCACGGCGGGATGGGTAAAAATCTGGTCAGCCAGACTAAAAGCAAGGTCTTAAGACAAGATGTAAATATAGATTAAAAATTTCAGGCTAAAATGTCGCACATGTCTTTAAAAGAAATGTCTACAGACTCTCAAAAAGGGCAAATAAAAAAGATTCACATAGTCTATGAATGCTCAAATCTTGTTAAAAATATTGCATGCTCGCAAGAAATTGAAGATTTTGTCCGGGGGAACATCCCGGAACAAAACCTTCAAGGAGTCTGCTGTAAAGTGTTTATATCTGGTGTCAATTAGGTCAGCACAATACAGCAAAAAGTGTCGAACAGAAAACTGCTCATCACAGGCAAAACACCATGGACGCTCATCCTGTTTAAGTAAGTAAGAGTGCGTAACATACGTGTGCCCGATGTGGAGCCGAGCAAGGACAGTCTCCTCACGGCGGCTGCCGCAGCGGAAAGGTAGACTGTCAGACAACTTAGGAAGAGCTTCATGAAGCTTGTTCCCTTCCTCTTTGTCCCACTCGAACTGCCACTCGCGGGCCACGTACGCACTAATCACAGGTTTAAAATCACTATAGACAGTCTGTGTGTCAGGGACAGGGTCACTGCGGGCACTGTTGGCAGCAGAATCTGCGATTCTGTTGCCTTCGATGCCCACATGGCCTGGGACCCAAATAAAAATGATGTCATAATATTCCTTCATCAAGTCCGCGTAGAGCTCTCTAATCTGCACCAGCAGTGGATGGTCTGTTCCCGCGCCCTGAAGGGCCTTCAGGGCAGAAAGAGAGTCAGACAGAATCAGGAAGTTCCTTTCCCGAGACTGATAGGCATGCTTGAGTGCTAGCAGAATGGCCTGCAGTTCTGCACTAAATACAGAGGAATGGTCAGGGAGACGGAGCTTAAATGGGCGTCTAGGATGGCGAGAGGACACTGCAGCCGCAGCCACTCTTCCATCCTCAGACTTGGACCCATCCGTGTAAAGACGACAATAGCCAGGAAAAATTGAAAGGAGTTCATTGAGGCTCTGTTGGTATATGGCTGGTGGAGTACAATCCTTCTTGTGGGCAGTCAAGTCCAGCAAGATGTCAGGAACTGGTAGTAGCCAGGGTGGAGTGACGTGTTGCAGAGATTCCGAAACTTTGTCCAGGTGCACTCCGGCCGCCTGCAGATGAGGTCGGACACGGAAGGAAAGTGGACGGACAGCTCCCGGATGGGCATCGTAAATCTCTGCAAACGACGGGTTAAAAACACAATCATAGGCAGGATTTTCTGGATGGGCCTTCAGCTTCAGAACGTAGCTGAGCATGAGGCGGATGCGGCGGAGCCTGAGAGAAGGCTCCCCTGCCTCTGCATACAGACTAGGAACTGGAGATGTCCTGAAGGCTCCCAGACATATGCGCAGATCTTGATGGTGAATTGTGTTCAGACGCTGCAGAACAGACTTGGAAGCCGAGCCATATACCACAGAGCCGTAATCCAGTTTGGACCGAACAAGGGCCCGGTACAGTCGAAGTAAGACGATGCGGTCTGCACCCCAGTCAGTACGACCAACGACACGAAGAATGTCGAGGGCCTTCCGACAAGAGGTTCTAAGGTAGTTAACATGGTTGCAGAAGGTCAATCTTTTGTCAAAGATGACCCCAAAAACTTTGCCTCTTCGGCCACCTTAATTGGCACTCCAGCAATGCTCAGGCTAGGTTCTGGAAAAAATTTCGTCTGGTTAGTAAAATGCACACAGACTGTCTTGGAGGGCGACAATCTGAATCCATTGAGAGACACCCACCCCTGGATTCGATCAACACACAGCTGCAAGCGCCTCTCAAGGGACGCAAGTCCTCGACCTCGTGGACACAAAGCAAAGTCGTCCACAAACAAAGAGCATTCAGAATCATCCTTGACGGCCTTTACAATGTTATTTATTTTAATGCTAAATAAAACAGGAGATAGAATACTGCCCTGCGGGACACCCATCTCCTGTTCAAAGGAGTCGGAGAGGGTGGAGCCCACACGGACATGGAACGACCTGTTGGACAAAAAATTGTGAATAAAAACGGGCAGATGCCCTTTAAAACCCATGTCCGACAAATCAGACATTATACCATGCTTCCAGGTAGTGTTATATGCCTTTTCAAGATCAAAGAAAATTGCATAGACATGCTGCTTGTTGACAAAAGCATCTCGGATAAAAGACTCAAAGCGGACTAGATGGTCAGTTGTACTACGGAAGCGCCGGAAACCGCACTGGAGGTCTGTGATGAGACCCTGTGACTCAAGATGCCACACCAGTCGGGCGTTGACCAAGCGTTCCATAGTTTTACATAAACATGATGTCAAAGCTATTGGCCGGTAGTTGCCCGGGTCGGCAGGATCCTTACCCGGCTTGGGAATTGGCACAACCACAGCCTGGCGCCAAGATGGCGGAAAATGACCGGTTATCCAGATATGGTTAAAGGCCTTGAGAAGTACAAGGAGTGAATCCTCAGGCAGATGTGTTATGAGCTGATAATGGATGGTATCTAATCCAGCAGCAGAGTCAGTACATTTCTGCATGGCTTGCTGCAATTCTGAAAACGTAAAAGGGGCATTATAGTCTTCCAAGTTATCCGATATAAAATCACAAGCACAAGATTCTCGCTTCTCCTTCTCTCTCTGGAAGAAAGGTGAATAATGCTCTGTTGAAGAATTATGGGCAATGGTGGAGGCAAGCAAATTGGCCACAGCCTTTTTATCTGTGACCAAACTGGCACCATCTCTAAGATGGCCGACAGAAGCCGAACCACCCCTGCCCCTAATTCTTCGAACAGCCTTCCAGACTTTTTGGGATGGAGTCCTAGAAGATAAAGATGAGACGAAGCGTCTCCAGGAAGCACGGCGTTCACGTTTAAAAATGTAACGGGCTTTCGCCCGCTGTCTTTTAAAGGTTAAAATATTTGCTTGCGACGGATTACGAAAAGCACGTCGCTGAGCAGATTTGCGCATTGTTTGGGCCTTGCGGCACTCTTCATTGAACCATGGTACTCTCGGCTTCCGAGGGAGTGATGTGGAAGTTCTAGGGATGGTTTCACCTGCAACCTCCAACAAAATAGAAGTAAAACAAGAAACAGGTTCTTCAGCTGACATGACCACCTCCTCTGTAAGACGAGACTGACAGAGAGAGGCAAACAGAGACCAGTTAGCTTTCTTGAGATTCCAGCGCCCCACCGGCATTTCCTCCTCACAGCTGACCGATGACAGGACTACTGGGAAGTGGTCACTACCACACAGGTCGTCGTGAACCTTCCAGTCAAAGTCCAGCATGAGAGAAGGATCACACACAGTGAGGTCTAGAACAGAACTAGATCCGGAACCTGAGTTAGAGTATGTAGGTGAGCCATCGTTAAAGACACATAGGTTAAGTTGAGAAAAAACATCTTCTAACATCTGACCTCTGCCATCATAGTGGTCACTACCCCAAAGGTGAGCATGACCGTTAAAATCCCCCATGAGAATAAAAGGAGGGGGCAGTTGATCTACTAAGTTAAAAATATCATTGCTACAGACCCGCAGTGATGGTGGCAGGTAAATACTACATATGGTTATGGTCTTTTTTAAGGTAACCCGAGCAGCGACAGCCTGAAGACAGGTGTCGATGCTAACGGGGCTACATAAAATTTGGCTACTAATGAGAAGAGCCGCTCCACCCGAGCGCCTCTCCGAATCAGAGCCTTTATGTATAACATTAAAACCATTAAAAGACACAGGGTCAGAAGTCTTCAGGTAAGTCTCCTGAAGAGATATTACTGAGGGGTTATAGAACTTGACTAAAAGACGTAATTCCTCAAAGTTAGCTCGAAAACCACGACAATTCCACTGAAGCAAAGAGTCCATGATTAAGTCTTATCTGGGGGTAAGGAGTTTTTCCCCCCTTTTTCCTTTACCTTGGAAGGAGTTGAAGAAACAGAGGGGGGCCGGCTCCCGGGCCTCCTCTGGTTCTTCGGAGAGGAAGGGGGTGGAGCTGCCGCAGCATCAGCAACAACAACTTCCACTCCCTCCATCCGCTCCTCCAGTGCATCATATTTGTTTTGAAGGGGGACATCAGTGTTCCCCTTCTGGGCCCGTGCGCACAGCGGTCCCATAGATTTCTTAGACTTCTGGTCCTGGGCAGCGTTCCTGCCGCTAGAGTTAGCGGCCTTAGAAGGCTGACCAGAGCCAGAAGCCTTTGGAGTTGACTGACTAACAGGTTTGGGTGGGGGCTGAGGCTTAGGGGCAACAGAAGGCGGCACAACCGGACCGGCAGTGTCCGCCTTCTGCGTTCCCTGGCTCCTTGTCACCACCGGAGGAGGGTTACTCTCCAGGGGCGAGAGGAGCCGAGGCTCCGCCCCCAACCAAGAAGTTGGGGTCTGACATGAAAAGTCTTTGGTGGGGCGCTTGCCTGCCACCGCTGCACTAAAAGTATACACTGAGGTGTTAGAGGTTGGGGCAGCCGCAGCTGCACCAGGGCCTTCAACCAGTTTTTTGGCATCCAGAAAGGACAGCCCCTTCTCCACACGCACCTGCTGAATCTTGCACTCGGATATCCAACGAGGGCATTTCTTATCCGAAGCCATATGCGCCCCCTGGCAATTCACACACAGGGGGGTGGCTGTGCAGGACTCAGCAGAGTGTCCGGGCCTAGTGCAACGGGCGCATGAAGCCTCTGCCTGACGGCATGTCTTCTGCCCATGGCCATACTTTTGGCATTTAAAGCACCGGAGGGGAAGAGGGACGTACTTTTTCACTCTCAGGGAGTAGTAACCTCCCCAGATGGTAGTAGGAGGGGTGGGGGTGCCAAACGCCAGGATGATGGTAGGGAGACGGATCTCCCCACCACCTCGCTTGGAAGCGAAGCGCCTGACGTAAGTCACCTCCTGAGACTTAAGGATTCTTACAAGTTCATCTTCTGACAGTTCTGCCAAAGCTTGATCTTTGATTACGCCTCTTGACGAATTCATAGTTTTGTGGGGTGTGACTTCCACAGGAGTGTCTCCGATGGAAGAGAGCCCCAGTAGCCCGCTGGAGTGTGCCCGAGTACGGCACTCCACCAGCAAGTCACCAGACCTGAGGCGCTGGGCGTCAGGCCTGCCAACACGGCTCCTGAGGGTCTCCCCCACCAGAAAAGGATGCAGCTTGGTAACTGGTTTCTCCTTCACCTTGCTATGGACAATGAGGAAGCGAGGCCATACGGCCGACGCCTGAGGCGTCGCTTCCTCACAGTCTGAATCACTGTCATGTGCAATGTCGGTGTCTATGTGCCGTTTCTGTGCTAGTTTTGGTTTTTTGGTTTTATCCATATTATATTAGTAGAGATATTCATCCCCCGGGGGTCCCCGCCCGCCACCGAGCCCAACAAGGGAAAGTGCAACTGTCGGCGGGTCTCCAGCCGACGCACAATGGAGACTGCCCGAAAGATATACTCAAGGGGGTAAGCCCGATTGAACCGTTTGAGCCACCGCCTTCTATCACACCGTTGAATGCAGGGGAATACTGGCGTAAAGCACCTAATCAGCAGCAGAAGCTATAGCATGGTGCTCCGTATAGCAACCCGCATGTCAACAGTGGGATAGGGCTCAACGTGACAAGAGCCGATTGACTAGGCCGGTACGACTAGCCTCCCGTTTAGGTAGAAGTCAAGGCCGAAGTGGAGTGTTGGCACCAGTGAGCCGCAGCCCAAAGGGAACCTCAGCCACCAGGATCCTCTTCTCCCCCGACACGGGTCTCCAAGCACGGCAAACACTTGGGATCCAAAGGACCAAAAAGTCACGAGTATTTTTAAGGACCAATCCAACATGGTACGATCCTCTTCTCCCCCGACACGGGTCTCCAAGCACGGCAAACACTTGGGATCCAAAGGACCAAAAAGTCACGAGTATTTTTAAGGACCAATCCAACATGGTACGACCTAGGTTAGCACAGCTCCTTAAAAACCGGACCAGTGAAAAGGCTGAACAACATATCTGCTGACATCAAGTCCTAATCCTGGACAAAGATGGCACCCGTCCGCTAGCCCACTCAGTCAGGGACTGAGCGGACTACCCACCTACGCCACGTGGAGGCCGGTGCCGGGTAGGCTAATCCGTCTTCTCTTTGGCTAGCGTTTCTGAACTGTATTCATGTTGTTTGCATCATTCGTGTACCAACACAACCCTTTTACCGATGCGGGATTGTACTTCAGCCTGTGTTGCTTTTACCTGATGAATTGTAACTTACTATGGATTTTACCTGATGGATTTTACATTAAATACGCGAGCTGAATACGTTTCCGCGTTTTCATAGCGAGCTGAAGGTATGCATATAACGTACGATAATGTGCCCACTTTTAACCTCGTACTCATTCACGCACACATCTCTTACACACTTTCTCCCTGAGGGCTGCGATCAATTTTGAGGCCATATTGGTTAACACGAAATACGTTTAACACGAAGTGATTTTCCGTGTCCCCAGAAATTCGTGTTAAGCGGACTCCACTGTAGCTGCAAACAATTATGCCAAAGCAAATAATAAATATCTCAAGGTCAAGGTCATTCATTACCTACGTGGACGTGAACAATTTGTATGGATATGCGATGTGTGAGTTATTGCCCTTGAAAAACTTTTGTCTGTATGATTTGTCACAGTATGACATAACAGAGTTAACAAACAATATTATGAATCATGACCGTAACGACGCAAAGGGTTGGATCTTTGAAGTAGACCTAGAGTACCCACACCATCTACACGATTACCACAATGATTATCCATTAGCTGTTGAGAAAATGAGTACGACAGGGAAAAAAGAAGACACTAAACTTGTGCCGAATCTGAGTGACAAATTCAATTACGTATGCCATTATTGCTTGTTGCAGTTTTACATCAGACATGGGTTAGTACTAAAGAAAGTTTACAGAGGAATTCAATTTGATCAAAGCGCTTTTAGATTACATAATGAAGAACACAACATTGCGTGCAAGAGACGGCAACACCGCATCTGACAAAGACTTTTTTAAGCTTATGAACAATGCCTGTTTTGGCAAGACTTTGGAAAATCCTCATCACCGCAAAGATGTGAGACTTGTTACAACTGAATCAGGTGCAATTAAACTTACAGGTAAGCCACAGTACACAGGGTATAAAGAGTTTCATTCATCATTGTATGCAGTGTCACTCAAAAAAAAAGATTGTTAAACTGAACAAGCCAGTATTCATTGGTATGGCAATTCTTGAATTGTCAAAACTGTTGATGCTTGAATTTTATTATGATTACTTCAAACCAAAGTATCCTGAGTGTCGCCTGCTATACACTGACACTGACTCTATGATCATTGATGTGCCTACTGAAGACTTTTATGAAGACATGAAAACAGAACTACACATGTATGACACGTCTGAAAGATCATCCATTATATAGCACACAAAACAAGAAAGTGTCTGGAAAGTTTAAAGACGAACTGAATGAGTGCCAATAGTTGAGCACGTTGGACTGAGATTAAAAATGTATTCTATACTGCATCAAAAAGGAAGTCAGTCGAAAGCCAAAGGTATAAAAAAAAAACAGTGATTAAAAATAAAGACATTCGTCATGAGCATTACAAGCAAGTATTAGATGGGGCATTAATGCCTGATTATCCAAACAAGTCACTGAGATCAAACAAACATAATCTTGAAATGATTCAAACACATAAAAAGTCACTGGCAGTTGGGGACACGAAACGTGTTTTTCACAGTAAGGAGAAAGCTTACGCAACTGGGCACTACAGGCTTAACTTATCTGAAGACATAGCCGATGAATTAATCAATGAGTTAATTACTGAAATGGTCAAAAGTGAGTAACAGTATCTGGGGGAATAATCTGTAATTCTTCTCTGACAAATGCCCTCTGTGGGGCAGGGTCGTACAGATAATATATTGATGGGTTTCCGGGAATTATTATTTTTATATTATGAACAGTCGTGGACCAGATGGGGTCAGTTGCTCTGCGCTTCACGTCGTTCTCGGCCTCACCTGGTTGATATAGATACCTCACCTGTTTTGTAAACAAACTTGTGTCTGGCGTTGGGTCGAGGCTGTTGTTTTTGGCTCTGTAATTGTTTTCAATTTAATAGCATCAACAGGTTTAGGCTGTCCTTCATTATTCATTGCTTTTATCACATGCGGTAATCTCTTCACCCACTCAGTATTACGCGTGTCATGCATGAGTTCCTTAGCATACTGGTAGGTGAAAAGCCTCTCCGATAATTGCTTGTTAAAGTTCTCAACAATTGCCTGTGATCTGTGCATGACTGGAATGCCGCATCTAACCAGTACGCCGTGCTTTGCAAATAACTGATTAACTGTGCCCTTAAATACAGATCCATCATCAACTTGCACAAGTCTAGGGTATTTTAAAGGGCCTCGACTATATATTTTTGTTAACGCTGTAGCAACCGTAATAGCATTCTTGTCAGTTATAGGTTCAGCGTCTTTGTACCTTGAAGCTATGTCTATGACAGTCAGTGCATATTTGTATCGTTTCTTTCTTATTGTGTCATGGGGCAGAAACAGAAGATCCATTTGATGCGTGTCATTTGGTGTTGTGTTTTCAAAATGAGGACGTGTTATTTTTCTTGGAGCAGGTAAATATATCTGCCAAATTGCCTGTCTCTGTAACCATTGTTTTATTTGATTGAGTGATACATCACCGCCTACGGCCGCGTGTAATTTCTGAATAGCGGTGTTACTTTTCCAAAATCCAATTGGGGAGTAATATATTTTTGTTAGTTTATTTTCGATGTTCATTTCTTCTAGCAATATAAAGTCCCGTAAAAATACAATGTCATGCCTACTAGAACAAAGATTATCTCTCCGTTTCTTTGTTCTGTACTTGGTTTGTAATAGTCACTTAGTTTCAGTTTTGGGATAGATATGTCATTACCAGCGACGAGAAAATACTCACGACTTGCTTCGTCGGTATTTGTAAACATATGTTGTGCGTGACCTTCAAGTCTCAGTTTTTCATTGATAAAATCAAGTTTTTCTATTCTTTGCTTTTCGCACTCCTGCTGGGCTTGTGCAAGTTTCTCAGATGCCTCATTGTGACGCTTCATTTCTTCTGCTGATTCCTCTCTACCCATTTTGGAAAAGAGATAATTTGATCCACTGAATGCAAGTGCACTGACCATGGCGCCACCAATCATGATAGCTATAGTTGCCATACTTTTTATTTACATAGAAACATTTTCTGGAATAATTCCTTGCTTGACGAGAAAGTCTTTTGTCGCAATCGACGCTGTTACAACTACAATTAGCTTAGCTGTATCTTCAAAATCTAATCTACTCAGGTCTGCTGATTTCATTTTGAGTAGACTTTTTCCCAGCATAGAATAAGCTACTGCTAGCCCGCTTATCACGGCAGAGTGATACACAAGGTTAATTAAGTTTTTTGAGTCGTTCATTTTCTAAGGCAACAAAAATTAAAATAATAAATTTATTACTGCATAAGAAATAGGTCAACCAACAGGTTTTGGCGTTACTGGTAATGTGGCGACTTCTGGTTTTGTTTTTAGAGTGTCTGATTTTTTGGACACTGTACGAGTCTGTGGTTTGTATTTTTTTGTATAATTGGTAACCTACGTAACCAAATCCGACAACAAATCCAGCAACTATATATTTTGCTGTTTCAGGTTTTGACTCAGTTGTTAGTCTTACACTTTGATGAGGGTGTTTTGATGACACTGATGGTGTTGGTTCTGATGGTCCTGACGGTGTTGGTATTGACACTGGTCCTGACGTTGCTGACGCCTGGTCAGTTACATGAGCCTTTTCTGTTAGCGCCTTAAGCTGTATTTTTTTGTTGTTGACTGTTATATTCGGCTAATCTTTTCCAGCCTCTACTCTTCCTGGGCTTTTTGGTTTAGTGATCGTTTGAACCTGTGTCAAGACAGGGCTCGGTTGCGGAGTTGTCTGGGTTTCGTCCATTTTCTTCTGCAGTAAAATTTATTTTTGAAAAATCAATATGGCTCCCAGTAACAAGAAAGGTTACCACAGGTGCAAGGTAATTGCCAAACTTGTAAAACATGACGCATGCTAATTTACCAATTGAATTTGAAACAATAGGGTTGCTTTCAAGGTCGTGTGATAGACTATCAAAGTCTACAGGTAGAAAGTGACTCACTGCTTTTGTGTATAGATATACAAGAGATCGGCTTAAATCACAAGTCATTAGTGAAGCGATGTGATTTTCATATTTAGAATGTAGTTTAATTAATTCCTCAGCCGTGAAGGATTCTATATCTTCTGTCATGTATTGTTTTCCGAGATACGCTTTTGATTTACCTGAAACAACTACAGAGAGAAGATGCTGTTTTTTCGAGTCTAAGTCTTTGTTCTCTACAGCGCTGATATCGTTTAGAAGAAGTAATTCATTTTCATTCATTTTATATGTAATTAAAAAATTTTAAAACAAAACAAAAAATTGCAGGTAATTTTGAAATTTGTTATCAAGCAAAATCATGTTTTTCTAGAAAATTACATTAACAGTAACTTCCTACATTTACACCACTCAGCTATATAGTCAGTAAATTTTTAAGTTTACCCAAGGCAAGACTTGTCTGTCCTCAGTAGGTTTAATGCATGGTTACAGTGGGGTACAGCAGGAAAACAGCATGCACTAAAATCATGCTTTTTTCTGCTTTTTTCTGCTGCTTTCCTGCTGTATTCCAGCTGTATTCCTACAGGGTATTCAACTGTGATGCGTGCTGACAAACAAGGTGGGTAAACAAGTCTCTCTCTGTAAGGTAGATTTGAAAATATTTCATTGCTAACTGAACCACACGCACATCAAATGTCAAATTAACATCTGTCATCAAAAGAAGAAAGTGTGACATATATATCGTTAACGCGACACAGTTTATTGGGAGTTCTCGGGAGTGCTAGCGGCAAAGAGAGACCAGAAAGCTGAAAACGGGAGTCGGGCCCAGGGCTCGGGGCTCTTGAGGATCTGTTGTTTATGTACTCAGTCGGGTGTCTGTATAAAGCAGAGTATGATTTTCAAAGGAATGTGTCTCTTTTCAGCTTGAAAGCTTAGTTACAGTCTAAACATGCACGCCAGTCTAACCCACCCGTGTGAAATTGAATAAGAGTTATTATCGTCTCACGCCGGCTGGTGTGTTACAATGGCTCGCGTCAGGCATGTTTAGTCAGTTATGCACCCGGAAGAAATATCTTGTGGTGTGAGGCCAAGTGTGTGTGTTCGTGTGTGTGTGTGTGTGTGTGTGTATGTGTGTATGTGTGTGTGTATGTGGGGGAGGGGGTGAGGTGTGTGTGTGTGTGTGTGTGTGTACACCAGGTTTATGACTAGTCAAGGCTGGCACAGCTGCTTATAATAAAATGGTGGAGTGCCGGCCTTGTACTGTCTGTGTTGTGTAAACACATCCCGGGTATACATTAAGACGGCAGTCACTTTTTCAGAAAGGCTTCGCTTGGCCTTGTACTGTCTGTGTTGTGTAAACACATTTCGGGTATACATTAAGACGGCAGTCACTTTTTCAGAAATTGTATTTGGTTGAGAAAAGTGTGTTATGTTACCTTTGTGTGTATGTGTGTGTGTTTGCATGTGTGTGTGTATGTCTGTTCGTGTGTAGAGATGAAACAAGCAGACGCCCCCAGGTGTCAAATCGATAAATCTCCTCGTCACAGTACACAGCTAGGACCTTAGAATGTTAGCAGTAAAATAATATTAAACAAGTCTGGTCAGCCTACTCAATCAGTTCAGTTCGGCATCCTGTCTCGGAAGACAATGGAGTATGCGCTTGCTGGGTCAGTCACTGGAGTGACCTCTCCAGTGCGCAAGCCTGGGTGAAGTGTATGGAGATCCTGGGATGCCCAGTCGTCAAGATCCCCCTCTCGGCCTCGCTGATGTATCCAAAGGAATGCAAAGCAGTACGTTTGGCATCAGTTTGGCTGCAGGAGCTGCCAGAACAGTGCGTGAATACAGGCAGCTGTCTGCCTTCGGGGCTCCACTCCTGATTTGAAGGGTTTACTCCCCCACATTTGGCCGTTGGATCCAACCTGATCTCCTCCGTCCTCTAGCCGTTGGCTGTCAGAAACAGCTCATCCGCCTAGTGGTGCAATGTGAACACCACCCCCTCACGTGGTTTAGCCCACCAGCTGAGGTGGTTTGCCAGGGTGTGGCGGTTGGAGCCAGCACGTGAGAGATTAAGGAGATGGATGAGGACCAGTGATGCCCGTCCGTCCTATGTAGGACGCAGCTGCCGAACAGCAAAGGTACTACCTCTATCCAGAGCCCCCTACACCCCTACACCCCTACACTCAATACGAGACAGCTAACAGTACAGTTGACTAATACTTGTAAATGGGGGTTAAGCCTGGGGTCCGAGACTCTTGAGGATCTGACTGTGACAGCTTATAAGAATTTGGGCTCTTCAGGATCATAATAGACTTGTAAAATCCCATGTACTCACTACGAGGCAGCCAGATACTGGGGAGTTTTTAGTCTGCATTTGAATTAAACTTCTTTGTCAATGTTTGTTCAGTGTAAACACACTAGGGGTTATGTTGCTGTCAGGTCATGGTCGCAAAAAGTGTTCGATTGGTAATGTCGCCATTTTTTTAAAAATTAACAGTGTATGTTTTGGTGTTGACAGAGACAATAGTTATAGAGAGAGAAGAATAGAGATCCGAAAGATAATCAGATCAATAATGCCGCACCGATCATGATCGCCACTTTTTCAAATTAACAGGGTTGATTCGGTAATAATGGGGACATAATGGGGGGCCAATAATTTTAATATTAAAAATGGCGAGATTTTAATGATCGATGCGCATTATTGATTTCATTGTCTTTCGGATCTCTATTCTTCTCTCTCTTGGCTGTCAAATGTATCACCCAGTTATTTGTCAGTATCATCTGCTATAGGATAAGTTCATGTGCAGGCCTATGTAAAGCTGATAGTATCTCATATTCTGCATGCACTGGACATGACTCGATCTACATGCCTTTAGTTGCTTTTGCAGCATTTGTTAATGTCTTATATTGTTGTTTCATGACGAGCCGAAAGGCAAATTCTGTCGTGCCTGGACTCGAACAGACAATAAACTTGTATTGTATTGTATTGTATTGTATATAGCCGTTTTTCAAAAATGCATGAAAAAGTTGTCCTTGCAAATCAAAAGGATGTTACAGCCATTATCAGTCTTCTACATGTACTAAAAAATTGCTAGTATTTTCTTGTATATATTAGGAATAACTTACTAAGAAGATTTGACAAATGCTCCTTTTATTTCAATATATTTTGAAGGAAATAAGTTCACAGGGGTAGAAAAAATGCTTGTCGTTTTTGAAGTACCTTGACGTTTCCAATACTTCTCAAAGAAAAAAACATGGAATTAGATCACTCCAAAAATATGAAACAAGAAAGGTAAAGCCATTATGGCTCACGTGTATGACCGATTCACATTCAAGTCCAGATTGCGTTTCACTTGTCGCAGGTGATTTCAACAAAGCCAACCTACGAAAGAACTGCCAAAATACGTTCAACAAGTGACATGCGCTACAAGAGGTGACAATATTCTCGATCACTGTTATTCAACTATCAAGAACGCTTTCCATTCAGTCACACGTGCACCTCTTGGCAACTCTGATCATAACATGATCTACCTAATCCCGTCCTACAAATCAAGCATGAAAAGCCCGTCAGGTGCACGGTGCGCGAATGGACGGATGCTGCGGCGGAGACACTTCGCGGCTGTTTTCAGGCCACGGACCACAGTGGTGTTTCCGTACTGTCCAGTCTCTTAGCCTTAGTCAGTCCCAGTCATCAGAGATATAAATACTGAGTGGACAAAAGCTCCATTATCACAATGACTGAGTTAACCCCTTAATTATATATTTTTTGGCCAACCATTTTCCATGTCTCCCGCACAGAGTAAATACCATTGGAAGTTACCCCTAAATCATTATTATTTAAACAACCACAATTTTATGAAAATCAAAAATAATACTTAAGGGGTTAACTCAGTCATTGTGTTAATAATACTTCAATCCGCTCAGTATTTATATCTCTCTTAATTAGCTCATATATCTACTGTCGCAATGTTACTATGTACGTAAACACAGCCCGTCGCCAGCTGACTCTAGGTACGTCGCGTCAGAATAAAATATGCTCAACAGTTACAGTGAATTCACAATGTCGCAATGTTTTGACAACGTTGCTCAAAACCTTTTCAAATCCTTTAGCTGCTAGATCGATATGTACCACACCTGAGTCGATATTCACACAATTTATTTTTGACCTTAAGAAAATGCACATCGAAAATCATGACCCCCCCCCCCCCCCACAAATGTAAATTGATTTTAAGATTGAATGGGAATAAAGCCCACATTAGCTACCGCACACAGAGAGAGAGAGTGAGACCCACTCTGTCAACACAGACATAAACTAGTGACTGTGTCAAGACTCCACTCATGTGAAACTTACACGTTTTAAATCAGCTTCTTTTCAATGAGTAAGTTACTCTGTTGCAAGCCAGCTCACCTGTTTACCTTTGTTGTCTGTTGCCACGCGCCGCACAGGCAAGCCGCTATTCAAGCTGCCAAATTGGTGTCACGGTTGTTTGCTTTTTGTATTACCTCTCACGCCGCGCTATTGAATAGCAGGGGACACATTCCATTCCTATTCAAGGGCTGTGCTCTCAAAGCCGTCAAAGGCCTTTCACAGCTATAGCCTTTCAAATCGCTAAGTTGTGTCAAAGTTCAACAGGGGACATATTACTTTTCAAAAGAGAGCAGTCATTTACAAAACGGTTTTACATGTGGGAGCTTAATGTACTTATGACTGGTTTACTGACAAAGAAACAAATGTGTTTATAAATTATTTTTTTTAATTGCATTATAAAATGAACACAGATGAACTGCTATTATTAAATGATATTGGCGCTGTAGAAAACATAGACTTAGATTCGAAGCGGGAACGACTTTTATCTGTAGTGGTTTCTGGTCATTCCAAATCTTATCTTGGAAAGCTATATTCAACTGAAGATATACTATCCCTCACAGCTGCTGATTTATTTAAACTTCATTTTAAATATGAACAGCACATGGCTTCACTAATGACCCGTGATTTGAGCAAATCAATTGTCTGCTTATATTCAACAAAAGCTGTGAGTTATGCCCTTCCTGTAGACATTGAAAATCTCACAAATGACCTCGAGAGTAACCCCATTGTAACGAGTGCAATTGGTAAATTAGCTTGCCTTTTATTCTACAGGTTCGGTAATTTGCTTGCTCCACTGGTAACATTAATTGTAACTAGCAGCCATATCGATTTTATGAAATTAAATTTTTTTGTTGATAAAAATGGACGACCAACAGACGACCCCCCAAACGACCCCACAGATGAACACTGTACTGGACCCTGCCCAGACCCCCATTTACACAGTGACAAAAACAGCTAAAAATGCAGGAAGGGTTCAAGCAGGTAAACGTTTAGCCGAATGGAACAAGCAGAAAAAGTTACAGCTACAGGCGCTAACAGAAAAGGCTCATGTAAGTGATCCGCCGTCAACACTGTTAGGACCGTCAGGACTGACGGAACCGGCAGGGCTTTCAATACCCCTGTCACACACACATCAAAGTGAAAGACCTTCAACCCAGTCTAATTCTGAAACAGCAAAATATGTAGTTGCGGCATTTGTTGTCGGATCTGGTTTTGTAGCTTACCAATTATACAAAAAATACAAGCCACAGACTCGTACAGTGACCAAAAAATTAAACACTCCATCATCAAAAACAGAAGTCTCCACATTACCAACAATACCCAAAGTTGTCGACCCATTTATCATGCAGTAATAAATTTATTTTTTTCTTGCCTAAGAAATGAATGACTCAAAGAATTTAATGAATCTTGTGTATCACTCTGCAGTAATCAGTGCATTAGCAGTTCCTCCTCAGCGCCGTATCCTGTGTGTGGTGTGTGTGTGTGTGTGTGTACTCAGACTACCTAGACATCGAGCAGAATCACCTCCGCTAGACGTCGCCTGCGCAACGACAGCGCCTGTAAGTCGTCATCGTAGTTGTAGACAGCCGTCTGCAGTCACACTCCCGTCCTGAGAGCGTTCTCTTTGTCGCTAGATGGATCCCCCCGTCTACACTCACTCCTAACCCTCCGCCCGAGGCGACCCACGAAACTGAACATCCCTAACGCTCAATAGACCTCAGCCCCTTATAATATCCAGAACTCTCATCCACCACGCATTATTTTATTGATAAGAACCGTTTTCTATGCTGGGAAAAAATCTACTCAAAATGAAATCAGCAGACCTCAGTAGACTCGATTTCGAAGACAGCGCTAAGCTAATTGTAGTTGTAACAGCGTCAATCGCCACGAAAGACCTTCTTGTTAAACAAGGAATTATTCCCGAAAATATATCTATGTAAATAAAAATAAATATGGCGACGATAGCTATTATGTGGGAGGAGCGATGGTCAACGCCCTCGCATTTAGCGGCTCTAATTATCTCTTTTCTAAAATGGGTAGAGAAGAATCTGCAGTAGAATTAAAGCGTCATAATGAGGCATCTGAGAAATTAGCACAGGCAGAACAGGCGTATGAAAAACAAAGAATTGAGAAACTTGATTTCATCAATGAAAAACTCAGGCTAGAAGGTCACGCACAACATACGTTTTCAAATACAGACGAAGCAATCCGTGAGTATTTTTTAGTCACGGGTGAAGACATGTCTATACCGAAACCAAAACTAAGTGACTACTATCAACCAAGCCCAGAACAAAGAAACGGGGAGATAATCTTTGTTCTAGTGGGAATGATATTTGTTTATTTTACTGGAGTTTTCATTGCTAGAAAAAATGGCAGCCGAAAATAAACTATCGAAAATATATTACTCACCATCAGGGTATTATAAAGGAGCAACCGCTATTCAGAAATTACATGCCGCTGTGGGCGGAGATATAACACTCAATCAAGTCAAGCAATGGTTACAGAGACAGGCAATTTGGCAGATATATCTCCCTGCTCCAAGAAAAATAACAAGGCCTCATTTTGAGAACACTACCCCAAATGACACACACCAAATGGACCTTTTGTTCTTACCACATGACACAATAAGAAAGAAACGATACAAGTATGCACTGACTGTTGTAGACATAGCTTCAAGATATAAAGACGCTGAACCCATATCTGACAAAACAGCCAGTACAGTTGCGACTGCTTTATCAAGTATCTATAAAAGAGGTCCTTTAAGATACCCCAGACTAGTGCAGGTTGATGACGGATCAGAATTTAAAGGTGCAGTTAATCAGTTATTTGCGAAGCATGGCGTACTGGTCAGACGCCGTATTCCAGGTGTACACAGATCACAGGCAACTGTAGAAAACTTTAACAAACAGTTATCAGAGAGACTTTTCAGTTACCAGTATTCTAAGGAACTCATGCATGACACCCGGAACACTGAGTGGGTAAAGAGATTACCACATGTGATAAAAGCAATGAACAATGAAGGACATCCTAAGCCTGCTGATGCTATTAAATTGAAAACAATTACAGAGCCAAAAACAACCCCAACCCCACCTCCAGACACAAGCTTGTTTACTAAACAGGTGAGATATTTATATCAACCAGGGGAGGCTGAGAACGACGACAGACGCATGGCAACAGACCCTATCTGGTCAACGTCTGTACACAATATAAAAAAAATAGTCCCCGGTCCAGACGCAACAATATATTATCTGTATGACCCTGCACCCCAGAGGGCATTAAATTTTGTCAGAGAAGAATTACAGATTATTCCCCCAGACACCGTTACTCATTTCAGTAACTAACTCATCAATTAATTCATCAACCAGTTCATCGGCTATGTCTTCAGATAACTTGAGCCTGTAATGTCCAGGTGCATAAGCTTTTTCCTTAGTGTGAAACACTCTTTTCGTGTCTCCAACTGCAAGTGATTTCTTATGTGTTTGGATCATTTCAAGATTATGTTTGTTTGATCTCAGTGACTTGTTTGGATAATCAGGCATTAATGCACCATCTAACACTTGCTTGTAATGTTCATGACGAATGTCTTTATTTTTTATTGCTGTTTTTTTAATTCCTTTGGCTTTGGACTGACTTCCCTTTTGGTGCAGTATAGAATACATTTTGGATCTCAGTCCAACGTACTCAACTATTGGCACACCATTTAGTTCATCCTTAAACTTACCAGGCACTTTCTTGTTTTGTGTGCTGAACAGTGGATGGTCTTTAGGGTAATCAGACGTGTCATACATGTGTAGTTCTGTTTTCATGTCTTCATAAAAGTCTTCAGTACACACATCAATGATCATAGAGTCAGTGTCAGTGTACAGCAGACGACAGTCAGGATATTTTGGTTTGAAGTAATCATAATAAAATTCAAGCATCACCAGTTTTGACAACTCAAGAATTGCCATACCAATGAATACTGGCTTGTCCAGTTTGACAATCTTTTTTTTGAGTGACACAGCATACAATGATGAATGAAACTCTTTATACCCTGTATACTGTGGCTTACCTGTAAGTTTAATTGCACCCGATTCAGTTGTTACCAGTCTCACATCTTTTCTGTGATGAGGATTTTCCATTGTCTTGCCAAAACAGGCATTGTTCATAAGCTTAAAGAAGTCTTTGTCAAATGCAGTGTTGCCGTCTCTGGCACGAAGGGTTGTGTTCTTCATTATGTAATCTTTCATGAAAGCACTCTGATCAAATTGAATTCCTCTGTGAACTTTCTTTAGTACTAACCCGTGTCTGATGTAAAACTGCAACAAGCGGTAGTGACAAACGTAATTGAATTTGTCATTCAAATTTGGTACAAGTTTAGTGTCTTCTTTTTTCCCTGTCAAACTCATTTTCTCAACTGCCAACGGATAATCATTGTGGTAATCATGTAGATGATGTGGGTACTCTAGGTCTACTTCAAAGATCCAACCCTTCGCGTCGTTTCGGTCAAGATTCATAATATTGTTAGTTAACCCTGACTCTGTTATGTCATACTGTGACAAATCATACAGACAAAAGTTTTTCAGGGGCAATAACTCACACATCGCGAACCCATACAAATTGTTAGCGTCCAAATACGTAATGAATGACCTTGACCTCGAGGGGTCAAACCCCCGGTCAAGGTCCGGACCGTCCAAATATTTGTTGTTGGCTATGGCGTAATTGTTCGCTGCAATACTAATCCCTCCCCTCAATCCACGTTCCACCATTTCACCCATCGTACGATCTGACAACAGGTCTATAAATATCTTACTGGATTTCAAAAATGCATCCCATGTCATGCCAGGACTAGTGATGTAACAAGCAGGGTCAAGTCTGTAGTGTAACAAACCCTTCTCACGGTAACTTTCAAATACATCTGCTAGTAAACAAACGTCTGCTTTCAAGTACTGGTCATGATAGTCACCAATTGTTTGACATCCTAACTTCCCCCACGCATCAAGTGCGTGTTGATATTCAGAGTCAGAAATACCTTTTCCAGTTAGTGTAGAATAAAATTTCTCTTTTGGTGGCAGTCTTGTTTCCTCAAACACAACCCAGTGATCAATGTACTCATAGGGATATACTCCTTTTTTAATCAAGTCTGGTTCAAAATATTTACTTGTTATTGGATACTCAGTCAGTCCTTCTGCCAGACTAGCAAGACCTAAAGACAAATGTTGCATGGAGTCATAAAATGCTAATTTATCTAACCTAAAAGTCAAGTATTTCTCAGTTGTCTGGGCAATACAACTTATGTTTTTGTACGACTCATCTACAGCTTGCATGATGATGTGTGAATCATATCCTTTAAGATTGTGGAAAAAGATTGGTAACTTGTATGTCTTAGGATCTATTTTTAATAACAAGTTACAATTGCTATGTGCAGCACCTCTGAAACGCCCAGTTATGTGATCGTGGTCACGAACTTTATCACCCCCTAAAGGTTGTTCACAAATCCAACACTTCTCTGCTGTATCAAATTTCAGTTTGTCTTCTTCTGTCATCACCAAAGGCATCTGACATGTTGTGAGATACTGTACTACCTGACTATACAGATGTCTCATTTCTGTTAAAAACAGACAAGCTGCATTTTCACCTCTGTAGATAACAGGCTCTGAATGAAGACCGTCTGACCTAACAATAATGTATCCAAAAGAACACATCACTTGGTCACTCAACTTTATAGTCTTTGGTAATGACTCTGGAACATGACCTTCATACGGAACAACCAGTGATTCAAAATCTGTGTATACTACAAACGGCAGCTTTTGCTGATTCCCATAGTTTTTAAAATACACTTGACTACCAGGATCTGGATACTTAAGTACTGTTTGTATGTCATCAGCTGATCTGCAGTGTAAAACATGTTTGTGCGCTAGTAAAATAGAGGAGAATCTTTGTAAACATCTCTTGCACACTTCCTGTTTGCCATTGTGTTTTGTCGTATGTGCATGAATTAGACGTGACATATTCCTGATAATTGTGTAGTGAAAGTTATTGTCATCGCCGATTAGCAACATGTCAACATGTTTATCTTCTGACTGACCGTAGGTTGGAGCCAGAGGTGATACTCTAATTGGCTGTAACTTGTTCTCAGATTCATTATCCCACACATACACATTCACAGATATACCAGGATTTAATTTTTCAAACAAGTCTATGTCCTCTATTTTAACAGGGAACTCAATGCCACTAAAGTTGAGTTCATTTACAAATTTGATGTAGTTAGATACGCGATCAGGTCTTGACCTCACAAAGTGTAGTTTAGCAAGCACACACCACATGAAACAGAAATTGTCTTTGTTCTGAATATTAACAACAGCTTTTTTGTTTGCGACCTCAGTTGGCAGTGGTATCCATGCTTTACCTAGTATAGGATGATACCTTGACTGCTTTAGTTGCAGTTCATGTACATGTCCTTCGTGCCAGCCAGACCCCTTCATTTTTGCACTGTCGATTGCCTGGAGAAAGTCAGGTAATAGTCTGTCTCTAAACACGTTCTCTACCTCCGGTTCTCTTCTTGTGTTAACTGTGTGTTGTCTTGTTGATATGTACGATACAATCACCTCACCGTCCACTCTAGTGAATTCTATTTTTGCAACAATTTGAATTTTAACACTGCCTGTAAGAAGATTTTGTTGTATGACAGAAAAAGAGTTTTCTATTGATTCGTAAACATTATTAGTATTTGATATGGGTAAGTTTGTTGTGTGAAACACGTTTCTTAAACCAGATGAGCCAGGGTTTGATGGGCCAGGGCTTTGTGAATTGTCCGTCATTTTTATTTGACCGACAAAATAATAAAATAAAAAATATTAACGTTAACTCTGCTGGCTCACCTTGTGTAATACCACTTTATTAACTGTAACTCTGTCAATATAAACATTTAGTTTGCGCAGTTGTTTAAATATGCTATAACAAACGTCTCCTAACCAATCATAGTTGGTATCATTAACTTTAAAGGTAGGTGTCTTTAAATCAACTGTCATGCACTCCACATCTGGATGCTCATCGACATAATCCAAAGTCACACTATATGTAGCATATATTTCTGATGGTGCTGAAAGGCTTATGTAAGTCTGTTTGGGTGATATTAAGTCAGTAAAGTGCATAACATCTTTGAAAAGGTGTGTGAGATCAAGCACCTGTATGATTTGTCCGTCTGTCATTTTTATTGGACAATCAAATGTATAAATTAATTTACATCAATTTACTAACCCATACCCTGTGGGCTGATCTGTCTTTAAAATGAGCTTTAGATGCTTAGTTGATTTCAGTTTATTTTTTACATCATCTCGTTCATGCTTATTTGGGATGACGTCATTTTCTCTGAGACAGTCTTCGAAGCTGTCACGATCCTTGCAGTAAAACAAACAGATAAACTTTAACTGTTCTCGAAAATCTTTCAGTACAGCATTATATTTCTGAGTGAGAATCCATACACTTACGTTTGCGTGTCTGCCACTGAAAGCAAGTTCTGCTAGAGTGTTTCTCTTCTTGACAATGTCTTTCTCTGCAGAGCAGTCATCAACAATAAACAATGTTGACTGTCCTTCAAATTGCTTGTAAAAATATTGTAGGTAGTCATTCAGTTTTTTCTCAGGGTCAACTAAGTATATGTTGCTGTCAGTCCAAATGAATAAACGGTTGTGATAAGCTTTGTTGTGTTTGATTGTAAGACAAAATATTACAATGTTTTCAAAGTGGTGTATGTATCTTGTTTGTAATAAGTCAAGTACGAATTGAGTTTTCCCACACCCTGTGGCACCACAAAACAATCCACAGTGTGGGTCAAGGGTCATCAAGCTCCGGTTCATTTTAATACACAATATAATTTTAATATATGTGTCCACTCAGTCTACTGTCTTGTATGTTCAGTTGTGCGTCATAAATCAGGTACAAATATATGTTTATGGCTGCAGCAGTTTCAACCTTCTTTTGTATCTGAATTGTTATTCCATCACTACCGTTCTCGACAGTTCGTCCTGACCCATGAAGGTAGTCGTCGTCCGTACTACGAAGGTCTAGCCAAAGAGCATATTTGTTTGTAAGGTATTGACCGATCCTTACATAATACAGATGTAGATCTTTGCACACTATGTTTGCGGGTTTATCTCTAATCCTTCCACCTGCAAAATACTTTGTGATTTCGTCATAGTGCTGGTATGGTAACATTCCTGAAGCGTACACTTGATTAGGACGGCCTTCGATTGTGCAGGACAAATGTGTAATCTTAGGATTGTAGAATTTTTCTGAATCCCGTTTGTATGGATCTGCTGGTTCAACAAACAACATAAGAATACCTTTCAGTGACCTGGCAGGTGTGTTTAAGTTTACGTTTTACATTGGGTCACTCTTGTCTTTTTGCATTAAACTATGTCTAATCACCCTGTCATAATAAATTGGCAGTCTTGACTGGTATTGATTTTGAATGAGTCTGGCTAGATCAGTGTGTGTGACAATTTCATATTCCAAAGAAATGTTAGAGATCTTGTATGTTGCATCTGTGGCAGATGATTTAATAACTTTGGAGTAGTCATTGAAGGTTAGTTCAAAACTCAGACGGTCATTCAGTGCCCCTTGGTAATAAGGCAAATGAGCTGTGAGGATTTCAAACTCAAGTGGAATGTAAAACCTGGTTCCATATGTTTCTGCTATAATAACATCCTTTGGTACCCCAGTAGTTGTTACCCCAGTAGTTGTTTTGTCTCCGGCATTGATTCGAAGTTTACCAACATTATCTGGCTGTATGCCTTGATAAATACGGTCTTCTCGTTCTTCTCTTGTAAGCCAAAGATCCTTGTAACAGTAGAACACATCTGAGTCGTCAAGACTAAACACTTCCTGTCCTTCAAGTTTTACTTTAATAGTTCTAACAATTGCTCTACCAAGATTGTCAACTAGTGTTCTGTTTACATCTGCGTCTGATGATAGTTCAATATTAAATGCTAGGCGTGCAGTGCCAGGAACAATAACGTCACTGGGACCTAGGTTTGGAAACTTGACTGTAAGTGTTTGGTTCTGGTCTATGGTACTTGGATTGTTTGTGATGACTATCGATTGTCTTATGCCCTTAACACCCAGAGGCTCACGTAGTTTTCTGTATGGGTCTAACTTTGATCCGTAAGACTGTGTCATTTTTATTATGCACAATAAAAAATAATAAATTAATAAAACAATGGCCGCGGGAGGATTTAATCATGAAGATTTTGAAATGGATGACATGAATGTCTCAGATACCAGTATCACAGATATGACTGGAATGGTAACTAGTAGTAGTAGTATGCATCATGAACTGTTAAAAGACAAAGTAAACTCATTTTATGACAGTGTTGGAGCACGCCCAGATGTAATAGATCCTAATCAATTTGAATATGATAAAGGGCACTTATTTGTAAATACAGACAGAGGGAAAATATATCTAACACATAAAAATAATCCTTCTAAGTTTAGGGCTTTAAGTACAATTAAAGGTGAAGTCGGTGGTAACTCTGGGTTGGCAAGGTATCTTGGAATTGGAGGGTCTCCTGTCACGCCAAGACTGGCTAGTGTTCTTCACAACACGCAAACAAAGTTGCCAACAGGGCAAGAGATTGAAATGGCACCAGTAACAAGCCTACCAGAAATAGCAAACACAGTGATACAAGAAACCTCATTTACTGAAGGGCAAATAAATGACGCTTTGAAAACAATAGATGATCCACCTTTGTCAATGAGGGAGATTATGGGATTGGATAAATCACTGCAGACAATAAGAGGTGAGATGGTTAATAATGTTGCCAAACTAGGTGAGCTTGATCAACACATAGAACGTGAAAAAGAGAAACTGGCTACAGCAGACAATGGAAATCTTGACACAGAAATGAAAGAAAGAATACAGCACAGATTAAATGATTTGCAGATAGAAAGATCAGGAAGGTTAGAAACAATTAGTATTGGGAGGGAAAAACTTAAAACCCAAGTTAACAGAATTAGAGAAACTATTCAGAAAATACTTCACGAAGACACAACTCTGGCTGAAAGACTTAAAACACTTTTCAGAGAGCAGGGTATCACAATTGCTAGTTTAATTACAGCTCTTGGGTTTATTATCAGTACAGTTGTGTTGGCTGTCTCTGGGGGTGGCAGTGGTAGTAGTCCAACCCCGGCACCGCCAGGTCCTCCGGCACCACCAACAGACCCAAAAGACTTACAGTCATGGGTAAAGAAACAGTTGTCTCACATATCAGACTTGCTTAAGAAATTGGCTCTGAAAGCAATAGACGCTTTGCCTGGTATTATAGGCACTGTTGTCAGTTGGTTGATTAGTACTGCAGCGAAGGCAGTAGGGTTTATGGCAGAACATGTGTGGGTATTTTTGGTGACAGTAGGAGGGTTAATGGTGGGTTATTTAATGAAACAGATAAAGAAGTAATACTCCTAGTCCTGTTAATCCTATTACCAATGCTGTTCTTTCTGACTCATGTGTGTTAGGGGTTGGTAGCAATGTTTGGGGCATTACTGACTGTATGGGTGTCGGTGGTGGGGCAGGGGAAGTAACCACCTGTAATGATTTTAATGACAGTACAGGCGCAGTTGTTCCTCCTAAGTTTACAGTTTTATTGAGACCGAGTTTTTGACCAACACCTGCAACAATGATTTCATTATTATAATTTGTGATTGTCCCCATTTGGAGTTGAAGATCGGATGGTAACATGTATAACCCGACGCCAACTACAAAGTCAACTTTTGATCTAGCATATCTGAGTACGTCTTGGTAGCGTTGTATGCTTGATGGGAGATCAACTGATGAATTTACTGAATCTTCAAGATTAGCGAGAAACTGTTTTTGCGAATCGAATATTCCACTTCCATTCAAAATATTCGATTTTGTTAGTGATTGTGCACCTAGTATACACCAGACATATGTTCTGATTGACTCATTTACGCGCTCGACTCCTGCTTGAGTAAACCCGTCAGATTTATCTAAAATAAATGTGGTCCATGCGTTAGTCTGCTTCTGCTCTATTGATCCTATCCAGACTTGTGATTTTGATGAGAATGAAGTGTAACCAGGGTAATAATCTTGAGGGTATTGTCTGTGACTCATAGCATAATACAATGTGCCCATACCATTGTGATCATCAAGTTTTTGTGTAAAGTCATACCGGGGGCTTATGTTAAACTCATTACAGATGCGTTCAAATGCTTTCATATCCATGGGGTTGTTATACCTGTTGAAACTGGATTCAGTGGGTAATGGTGTATGCAGTTCTGACAGTATACGTCTAAGTTGGTAATAAGTGTGAAAACGATACACAGATCTAATCAGTTTGTTTGAGTGATTCAAGTGGTCTGTAAATGAAACACCACAGCCTGTAGTTGAACACAGTATGGCAAAGTTAAGTTGATTTTGAAACATCTGTAGTGGACTTGAGGACCACTTTCTTGCAGTAGATTTTACATTGCTTAACGTCCCGACAGCAACAAGGCTTTCTCAGGACGTGCCTGCACTGCTTGTGAAAAAAAAAAAAAAATAAACAGAACATTGAATGTATGTTGCCAGCCGGTCAAATACATTAAATAAACCTAACACATGGGGCCTAAATAAAGCCAAGACCATCTAGCAACACACATCCAATATCAAGAGCTACAGGCAGTGCAGACAGTAGGGAGAGTTTTAAAAAGGCAAATACAGGTGAATGGACAAAGGGTAGACAGAAACACATGCCCCAGAATAGAGAGAAAAACCCACCCTGTGGGGCTGACCAGGGTGACCCTGGGAACTAAAAAATACCTAACCCCACCCAAGTCCCCCAGGGCAGACCCGGGTGGGGGTCTTGCAGTAGAGTCATCTGTTATTGGAGGGTTTAGGTAATGATCAAATGGATTTGGTACTTTGACTTGGAATAGATCTTGTTCAGACACAGCTATGTCAAGCTGATTTAGTTGAATTATTTTCTGTTCATAAGTAGGTGCGACATTGTATTTGGCATCCACATTAAATTGAAATGCGTTTGTAGTGGTAATGGTTGGTGATTTAAATTCCATCCTTTTTTATATGAGATAATAAAAATGTTTATTACCTTAACAAATCTTGACACAAGCAAACCAGTGTGTGTGGTTAACTAATGGGATTGATAATCGTGATGGTAGTAAGGCTGTAGCTATCCATGAAATGTTCTACACAGTAAAATGGTTTAATGTAGAAGATGATATATATAATAAAGTAATTTTTGGTGGTAAGACGGAAGCTTTACCGCCTGGGTATTATGACTTTTGTACTATAGCTGAATGGTTTCAAAGTAATTTTAAAATTAAAGCAACTTTAAATCCAGCTAGATTTAACAGAAACCCTAATGACCAAGTTTACCGCGTCAGTATCAGCAAGACCAACTCTAAAAGCTATCTACCTCAGTATTTTCCTCGCACAGTTTTCACCCAAACTCTGAACACATTTATGACACTATTCTCATAAAGTACTTTGAAAGACCCTGCAAGTTGTGTTGCTTAGTTTTTATTTGAAAAAAGTTCCACGTCTAGTGCCAAACCCTGTCAGTCCAGTTTATTATGTTCAGTGTACTCCAGTTTCTTGGCATTTCCGCAGTACCATACACTGGGGTTTAGTTTTTTTTTTGTTTGGTTTCTTTTTGTTGCTAAAGCCAGAATCAACCTGAACACACCCACAGACACAATATCATTGCACAACCACTATCATTCAGCCACATTACTCTTAGACTAGTGGCATTTATGTGACTCACTTCACACTACAACACACAATTACTTTACCGGATAACTGAACCACCTAAAATGACGGCACAGTTTTAGGACCATATCAGTATCCCTTCCCAACCTTATATTGTTCCTTCAGAATCATGCAAAAACACTTTCAAGTCCCAAGGAAAAACGTTTGCATTTATATCATATGTTTACAGACATCAACAGAAATAGTACAGCCGCAGCATGGGTATGAAAATGGGAGCGATTGAACATGAAATACGGAAAATGCACCACAGAAAAGCCTGGCTAATTTTTTATAAGCACGTGGCACACACACACACACACACACACACACACACACACACACACACACACACACACACACACACACACACACACACACACACATTCAGTCCAATGGAATAAAGAGGGGATAGACTGTGCCACAATTAAAATCATCTATCCTTCTATTTCATGCTTAGGGCCTTTAGTCCCTTTCACTCTGTTAGTATAAACATCCGATGCGGATCGGTTTCCAGCAATGAGGGCCACATGTGGGGCCGTGTGGCTATCACTACTGGACACTGACCGTGTCCACATTCATAGGAACATCTGGGGTGGATTACGTTTGGCATACAGGACAGGATCTCACGAGCCCCTGTGACTGGTAGGGGCTAATGTGAATCTATTTCTTCTCAGGCAAAAAAAGGGTGAAGGGGGGGGGGGGGGGCGGTGAGCAGGATGGAAAACTGCAGCGTGTGTGTTGGTGGGTTATATGAGTCTTCGCGGGTACAGCCCTTGTACAAGTTATGAACTCGGCGCTGCTAAAATTTAGCACTGAGATATTTGTCTTTGTTTTGTTTTGTTTTTTGTTTGTTTGTTTTTTAAAGATGTCTGTACATCGCACAGCAATGGCTTGATGTGACCAGCCGTAGTACAGGAAATTTTAGTACAGGAAATTCACCTATGGTGAAACTTGCAGGCACCCAATCACACTCGCAGACCACGGTAATAATATTACTTTCCTAGTAAGGCCAAATAGCTAGAGCCCCCCTTTTTTTTTTTCACTTACTAAACTGTAATGGTCACTAACTGGTGCAGAAAAAATAAACAAAGCCATCTTAAAGCTGTCCACAACCGCCACCCATGCCCTCCCTGCAACTGGTGCATTGAAAGGGACGTTTGTCATAAAGAGCTGGATCTCACGAGCCCCTTTGACATCAGAGGCTATTGTGAATCTATTCCTTTCGGGCAAAGCGGGGCAGGATGGAAAACTGTAAGCCGTCCACAACTACCACTCATTCCCTCCCAGAATCTCCCGCATTGAAAGGGACAGCTGGAGGAGATTATGTTTGTCATAGAGAGCTGGATCTCACGAGCCCCTTGGACATCAGAGGCTAATGTGAATCTATTCCTTTCGGGCAAAGCGGGGCAGGATGGAAAACTGTACAGAGCTGCAGGGAACATGTCGGCGGCATATACCTAAATGTATCTTCGTAAGGTACAAAATCTTCAGTGATTTAACTCTGCCTGCCCATTTTATTTAGTTCTGTTCCCTTGTAGCGTACCAGAGAGCGCTTTCCACGTCAGTGCCATAATGAAACCGGCGGCAGTGTCTATGTTGCCGGGGGCATATACTTTCATGTCTCTTAAAGGCTCCGAAACCTTTAGTGATTAATATCTCCCTGCAAGTTTCATTTACCTGCTGCTGAAGGGGTTTAATCGTATCAAGAATCCGCCTGAGAAAAAATTTTCCTCCCTTGACGGCTTGACACGCCCAGTTAAGGGACCCTGCTAGTGACTGCAAGCTTTGCTTTGTCGCGCGTGTTTTGCCTTGAAACTGCTGCAAGCGTTTGTGAAGTTGCTGTAACTTGTCGTCGCCCAATGACAAGGTGCTTGTGCTGGTGCAGATTTGGATCCCGAGAAAAGTAATGGTTTGTGTAGGCCCCACCACCTTAGGCCAGCTAATATTGAACCCTAATCTACGTAAATCCGTGGCGCAGTGGTTAAGGCGCCTGCCACCAATGCCAAAGGTGTGCGGTTCGATACCGGGTTCCGGCGTTGGACTTTTCTCCTCTGGTAAGTGTCACCGTTAATTCGGGCGGACCGTCGGGGGTTCTTTCTCCGGGTACTCCGGTTCTTCCAACCCCCCCCCCCCCCACTTTGGTACCGGTCTCAGGCCACTTTACAAATTTCAAATACAAGCGATCAAAAATCTCTGTAATTTCAGTAGCTGACTGGCCCTTCGTTTGTCTTGTACTGTGTTTGTCTTAAATGGCGTAAATCCGTGTCTGTTTCGTGAGTGTGTGTGTTGGGTTTCAGGCGCGGCGCTTTGAGTCGATTTCCCCAAAATTGAGAAAAAGCGCCTATATAATAACGGTATAAAAGAAAATATAAAAGGGCAATGAGCGTCATCATCATTTGAGTGCATTCCTCTTTGGACTTAGCTGCTATGAAGAAATCGTCAATATACGCTACTATCCCTGTCAAGCCGCGACGTAACATACATCTGCGAACTGCCTGCGAGAGTCTGTGAAAGTGCGAAGGGCCCACATTACTACCAAAAGGGAGCCTACTATCGAACAGGTATGTGGGCTTCTGCTCGCCCGTAAAAATCCATTTTAGGCCTGTGACTTGGTAATTATCTGGATGGATACACACAGATCGGTATGCCGCCTTAAGGTCAACTTTCGCGCACCAGTAGCCGGACTTGTTTAGTGCACACGCGTCCGCTAGAGTCTGGAATTTTACTGTCTCAGGTACTGAGTAATCGTTCATTGCATGTCCTACAGGCTTGCTGCCGTCGTGTATCAGGCGTATGCTATTGTCGTCTTTTGGGATCGCAGCCAAAGCGCTAATTACCGTTGGTTTTTGAGATGCTACGATATAATGACCTTTGTTTATCTGATCGATGAGCTCCTTTAGTTTTACCGCTACTCTGTTTTTCAAGGCAGAGGTGTGATTTTTCTGCTCTACAGATCTAACAGTCTGATGTTTGTCAGTGATATAAAACCCATGTTCGATCCCTTCAAGGAGAAACTTTTTGTCTTTATCAGAAGCTAATTCGTCTTGCCACACTAAAAGCTTTGAACTAATGGACGCTCCAGAACCTAACAATGGACAGTTGTATGGACTTAGTGCAGGATAAGGGCTATGATAAAAAGTGCTAGAATGGGTGGGGCCTACCTCGCCTTGTGCAACCTGCTGCGCTGTGTCCTAGGCTGTCCCGTGTTTGCCCCCTGCCCCTGCTGCAGGTGTGTCACGATGTTCCCGCGCCGGATGATCTCTCCCGCAGGTGGCACACACATGTTCCAGCTGGCAGCGTGCGCCGTAGGTGCAGTACCCTCTGTTGTACTGCAGGCACACTTCCCTCCCAGAGGGGCCGATGGGGCGTTGTGGGCGCGGTCCGGCCGTCCCTCCTCCTGTTCTGCGAGCAGGTGAGCCAGCGGGCATCGCAGATTGCGCAGTACGGTCGCGCAGCACCACCGTGGACAGGTGTGGGGCGTCCGTGCCCCACTGGAATGCTTCGGCCGCTTGCCGCTGACGATACTCATCGTCGAACAGCAGGACACTTTGCCAGGTGTATCTGGCCGCCAGCTCCCCCACCATCGCCGAGTACTTGAGGTGGGCGTACGGCGTGAAACCCGGTGTGGGTTTGTCCATAAGGGCCGCCATAATACGGCTATTTGCCACTATCCAGTGTGCGGGGGAAACCTTGTCCAACTTCGGTTTGCTGTTCACCTTTATAGTGACACCACCCCCAAGTGCCACTTCTTCCTCTGCCACTGCTGCTGAAGACAGAAAGTCTACTATACGTAAGTGGGGCCCACCTTTTGCTGCCGCAATACCCCCGCTACTGTTGCCACTGACGCACAGGCCGTCGCGCAACAGTTCATCCAGTCCGGCCCCGCTGTGGTGTGTACTGTATAGGGCGTCCTGCAAGGTCTGTGGCGCCCTACTGCCGCTGTTGTCCGCTACTCCTCCCAGTCCGCCGCACAGTGGGCCACCGCCGTTGTCCACCTGGAATTTGGCCACCGCTGCACGGAGCACTGCTCTGTCCCCCCGTTTCAGCGCCAGAGCGTCAATGTCTTCGTCAGACATTAGCAGTAGTGCTTGCCTAGAGATGAATTTTTCCCTGATCATGGCACTCTGCACCTCGTCGTCGAGGCCCCAGTCACGGAAAATATGGTCCATCTCACTATTTTCTAGTAAAGCCTTCTTTCTCGCTGATTTGGGAGCCATTTCAATTTCTAGCTGTCGCCTGACTGCTGCTGCTGACTGGCGTATTCGGTCGGTACCCTCCCTTATCACTCCTGTAACCGCCCACGCATTCACAGCGCTTTCACGCCTCTCATACTCGCCTACGCACTCACCCCCTACAGGCTTTCCCACCCTCCCTCTCTCTCTCTCAATCTCTCATCATAGCATTCCACAGTCGGGAAATTCCCCCACCTACTCAGTACTTCCGCTACCGGACACCGCCCCCCACCCACGCATTCAGTCCTCTTTCCCTCCGTTTAAAATATGTTTATCACTCCTCCCTTGTCTAAACACCACATAAATAGTTATTTGGGTTTAACGCCACGCGGTAGACTTCGGCCATCTCACGGCAGTTAAATAAATAAGATAAAGTAAGTCAAAGACACCTGGGACATAAGAATGCTAAGTAAAGTATAGATTATGATCATGCACAGATGTACATTGGTGGATGTTCTGCGGTTTTGTGTGTGTAACTGGATTGGGGTTGGGAGCGAGCGATACTGCACCTATTACCATGTACGTGTATAAGACATAAGACATTTATTCACCAAGTAAAACATTACAAGGATTTTTGTGTGGCATGGCGACAGTAAAATATGTCCTCACTTGTAGGGCATTCATCATGTCATACACTTAGTTGGCGATCATCCTATATACAGCACTAAAAGATAGATAAACACAATATTAAACACAAATCAGTTATATGTCACAAATCATGGAATCACGTTGTTCCGTGCATGGTGATGTATTGAGGACAGCTTCTGGGAAAAAAAATGCATCTGAATCGAGAGGTTCTGGCTTTAAAAGCACGAAACTGCCGGCCAGAGGGCAGAAGCTCGAAGAGATGATTGGCTGGGTGTGACAGATCTGACAGAATAGTACTGGTGGCCACATGCACAGGGGCACCATGGTGTATGTTCTTGAGCTGTATGCTATGTGTATGTACAAAACCTACATTACAAACAAACAAAATAAATAAATAATTTAAATAAATAAGATAAAGTAAGTCTAAGGTACCTGGGACATATGCATGCTAGGTAAAGGATAGATTAAAAATTATGAACATACACAGATGTGCATGTCCTTCCTTTGGTAGGTGTTCTGCGGTTTTATGTGTGTATTTAGGCAAGGGTTGGGAGCAGGCAGTATGGCACCTATTACCATCTATATATGTGTATATTTTCTTGTTTGCTGATGTGTATGTACAAAACCTTCATTACAAGCAAACAAAATAAATATATAATTTAAATATATAGTTATTTGGGTTTAATGTCGAGCAGGCGACCAATGCCATCTCATGGCGGTTAAATAAAAAAGATAAAGTAAGTCAAGATACCTGGGACATATGAATGCTCAGTAAAGGATAGATTATGAACATGCACAGATGTAAGTGTCGTTTGGTGGGTGTTCTCTGGTTGTGGAGTGGGGTTGGTTGATTGATTGATTGATTGTACATTGCTTAACGTCCCGACAGCAACAAGGCTTTCTCAGGACGTGCCTGCACTGCTTGTGAAAAAAAAACTAAACAGAACATTGAATGTATGTCGCCAGCCGGTCAAATACATTAAATAAACCTAACACATGGGGCCTAAATAAAGCTAAGACCATTTAGCAACACACATCCAATATCAAGAGCTACAGGCAGTGCAGACAGTAGGGAGAGTTTTTAAAAAGGCAAATACAGGTGAATGGACAAAGGGTAGACAGAAACACATGCCCCAGAATAAAGAGAAAAACCCACCCTGTGGGGCTGACCAGGGTGACCCTGGGAACTAAAAAATACCTAACCCCACCCAAGTCCCCCAGGGCAGACCCGGGTGGGGTGGAGTGGGGTTGGGAGTGGGCAGTATTACCATATATGTGTATGTGAACATCAGCATATGTACAAAACCTACTTTTCAAACAAATAAAAATAAATAATAAATTTAAATAACTAGGACATATGAATACCAAGTAAAGGATATATTATGAACATGCACAGATGTGCATGTCCTTTAATGGGTGTTCTGTGGTTTTGTATGTGGGGTGGGGAGCGGGTGGTATGCACCTATTACCATATATGTGTACATGTTATGTTCACATCATATTTGTGTATATGTATGTTCTCATCTTGTATGCTGATGTCCCCCACCCAGGTCTACCCTGGGGGACTTGGGTGGGGTTAACTACTTTTTAGTTCCCAGGGTGACCCTGGTCGGCCCCACAGGGTGGGTTTTCCCCTCTATTCAGGGGCGTGTGTTTCTGTCTACCCTTGGTACATTCACCTGTATTTACCTTTTTTAAACTCTTCCTACTGTCTGCACTGCTTGTAGCTCTTGATATTGGATGTGTATTGCTAAAGGGTCTAGTTAGCTTTATTTAGTGTATTAGACCAGCTGGCGACATACATTCAATATTCTGTTTAGTTTGGGTTTTTTCACAAGCAGTGCAGGCACGTCCTGAGAAAGTCTTGTTGCTGTCGGGACGTTAAACAATGTACAATCAATCATTTTATGCTGATGTGTATGTGCAAACATACATCACAAACAAACAATCAAACAAAAAATAATAAATTAATAAAATAAGTTGGGGATACCTGGTACCTATAAATATGCATGTTAAGTAAAGGATAGATTATGAACATGCACAGATGTATGCATATTGAAAACAAATTTCCTCTCCTTGGTGACCACTACCATACCACTATAGTGATCATGTGCATCAAGGAATTCCTTCCATCCATAATTAAAAGGATAAATAATAAATAAATATGTAAGTGAATACATACATGAATCAATAATAAATAAATAAATAAAACATGTAATATAATAGAGAGGGCTACTATCTGTATTGTGTCTCATGCAGTCCTGATAAAGCTTAATCATAAGAGTCCTTGTGAGTACTTGAGTGCGGATTGGTTCAATTGGTTGCAAAAACTAAAATTTTATATTTAGGTGTTTAGCTAAACATGGTGATTTTAGTGGAAACAGTTCGGAGATGGATTTCACTCTGCCTGGCTTGTGCTTAAGACCAGTCGGATACGAGTGTGCTTGACCAGTTAAAAATCCCATCTCCACTAATAAAATTTAAAAAAAAAGAGCAGACCTGCACTTAGAGCCGTTAGGCTGAAAAACAGACGAACAACATGCATGTTGTATCCGGCCAAAGAATGTTGAAGATGTTTGGCAGACACATTGCACAACATGCACAAAGGGAGTTTACTTTCGATATGCTTTCCTCCCACAAAAGACCGAGTTCTATGGAAAAGGCTGTTTTCAAGACCAGGAAAAATAACGTATTTGACGTTGATAAGATGTTCAAATCGAAAATAATCTCTGTTTCAATTCAGGAGCAAAGTAAAGCTTCATCAACCGTGCGCGTCTGATTGACTTCTTTAGAAGGCTTCTCGCTGACCGCCATTTTGAAACTAGCGACGCGACCATGCTTACCGCATTAAAAATAATACTTTTAAACTTATTTTATCGTATATATGTATACTTGCTGATGATTTTAATTTACTCACTGGAATAAACTTGTAACTTGTATGCTTGAAATTTTCAATGTTATGCACAAAAAATGTCTTGCACCTTATCCGGGCGGTGTACAAGGACTGGTTCCCTCACATCGAAAAATAGCTTTCGAAAAACACTTCTACAAAAATGTCTCCATCCTAAGGACAAATATTGTTGCCATGCATAAACTATATGGCATTAGTACTTTCATTTCGGACCTGCAAACCATTGTTACTCTTTTGACGAACTACTTAGTCTGCAGAAATTGCGAAAAGCTGCTAGACTAAAGTTTGTATGGCAATATCAAACAGTGTGAGGTTTTTGGTGGTTACTTCCTAGAAAGTTTAGAGATGAAGAACCCCTTCTGGAAAGAAGTGGCTTCAATTTTTAAAGAATATCATAACCTTTTTTGTCCCGCAAGTATTGATGCATTCAAAAGCGAACCATTGTTTTTTAACCCACGGCTTCTGAAAAAGGATACTTCGAAATCTGTCGACAAGTGGATTTTGAAAAATATTTTTACAATATGTTTTTGATGATAATGGGGACATTATTAGTTTCGAAGTTTTTTGTTAAATTTTTGGTGCAGATGTTTCTTTTCTCAAATACTATAGTAGAACAAGTGCTATACGAAAATACAAAAGAAAAATGTTACGAAAATGGACCGATGCAGTTGATGTAACTGATTTGGGTACACCTTTGGGTGTTGTCTTTAAACATAAAAAGGGTACAAAAGATATATACAACGTTTTCTTAAATAAAATGACACCACCTACGTGTATTGAAAAATGGGAAAACAAATATAATGACCTAAAGTGGAGAGCTATATTTGTGCATCCTATAACGGTCACACAAGACACCAAATTACGCTGGTTTCAGTATAGAATTGTCCATAGAATACTGACAACCAATGTTTACCTTTCAAACCTTTGTACCTTTTGTTCACTCTCTAAAGAGTCTATTGAACACTTATTTTTTTAGTGCACAGTGGTGCGTGTTTTCTGGGACAAATTACTGAGCAGACTGAAAGAAAAATGTGCTCATTGTGACAATTTTGAACTCTGTACAGAATTGGTTGTGTCTGGGGTGAAAAATGGGCTGCGGACAGACCCAGTTCTTGACTTGCTCTTATTAATGGCAAAGTATTTTATTTACCGCTGCCGTTGTTTGAATAAGCAACTAAACCTTTCTGTTTTTTGGCAGAGTTCAAAAACAGATACTGTACAGAGAAATATGTATTTACTGTCAGAAACAAACTTAGCCTTTTTACACGTCTGTGGCTGCCTTATTTGGACTGTGTAAATAATTAATTTCTGTCACCTATTTTGTTAATCTGTGTAGACTGCAGTTGGGTTCGGTTTGGCCTGCTATGATTCACAGCTACTTCCTCCTGAATTTTGACAACTATCCGTTTACCAATACATGCATGCAGACCCACTCACAAAACAAATACCAGGAACAGTCTCTCTCTCTCTCTCTCCCTCTCTCTTTCCACAAACACGCATTAATTTAATTTTTTAAACATAATTTATTATCAGTTTGTGTATGTACGACTTTTATTTCTTTTGTATTTGTGTTGTACTTGTTTGCGGTCCATATGTGTTCATGTCACTAATCTTGGAAAAAATATCCAAAAATTAATAAATTAAAAAAAAATCTTTTGTGAAAATGTGGCTATTTTTCACTTTTTCCTGAGCTCTTGTGACCCTTGACCTTTCCAAGGGATCAATCGAATTAGTACATATAGAAAGGTCTTACCATCAGGTATCTTTGTACCAAGTTTGGGTTTGAAGTTGTGAATAGTATTTGAGCAAAAATAAATTATGTCAAAAGATAGCTATTTTTGATATATTTCCTGATCCCTTGTGACCTTGACCTTTGTGAGAGGTCACTCAAATTGGTATATTTAGAAAGGTCTTACCACAAAGTATCCTTGGGCCAAGTTTGAAGAATGTGGCTTGAATAGTCTCCGAGAAAATGCCAACATTAAAGTTTACCACGGACGATGGCAGACAGACGACCGACGACGGACGGACGACCACAGGCCCAAAACATACTCACTTTTGCTTCGCACGTGAGTCAAAAATCTTGACTTTGGAACAATGGTGACAAAACTAAAATGTCATGTTACAATTTCTTGCTATAATTTATTTGAACTCAGTCTGACTTTACATGTATCCCCACACATTCTTCTCAGTTAGTGTGTCAATATGTGTGTGGGAGAGGGAGAGAGATGATGATGATGATGGACGTTTTTATTTAGGATAAAGTTTTAGGCATGCGAGAGAGAGAGAGAGAGAGAGAGAGAGAGAGAGAGAGAGAGAGAGAGAGAGAGAGAGAGAGAGAGAGAGAGAGAGAGAGAGAGAGAGAGAGAGAGAGAGAGAGAGAGAGAGAGAGAGAGAGAGAGAGAGAGAGAGAGAGAATTGTGTCAGTGTCTGAGTGATGACATTGTTGCTTTTACGTCACCACATGATTTTTCAGAAGTTGAGGTTCAGTTAGTCTCCAAACTCGAGTTTGCACTGCCGTGAACCTAAAGGGAGCATGAGCATCGCGCTATTCTACGGCTATTCTACGCCACAGTGCCGGGACGGTCGTCGAATCGTACGTGTTGACAGCCATGGGTGTTTTGTTTTGGGCTCGGTGGTCGTGATTTCATCCCGGCTGCGTAAACATAATTGATTGATTGATTGTACATTGCTTAACGTCCCGACAGCAACAAGGCTTTCTCAGGACGTGCCTGCACTGCTTGTGAAAAAAAACACTAAACAGAACATTGAATGTATGTCGCCAGCCGGTCCAATACGTTAAATAAACCTAACACATGGGGCTAAATAAAGCTAAGACCATTTAGCAACACACATCCAATATCAAGAGCTACAGGCAGTGCAGACAGTAGGGAGAGTTTTAAAAAGGCAAATACAGGTGAATGGACCTCGGGTAGACAGAAACACATGCCCCAGAATAGAGAGAAAAACCCACCCGGTGGGGCTGACCAGGGTGACCCTGGGAACTAAAAAGTACCTAACCCCACCCAAGTCCCCCAGGGCAGACCCGGGTGGGGTTGCGTAAACATAGCAGCATAGAGGCAACACTAGCCACCAAGATACATACAGTACATTTTCTTCTCACAAGCCCCCGCACTCTGCGCGAAACTCATGAAGATCTATGCCTCTTGGGGAGTTTTGTCTTTGGTTATGGGCGAACATAGCTAGGCAGTGAATGCCATCCGTCCGATGTAAAAACAAGAATATATTTATCCTCGTGAAAGTATGCGGTAACGGTGGAATGAATGTTTCTTGATAGGTTCATTTGTCTCTGTGCACATCAGACGGAACAGAGAACCTTCTGCCATACCATCTGACAGCAGTTCCAATGAAAGCGGCCCGCTTGAAGGCTGGCTAAAGCCTTGTACTGTCCCCAGCCCTCAACCAAATAATAGCCCTATCAAAGCCCATTTTAGTATATATTTTTAATTTGTAACCTGGCTTTTAAATTTCTGCCCGTATATGTGCCTCAGCAGATCCAAGTATATTCCATAGTGAACCCGAATCGGTCTTTAACAGAACGATAGAGGGCGGGAAAGTGTGTTCATTTATAATATGGTCATTGATGTACGGTTACTGAAAAACAAAAGAAACGGCTGAAACTCACTGCAAACCACAATAAGCGCATCTCCCTCCCCCTCCCCCACTCAGCCTGGAAATTAAAATTGTGTGAACTGAAAAAGCAACACTTAGGCACAGATTCTCAAGGGTCACGGTCCTGTAACTTGCATGACGGACTTATGAGGATCTATGCCTTTTCTCATCAGTAGAAAGGGCGACTATCACACTGAATTAGATACACTCACTGATACGCACCTTCTGTCAGTCTGGAATAAACATACATAGCTGCCAACCCTGAGGCAACAAAATTCCTGAGCTGTGGCCTCCAGGACGCTAGTCCTTGATTCTAGGTGCCAAAAAAATCAAACAACGGGAGGGGTGGGGGGGTGGGTGGGTGGGGGGGTGGGTGGGGGTACACACCTTGCTCCAGCCGAATAATCAAATAGTCCACAAGCTAGGAAAGTCTACCGTGCACCCCCCCCCCCCCCACAGTACTCAATAAGATGGGTTTCAAAGTGTTCTTTAGTATGTCCTGAGATGTTTAAGCCATGTTCCCCGAAAATCCTTAGGAACACACCAGAGATATAGCCGATGGCGCAAGGGTACCCCCATTCATGCTCTTTGCATCTGCTAAAATGAGGTTGAGAAACATTTTCCTCTAAATAAATCAGAATTCATTTTAGAAGCCCAAATCAGGCAATATTCTGTTAAGGCACACGTTCTGCAGCCTCTGCAAAAAAACAGAATGAAAAAAATATTGAATCTGGCTCACAGTGAAGGTATTTGTGCACCCAGCAAATGACCATTTCCGCAAAATCGCAAAAAAAGACAAAAATAATGTGTCAGATGCCTTCAGACATTTTCTATAGCGCTGGCAGTCCATTTTCAGGCTTACATCATTAAAACAGGATGTCACAATTATTTTAAACTTGACTAGGTGATGCTGTGATCACAGCGAGTGCCACAGTGGTTGATTTTGTATCCCTACCCCCGAAGTTGTAAAAATACACAAAATTAATTAGAAAAAATTACTAAAGTTATTCCATTTCATTTTGACCTCTCTTTACCTATTAAGTTTCAATAATGTGAGCATAAAGTGCAAGAAAATAAGGAAAGTCGGCAGCCTTTACGGTACATTCGTGGTTAATGATAGCTTTTTCCCATTTAAAAATTGCTGAATTGGGAAACGTACGTTGTTTCCGGTGCCCTCAGAAATTTTGTATTTATTTTATCCACTTTGGTATCAGCTTCAGCCCACTTAATCAAATTTCAAATACAAACGATTTTGAATTTCCAAAAACTTCAGTAGCTCGCTTGAGCTTGCCCTTAGCACCACCTGAATGTTCTGTGTTTATGTACAGTGTGTGAGTGAATGCGCGTGATTCACGTGAGCGTGCTTGTTGGGTTCAGTTCGCGGCGGCGCTTTGAGCCGATTTTCAATTCGGATAAAGCGCCTATTTAATGCGCTTATTATTATTATTATTACATGGTATTTATATGGCGCATTTCTCAAATTTATAATATAACTCAATGCGCCCGATAACTCAATACAACCGATAGGTCTTTGTTAGGTTTTATTGGTTAGAATAGAGTTAGTTATTTGGTTAGTTAGTTATTTGGGTTTAACGCCGAGCAGGCGACTAAGGCCATCTCACGGCGGGATGGGTAAAAATCTGGTCAGCCAGACTAAAAGCAAGGTCTTAAGACAAGATGTAAATATAGATTAAAAATCTCAGGCTAAAATGTCGCACATGTCTGGAAAAGAAACGTCTACAGACTCTCAAAAAGGGCAAATAAAAAAATTCACATAGTCTATGAATGCTCAGATCTTGTTAAAAATATTGCATTCTCTCAAAAAATTGAAGATTTTGTCCGGGGGAACATCCCGGAACAAAACCTTCAAGGAGTCTGCTGTGAAGTGTTTATATCTGGTGTCAATTAGGTCAGCACAATACAGCAAAAAGTGTCGAACAGAAAACTGCTCATCACAGGGTTAGAATAGAGTACCACAGTTACTCCCAACCTGATTTTGTGATGCTATGATGCGTTTAGGGGCCACAGTGGCTGAATCTGCTGCCCTACCCCCATTTTACCAGTAAGCAAAGTAACGCAAAATAATCATAAAAATTGCTTACGTCATACTCCTCTGTTTAAATATTTTTTGTTGCCAGTTTTTTTTTTTTTTAAAGTATGCATATTGAGCATAAAAAGTTGTGATCATTTCATTAATTTCAATGTAGTTAGTTTAATTTCAATGTAACCCATCAATTTAATTGTAACTATTTTTAACTGGCTGGTCTTTTAGGTGATATTTTACCTAGTGTAAGGCGGATCTAGTAAGGTCTCCCCTTTTCCTTTCATTTATTTTCATCTAGAAATGTGTAAATATGAATATAATGCATAATAAAGTTTCATGGTTTCTAATAGCCAAAACAATGTTATCAAATACTTAAATGAAAAGAAAAGGGGAGACTGCCAGCTAATATTTTAGGAAGGTTACAAAGTAAAGTAGGTTATAGCACTGTCAGGGGAGAGAAATGTGCATGATCGACCAGTGATCATAGATCTACTGTGGCCAAAGCACCAAAAAAAAAAAAAAAAAAAAAAAAAAAAAAAAAAAGATAGGAAAGAGAGGGGGCGCTAAGAAATCGACTGAAAGCAATGCATATGGAAGCCCCCCCCCTCCCCCCGAAGGGGGGCGTATCACATATCCACTGTTCCAGCCACTCAGTGCATGAAAATTTAAATCTAGGTCCCCCAAGGGGGGTCCAGATATTTAGCCGGTGTGGACAGCTGTTTCGGTCTTGGCGACCTCTTCTGCACACCATCGGCAACACTGGAGGAGGCAGGAAATTCTGCCTACCTGCAATGACAACCACATTTTACTGTGGTGTCTGCAGGGGCATACATTCCATGCCACCACCTAGAGTTAAATTTCCATGCACCCTAAAAGAGAACCTACCAAAAGGGGGGAAGGGGTTGCAGTCGATATTGTAGTAATAAATGAAAAGAAAAGGGGAGACTGCCAGTGCTAATATTTTAGGAAGGTTACAAAGTAAAGTAGGTTATAGCACTGTCAGGGGAGAGAAATGTGCATGATTGACCAGTGATCATAGATCTACTGTGGCCAAAGCACAAAAAAAAGATAGGAAAGAGAGGGGGCGCTAAGAAAGTGACTGAAAGCAATGCATATGGAAGCCCCCCCCCCCCCCCCCCCCGCGAAGGGGGGCGTATCACATATCCACTGTTCCAGCCACTCAGTGCATGGAAATTTAAATCTAGGTCCCCCAAGGGGGGGTCCAGATATTTAGCCAGTGTGGACAGCCGTTTAGGTCTTGGCAACCTCTTCTGCACACCATCGGCAACACTGGAGGAGGCAGGAAATTCTGCCTACCTGCAATGACAACCACATTTTACTGTGGTGTCTGCAGGGGCATACATATGCATTGCTTTCAGTCACTTTCTTAGCGCCCCCTCTCTTTCCTATCTTTTTTTGTGCTTTGGCCACAGTAGATCTATGATCACTGGTCGATCATGCACATTTCTCTCCCCTGACAGTGCTATAACCTACTTTACTTATCAAATACTTAGTTTCCACATGTCGACCATGAGATCTCCACATCGTTCAAGTTTTTGATGGCCGTCTTTAAATCTTATATTGTTCTGACTGCCAATAAGTGAGCTGTCAAGAGCTAGGCAGCATGTTTTCAGAGTTTGGTGTAAAGGGGCATGTCTTCTGGTCAGAACTGCCAGCAGACCGCGTCTCTGTATGGACATGTTTGCAGAATGTGCTAAGAAGACTGATTTTCTACGCCAAATTTGCATAGGGCTGTTTCCGCATGACCCAGTCTCAGGAGGTGAGTCCAGCAGGGTCCTTACGGTCTGTGAACATTTGTGAAAGTTGTTAAAAAATGACAAGGCTTTTTTCAGGGCCCTGGAAAGTCTGTCAATTTCAATCCTTTTCCTTAAAGTCTGTGAAAGTTTGTAAAAAATGACAACGTGCTGGCAAACTTTTGTCTCTTTTTTTTCTCCCCCAATTTGTGACTATTCCATTGCGAACGATCATGCTGACGCTTGTTGCAAGTGATCTGTATTTAGCTCTGATCATAAAATGACTGCATGGCCTTTCTACCGAACATTCTGATTGGTTGTTTACGCTTCTACCGAAGTCCGCCATTCGCTAAGCAGTAAGCATTCTTTTATTTTGGTATCTCTTCATGCATTAGGCATGGAAGCTTCAAATAATTGCTGATACAGAGTGATCTGATTAAAGTGTATAAACCTTCAGGCTTCAGTTTGGGTTTGTGAAATGTTCCTGCTTTTCTGTATGGACCGAGTCCAGAGTAATCAGTGCGTAGATGAAAGATGGTGGCCTGGCTCTCCCTGTTCAGCTTGTTGATGTCATCTGCCCACGGGCTGCAGCCGCCATTCTGCTGTTGCCAATCACTTTGTTGTTGTAGTGTCTCCATTCCCAGCTAGTCCAGAATGCACTGGAATCCACTGCAGCACTATTTTGTGGACAGGGCATCCAGTCTATCTTGAAGCTTCCTGGTGAGATCAGTGGATCAAGCTGCTGCCTTTCCCTAGCTAGTGCTCTGCAGCTGTGTTGAACACCTGCAGATCTGTACGATAGTTGGAGCTGCTGCCGCCAGCTGGTAAGGAGAGGGAGGTAGTAGTGCGGTCTGCACAACAGATGTACCCGCCACTTCCTTCATTCTGCACGGCATCTTGTGTGGTATCACAGCTGCTGTGAGGGTAGCGCTTGTGCACAAACTCCAGCAAGATGGCTTTGTGCAGTGACGCGACCTTTGGCAAAGAGTCCTGGAACATTATGTTGTCTTGAAGGCTCTTTCGAGATGTCCAGGTATCTGAAGGGAGCTGTTCACACATCTTTGGGCTTGGTTCCAGGACGTCAGTGTTAGCCCTTTGCAGGACCTTCAGTTGGCGGTTCAGACTTGGGCATTTCTGACGGTTCTTGGTCTGCTCCTGTAGTCTCCCATGCTGTCGGTGTTTAGTAAGTCTTCATCGTGTGTGCTGTTCTGCATTCCAGTGGCTCCAACGTCCTCCCCATTTCCTAAATTGGGGTGCCCCAGATGGTTCTAATAATGTCACTGCATCATGAGAATGACCCATGTTCTGCATCTTGTCAAGCCTGGCTTTTTGGGTTTTGCAGGCAGTGTTTCATGTTGTCGATGTATCTTGGTACCGCACAATTGGTCTGACCGAGCAGGTGTTTGCTTGTGCCAGGATGCTGTAATTTGCGCCAATGTGGTCCCCACCAGTTTCTTCATCAGAGACTTTTTTTTTTTTTGGCAGCTCTAGCTTCCATGGCTTCAATGTGAGGCCTCCACGTGAATCCAGTAATTTATTTGTTGCCAGTAAAGTTGGCCTGTCTGTCTTTGGTACTGGAAGATCTCCAGTTTGAGGTGACCTCTTCCGTCTGTACAAATTTGCCTCGAGTTATACTGAGATACTCACAAACCCTTGGTTTGTTGTACAATTCTGCCAGTGCTAGCCTCACCTATCTGGTTTGCGAGTATCTCAGTATAACTCGAGGCAAATTTGTACAGTGTCTATGAATCAATAGAAAGATCTTTTTTGGTCATACAAAATAATCTTCTTTCTGGTAGTGTAAAGATTCAGATTGTTGCTAAAATAGAATTTACTAGGGTAGATGGTGAAGTTATTGTTTCGTATATCTCGACAAGACAACACACAGTTAATTCAAGAAGAGAATTGGAAAACGTGTTTAGAGAAAGACTGTTGCCTGACTTTCTAGAAGCAATTGACTGAGCAAAAATGCAGGGGTCTGGTTGGCATGAAGGTCGTGTACATGAACTACAACTGGAGCAGTCAAGATACCATCCTATTTTAGGCAAATCATGGCTGCCTCTACCAAATGAGGTTGCAAACAAAAAGGCTGTAGTCAATATTCAGAACAATGATAATTTCTGTTTCATGTGGTGTGTGCTTGCCAAACTACACTTTGTAAAATTAAGACCTGAACGTGTATCTAACTATACCAAATTTGAAAACGAACTCAACTTCAGTGGCATAGATTTTCCTGTTAAGATAGAGGACATAGATTTGTTTGAAAAACTAAATCCTGGTATATCTGTAAATGTGTATGTATGGGATAATGAGTCTGAAAACAAATTAGAACCAATTAGAGTATCACCACTTGCCCCCACCTACGGTCAGCCAGAAGATAAGCATGTTGACCTTTTATTAATAAGTTCCGGTGATCACTTTCACTACACAATTATTAGGAGTATGTCACGTCTAATTCATGGGCATACAACAAAACACAAGTGTAAACAGGAATTTTGTAAAAAGTGTTTACAGAGGTTTTCCTCTATTGAAGTAGCACACAAACATGTTAAACATTGTAGGTCACCTGATGACATTCAAACAGTACTTAGGTATCCAGATCCTGGTAGGAAGGTTTATTTTAAAAACCAGGGGAATCAGCAAAAGCTGCCGTTTGTAGTGTATGCTGATTTTGAATCACTGGTTGTTCCATATGATGGTCCTGTTTCAGAATCATTACCAAAGACAATAAAGTTGAGTGACCAAGTGGTGTGTTCTTTTGGATACATTCTTGTTAGGTCAGACGGTCAGCATACAGAACCTGTTATCTACAGAGGTGAAAATGCAGCAGCTGAGTTTTTAACAGAAATGAGACAACTGTATAGTCAGGTAGTACAGTATTTGGAAAACTGTCAGATGCCTTTGTTGATGACAGAAGAAGATAAACTAAATTTTGATATGGCGGAGATGTGTTGGATTTGTGAACAAGCTCTGGGAGGTTGTGAACAACTTCTGAAGGGTGATAAAGTTCGTGACCATGACCACATAACTGGACGTTACAGAGGTGCTGCACAGGGTGATTGCAACTTAAAACTAAAAATAGATCCCAAGGCATATAAGTTGCCTATCTTTTTCCACAATCTCAAGGGGTATGATTCACATATTATCATGCAGGCTGTGGACGAGTCTTACAAAAAAATTAGTTGTATTGCCCAGACAACTGAAAAATACTTGACTTTTAGGTTAGACAAATTAGCATTTTATGACTCTATGCAACATTTGTCTTTAGGGCTTGCTAGTCTGGCACAAGGACTGACTGAGTATCCAATAGCAAGTAAATATTTTGAGCCAGAGTTAATTAAAAAAAGGTGTCTATCCATATGAGTACATTGATCACTGGGTTGTGTTTGAGGAAAGGAGACTACCTCCAAAAGAGGCATTTTATTCTACACTAATTGGCAAAGGTATTTCTGACTCTGATTACCAGCATGCACTTGATGCATGGGGTAAACTAGGGTGTGAAACGATTGGTGACTACCATGACCAGTACTTGAAAGCTGACGTTTGTTTGCTAGCAGACGTATTTGAAAGTTACCATGAAAAGGGTTTGTTACACTACAGACTTGACCCTGCTTGCTACATAACTAGTCCTGGCATGACATGGGATGCATTTTTAAAATCCAGTAAGATATCTATAATGGGTGAAATGGTGGAACGTGGCTTGAGGGGAGGCATTAGTATAGCCGCAAACAACTATGCCAAAGCCAACAATAAATATCTTGACGAATTTGACCCCTCCAGGTCAAGGTCATTCATTACATACTTGGACGCTAATAACCTTTATGGATTTGCAATGTGTGAGTTATTGCCCTTGAAAAACTTTCGTCTGCACGATTTGTCACAGTGTGATCACGCCTTTACCATAGCCGACACTTAGTTCGCTTCCAGCTGCCAGAGAGCCGAGGCATGGCGAGGTCAAATTCCACACTCGCCCGCTCATTCTATTTATATCGCACTTGCAACTGAACACAGTACAAGACATGCCGGTGCACTGCCGCTATAACAGCTACCTACTGGTTTGTATTCATAACATATCTCTGCTTAAAGTGACTGTTGTGCAAGCAACATCGTTCAAAAGTTGAAATTCTCACCTACACACCGATACCAAACATGACAACATTACGACTTACACTTGTGTAGCAGGTTATGATGAAAATAAAGGGAACGCGAATTTGTTGATGTATGATGTCGGTAGTTTGTTGTGAAATTGACAAAGTTCCCACAGCCATAACACGAAGACGAAACTTTTCCCAATGAAACACACTTGTATGCATATGGGTCAGCATGCCTACAGTAAGTATCAATTACCGGATTTTGGTTCCATGGTGGGGGACGGAAGCAGGAGGGCGGTTAATGAGGTCTGACAAGTGTCGACAGACAAGTACCAGGCGCCTGCCTTAGTACACTTCCGGCCGAATCGGGGAAAGTGAGTGCTTAGTTACACGGATACTATTGAGGAGATAGTCACGTTTCTTTCTCGGGAAATAGTGTAACACTAACAGTGAACCTTGTACATGTACTTTTGATTTAACTTTTGCTCATGATGGAGTCTGATGAAACGCATACAGTCTGTGTACACACAGGTGTGTTCCATGCACTGAAAGTAAATGCATTGTGTGCAGAATATGTGGCGAGAGATCACAAAAGAAATACACGGATAAAAAGTCATTTCTTTGCATCAATTATGAACACTTAACCCACAAGTGTTATGGAAATAATATCCAGGAAGACAAAGACTTCATGCACTCCAAAACAATGTGTAGAAGTTGTTATAGTCGGTTGAAACGGATAGACTCGACTGAAACACGTGTGTCTGAGGAGACAACGTCGGTCTTGTGTATCTGTGAACAGAAACTCAGTATTCGGTTCTTATGTCTAGTGTGTCAGAAAATGTGTTAAACCTCAAGGTATGTTTAAAAACACTGTTGAATATTGTGACCTGTGACGGACTGATCCGATTTCGAAATGGCAATAGCAGTCTGTGGAGTACCGAGACTGCGGGCGAGAAATGCCAGAACACGCGACTTGTCAGTGACCTCATTAACTATCCTACTGCTTCCGTCCCCCACCATGGAACCAAAATCCGGTAAGTGATACTTACTGTAGGCATGCTGACCCTTATGCATGCAAGTGTGTTTCATTGGGAAAAGCTACGTCTTCGTGTTATGGCTGTGGGAACTTTGTCAATTTCACAACAAACACCGACATCGTACATCAACAAATTCTCGTTCTCTTTATTTTCACCATAACCTGCTACAAAATAAGTCGTAATATTGTCATGTTTGGTATCAGTGTGTAGGTGAGAATTTCAACTTTTGAACGATGTTTCTTTCACCACAGTCACTTTAGGCAGAGATGTGTTATGAATACAAACCAGTAGGCAGTCGTCATAGCGGCAGTGCACCGGCACGCCTTGTACGGCACAGTTGCAAGGTACCGAGACTGCGGGCGAGAAATGCCAGAACACGCGACTTGTCAGTGACCTCATTAACCACCCTACTGCTTCCGTCCCCCACCATGGAACCAAAATCCGGTAATTGATACTTACTGTAGGCATGCTGACCCATATGCATACAAGTGTGTTTCATTGGGAAAAGTTTCGTCTTCGTGTTATGGCTGTGGGAACTTTGTCAATTTCACAACAAACACCGACATCGTACATCAACAAATTCTCGTTCTCTTTATTTTCACCATAACCTGCTACAAAATAAGTCGTAATATTGTCATGTTTGGTATCAGTGTGTAGGTGAGAATTTCAACTTTTGAACGATGTTGCTTTCACAACAGTCACTTTAGGCAGAGATGTGTTATAAATACAAACCAGTAGGTAGTCGTTATAGCAGCAGTGCACCGGCACGCCTTGTACTGCTCAGTTGCAAGTGTGATATAAATAGAATGAGCGGGTGAGTGTGGAATTTGACCTCGCCGTGCCTCGGCTCTCTGGCAGCTGGAAGCAAACTAAGTGTTAAGCACCAGCACTGGCTTGTAAAGCCGTGTGATATAACAAAATTAACAAATGAAATTATGAATTATGATCGGGATCACAAAAAGGGTTGGATCTTTGAAGTCGACCTGGAGTACCCACACCATCTACACGATTACCACAATGATTATCCATTAGCTGTTGAGAAAATGTCTTTAACAGGGAAAAAAGAAGACACCAAACTTGTGCCAAATTTGAATGACAAATTTAATTACGTATGTCACTATCGCTTGCTACAGTTTTACATCAGACATGGGTTAGTACTAAAGAAAGTTCACAGAGGTATTAAATTTGATCAAAGTGCTTTTATGAAAGATTACATAATGAAAAACACAACCCTCCGTGCAAGAGATGGCAACACTGCATTTGACAAAGACTTCTTTAAGCTTATGAACAATGCCTGTTTTGGTAAGACAATGGAAAATCCTCATCACCGCAAAGATGTGAGACTGGTTACAACTGAATCAGGTGCAATTAAGCTTACAGGCAAGCCACAGTACACAGGGTATAAAGAGTTTCATCCATCATTGTATGCAGTGACACTCAAAAAAAAGATTGTTAAACTGGACAAGCCAGTATTTATTGGTATGGCAATTCTTGAATTGTCAAAACTGTTGATGCTTGAATTTTATTATGATTACTTCAAACCAAAGTATCCTGAGTGTCGTCTGCTATACACTGACACTGACTCTATGATCATTGATGTGCCTACTGAAGACTTTTATGAAGACATGAAAACAGAGTTACATATGTATGACACGTCTGATTACCCTAAGGATCACCCGCTGTTCAGCACACAAAACAAGAAAGTGCCTGGGAAATTTAAAGACGAACTAAATGGAGTGCCTATCGTTGAGTATGTTGGACTGAGGTCAAAAATGTATTGACGTGTAGCCGGTTCCTGACTGACGGGTCAGCGCTAACCAATGAAAATGTGCGAATGAGACACACCCGCGTGATGCGAGAAGTCGGCTATGTTGGTCCGACATTGAGGCTGGTGAGAAAGTTAACGGAGAGAGAAAAGAAATGGCAAAAACGTGTGCGTGGGGGTCTTTGCAACAGCGATTTCATATATCCCGAGCATCTAGAATGTGGTGTAAGGTTCATACCATTCCCAAAACCCCGTTGTAGGCATGCAATTGCATGCGATGTATCAAATTGTGTAGTCTGTAGACCGCCGCTGATGAGTCGAGCAGCCTGCAGTCAGTGAACGTCAAGTACCGGGATGGAAACTGACATCTCTTCGTTTGCACAAAGGTCAGTTCATATTCATTTCTCCTGAATTTGTTCATTATAAAAATGAAACGGGTAATGTCAGTTTGCCCATGTAAATATCTGTTGTGAAGGCCGAAGGTGGTAAGATCACTCATACAGCAAGTCCGGCGTTTCTCAGTAGCTACTATGGTGAAAGCACAGTGTATGAGTGCGAGAGATAGCTCTGTTGAATGTTTCTTAACCCTCATCATTTGGAATACAACCAGTGTGTGAAATAAGTCTAATATAGTGCAAGGGTAGTGCCAGAATAGCTTGGCGCCTCTAGGCGCCAAGCTATTCTGGCACCACCCTAGTCATCTTTATCTGTAAGTACTCAATGTGGCTTGCATATGGCAGTGTACAAATTTGAAGCTTTTAGCCTCAGTATGATATGGATTAATTTTATTTACAGCATTTTGTCAATGGCGAACCGTCAGAAGCGTTTCCAGACCCGCTGCCAGCATGCCCTGCTTTGCCCAGCAGTGGGACAAGTCACACACACCAGCGACCACCTCCCAAAAAGCGACTGTCGACAGAGCTGCATCAAAAACGTTCACGCAAAACACTGGTTGCTACAAGGTATGCACCGATTTGCATTTCACAATCTCTTTATGTCTAAGCATACTCACGGTTCCTTCACACACTCTTTCATACACACTAGCACACTCTCTCGTACACAAAAATATACATTTTACACATGCACACACTACAGGAACACAAACAGCAGTTTCTAGGATGCAAACAATCTGTTTATTTTAGGCAAAAGACGTGGCTGCACACAAGTATGTAAGATGCCACGAAACAAGCTCCTATGGTGGCAACACCCTTAAGAGAGAGACAATAGGAGATTTAAAAGGCAATGAATTCAATAAGACCGCATCGGTCATTAAATTACGTCATTTTTAATAATAAAATTTTTGACCCCATTACGCCCCCGTTATTACCCAATCAACCCTTTGATTTTTAAAAACTGACGACCATGACCGATGCGGCCTCATTGATCTGATTATCTTACGGATCTCCTATTGTCTCTCTCTATAACTATTGTCTCTATGAACACCTAATCATACACTGTTAATTTTAAAAATCGCGACCATGGCCATGTTTATGAACTTTACCATTACAGCTCTGCATTCATGGCTACGGTACACACTGAACCAGGAAGTTAAAATCGACTGTAGATGGTAAAACCTCAGTCCAGTATCTGGTTGCCTTGTACCGAGTATATGGGGTTTTACATAGTCTAAGATTCTCATGAGCCTAGATTTTTATAAGTGGACACAGGTCAGATCCTCAAGAACCTCGGACTCCAGGCGTAACCCGCGTTTACAAGTATTAGTCAACTTTTTTTGTTAGCTCTCTCGTAACGAGTATGCTGGCGGGTCCTGTTTAATATTATTTTACTGCAAGTACAATTTCTGAAAAGGTGACTTCCGTCTTATGTATACCCAAAATGTGTTGTACAACACAGTACAAGGTCAGGCACTCCACCGTTCCATTATAAGCAGTACTGACACACACGCACGCACACGCATACACACACACTGACACATACCAACACACACACGCAAACACACACGCACATGCACGTACGTACATACCAACATAAACACGCATACACTGACTTGAATAAATCAGTGCAAACAAGTACACGGCTCTTTGAATCAGTACATGCGTGGACAAAAGCCTTTCTCAAGCATAATGGCTTGTTATGATAAAGCCATATTGACTGCGTTATTCACTTAAACAGGACTGTGAGTTAAATTTCTGAGCATTACACCACGCACATATGCATACAGACACGCACACACTCACACACATACCAACACATAAACACACACACAAACATATGAATAAACATACATTTACACACACACACAAACAGATACACACACACATACACACACACAAACACATGAATAAACATACCCGTACACACACCCAAACACACACACACACACCCAAACACACACACACACACACATGTACAGACACACGGGAATACCCTGACACACACAATAGCTCTCTCTCTCTTTCCACATAATTTTACTCACTATCTCTCTTTATGAGTAAGTTGACAGGGTTTAACTGCAAACATTTTTCACGTCATGACTGAACCTGTAAGGTAATTTAAATGTCGCCTTTAGGCTCAGAGAAGGTTTTCCAAACTTTTTCAGGCAGTTCGATATTCACAGACTGACACAGTATGCATGAAAAAACACCATGTTATGTCTAAACACGCCAAGGTATGTCTTATTTTTCATTATTGATATGGAGTCCCCCACAAAATGCTAATTGGTTTTGAACAGTGAATGGGAAAACACTCGCCCGCATAATCCCCCCCCCCCCCCCACTATGACCTCCTCACACAGAGAGAGGCCCGTCATAAAGTCAGTGAATAGACGTCATGTTCTCACTGGTATATTTTAAACTGTGTGTACACATACACCACCCATTACCTCCCACCCCTATCTGGGCGAACAGGTTATGTTTGCTGGCGTAGCGTGTTATTTGCTTTCAGTTCCCAGCGAGGTGGGACCATGACATTACCCCACCGTTTCAATTCCAGTGCCATGTGTGTCAACCGTCACTTTGAAAACATGCTATTTAAGCCAAACAGGTTTTGTTAGAGGTAGGTAGGTAACACACACACACGCACGCACACGCACTGACACATGCACTGACACACACACAAACACACAGAACATGTATACACAAAAACACCCAAACGCCAGTGTACGGCAATACACAGCACAACACACAGTTCAGTTATTTTAGGGTTCACAGTGTCTTTTTGTGTAGCTGAGTGACGCTATGAGTCGTTCTGCTTTACTGAACAAGTAGAGGAATCCCTTCTATGAGAACATAAAAAAACATGTTTTATTGTACATTTTCAGTAGCCCACTCGATCACAGATTCTTATGAGCATGGCGAGATTCTCAAGAGCCACTGTTTTTATTGGGTTTGAGTCAACTGTAAAGATTTCTGAATCTCTGCATAATCCAAGTTGCACACACACACACACACACACACACACACACACACACACACACACACGAGACATGTCACTGAGATAAATCTACAAGTGTACTGTACAAATGTACATGCCTGAAATTACTATCCTCGCTACACACATACAGGAACAATATCCTCAATGAATATTCTCAGAAACTTGCTCCATTGCAAACACACTCACTCACAAATCTGTGACGCATGTCATTTAAGCCCGTCAAGGCTATCATAGGGGTATGTCATATATAGTCTATGGGAGACAACTTCTGTATAGTGGTTGTATCTTCCAGTGATTATATCCCTTAGGACATTGCAGGAAATACATAGTGTGTTTTATTCCTGAGTGGGTGTATCTGTGGTTTGAATCTAAATCCATTTAACTCACATAGAAGCGGTAACACAGTGTAAACGTAAAACGTTACTGACAATATTGCTGAGTGGTGTAAACGTATAAAATTACTGTTCAGTGTAACTTCCTAGAAAAACATGATTTTGCTTGATAACAATTTTAAAGTTGCATGCAATTTTTTCTTTTTTTTTAATTTTATTATTACAATATAAATGAACCCTGATGAACTCCTTTTATTGAATGATATCAATGCTGTAGAAAACAAAGACTTAGACTCGAAAAAACAGCGTCTTTTGTCTGTAGTTGTGTCAGGCAAATCAAAGGCTTATCTCGGAAAACAATACATGACAGAGGATATTGAATCTCTAACCGCTGACGAGCTAATCAAGCTTCATTCAAAATATGAAAACCACATCGCTTCACTAATGACTCGTGATTTAAGCCGATCTCTTGTATGCCTATACACAAAAGCAGTGAGTCACTTTCTACCTGTGGATTGTGACAGCCTATCACACGACCTTGAAAGCAATCCTATTGTTTCAAGTTCAATTGGTAAATTAGCATGCCTCATGTTTTACAAGTTTGGAAATTACCTTGCACCTGTGGTAACATTACTAGTTACTGGGAGTCATATTGATTTTTCAAAAATAAATTTTACTGCAGAAGAAAATGGACGAGACCCAGACGACTCCACAACCGAACCCCGACCCTGTTTTGACACAGGTTCAAACTGTGACTAAGGTTAAAAGTCCAGGCTGCGTTGAGTCAGGAAAAAGATTAGCCGAATGGAACAAGCAGAAAAAATTACAGCTTCAAACACAAACAGAAAAGGTTCATGTAACTAACCAGGTGTCAGGACCATCAGGACCAGTGTCACTACTATCACACCCACAACAAAGTGAGAGACAAACAACTAAGTCTAACCCTGACCCTAACCCTGACCCCAAACCTCAATCAACAAAATATATAATTGCCGGATTTGTTGTCGGATTTGGTTACGTAGGGTATCAATTATACAAAAAATACAAACCACTGACTCGTACAGTGACCAAAAAATCAGACACTCCAAAAACAAAACCAGAAGTCGCCACATTACCAGTAACACCCAAAGCCGTTGACCCATTTTATATGCAGTAAATAAAAATATTATTTTAATTTTTATTGCCTTAGAAAATGAGCGACACAAAGAACATAATGAACCTTGTGTATCATTCTGCCGTAATCAGCGGACTAGCAGTAGCGTATTCTATGCTAGGAAAAAATCTATTCAAAATGAAATCAGCAGACTTGAGTAGATTAGACTCTGAAGACAGCGCTAAGCTAATTGTAGTTGTAACAGCGTAGATTGCGACAAAAGATTTTCTTGTCAAGCAGGGAATTATTCCCGAAAATATATCTATGTAAATAAAAATAATATGGCGACTTTGGCAGTAATAATTGGAGGCGCGATGGTCAACGCCCTGGCATTCAGCGGCTCTAATATCTCTTTTCAAAAGTAGGCAGAGAGGAATCTGCAGAAGAAATGAAGCGTCACAATGAGGCATCAGAGAAACTCGCTCAAGCGCAACAAGAATATGAAAAGAATAGAATTGAGAAACTTGATTTCATTAATGAAAAACTGAGGCTAGAAGGCCACGCACAGCATACGTTTTCAAATACAGACGAAGCAATCCGTGAGTATTTTCTTGACACGGGTGAAGACATGTCTATCCCAAAACCGAAACTAAGTGACTATTACAAACCAAGTACAGAACAAAGAAACGGGGAGATAATCTTTGTTCTAGTGGGAATGACATTTGTATTTTTTACTGGTCTTTATATTGCTAGAAAAAATGGCAGCCGAAAATAAACTAACAAAAATATATTACTCCCCATCAGGCTATTGGAAAGGAGCAACAGCTATTCAGAAATTACATGCCACTGTGGGCGGAGATATAACACTCAATCAAGTCAAACAATGGTTACAGAGACAGGTAATTTGGCAGATATACCTCCCTGCTCCAAGAAAGATATCTAGACCCCATTTTGAAAACACTACCCCCAATGACACACATCAAATGGACCTCCTGTTCCTACCACATGAAACAATAAGAAAGAAATGATACAAGTACGCTTTGACTGTCGTTGACATAGCTTCAAGGTACAAAGACGCTGAACCCATATCTGACAAAACAGCTACCACAGTTGCTACAGCATTATCAAAAATATATAGTCGAGGCCCTTTAAGATACCCCAGACTTGTTCAAGTTGATGACGGATCAGAATTCAAAAGGTGCTGCTAATCAGTTATTTGCGAAGCACGGCGTAATAGTCAGACGAGGCATTCCAGGTGTACACAGATCACAGGCAATTGTAGAGAACTTTAACAAACAGTTATCAGAGAGACTTTTCAGTTACCAGTATTCAAAGGAACTCATGCATGACACCCGGATCACTGAGTGGGTAAAGAGATTATCACATGTGATAAAAGCAATGAATAATGAAGGACACCCAAAACCTGCTGATGCTATTAAATTGAAAACAATTGCAGAGCAAAAAACAGGACCAACCCCAGCACCCGACACAAGTTTGTTTACTAAACAGGTGAGATATTTATATCAGCCAGGGGAGGCTGAGAACGACGACAGACGCAGGGCAACAGACCCCATCTGGTCAACATCTGTACACAATATAAAAAAATAGTCCCCGGTCCTGAGGCAACATTATATTATCTGTATGACCCTGCGCCACAGAGGGCATTTGTCAGAGAAGAATTACAGATTATTCCCCCAGACACCGTTACTCATTTCAGTAACTAACTCATCGATTAATTCTTCAACCAGTTCATCGGCTATTTCTTCAGATAACTTGAGCATGTAATGGCCTGGTGCATAAGCTTTTTCTTTACTGAAAAACACACGTTTCGTGTCTCCAACTGCAAGTGACTTCTTATGTGTTTGGATTATTTCAAGATTATGTTTGTTTGAGCTCAGTGACTTGTTTGGATAATCAGGCATTAATGCACCATCTAATACTTGCTTAAAATGTTCATGATGGATGTCTTTATTTTTTATTGCTGTTTTTTTTATTCCTTTGGCTTTTGACTGACTTCCCTTTTGGTGCAGTAAAGAATACATTTTTTTATCTCAGACCAACATACTCAACTATTGGCACACCATTCAGTTCATCCTTAAACTTTCCAGGCACTTTCTTATTCTGTGTGCTGTACAGTGGATGATCCTTAGGGTAGTCAGATGTGTCGTACATGTGTAACTCTGTTTTCATGTCTTCATAAAAGTCTTCAGTACACACATCAATGATCATAGAGTCAGTGTCAGTGTATAGCAGACGACACTCAGGATACTTTGGTTTGAAGTAATCATAATAAAATTCAAGCATCAACAGTTTTGACAACTCAAGAATTGCCATACCAATGAATACTGGCTTGTCCAGTTCAACAATCTTTTTTTTGAGTGACACTGCATACAATGATGAATGAAACTCTTTGTACCCTGTGTACTGTGGCTTACCTGTAAGCTTAATAGCACCCGATTCAGTTGTGACCAGTCTCACATCTTTGCGGTGATGAGGATTTTCCATAGTCTTTCCAAAACAGGCATTGTTCATAAGCTTAAAGAAGTCTTTGTCAAATGCAGTGTTGCCGTCCTTGCACGCAATGTTGTGTTCTTCATTATATAATCTTTCATGAAAGCACTCTGATCAAATTGAATTCCTCTGTAAACTTTCTTTAGTACTAACCCGTGTCTGATGTAAAACTGCAGCAAGCGGTAGTGACAAACGTAATTGAATTTGTCATTCAGATTTGGTACAAGTTTGGTGTCTTCTTTTTTCCCCGTCATACTCATTTTCTCAACTGCCAACGGATAATCATTATGGTAATCATGTAGATGGTGTGGGTACTCCAGGTCGACTTCAAAGATCCAACCCTTCGCATCATTTCGATCAAGATTCATAATATTGTTTGCTAACCCTGACTCTGTTATGTCATACTGTGACAAATCATACAGACAAAAGTTTTTCAAGGGCAATAACTCACACATCGCGTATCCATAAAGGTTATTAGCGTCCAAGTACGTAATGAATGACCTTGACCTTGAGGGGTCAAAGTCCGGGTCGTCCAGATATTTGTTGTTGGCTCTGGCATAATTGTTCGCTGCAATACTTATCCCACCCCTCAATCCACGTTCCACCATTTCACCCATCGTACGATCAGACAACAGGTCTATAGATATCTTACTGGATTTCAAAAATGCATCCCATGTCATGCCAGGACTAGTTATGTAACAAGCAGGGTCAAGCTTGTAGTGTAACAAACCCTTTTCACGGTAACTTTCAAATACGTCTGCTAGCAAACAAACGTCAGCTTTCAAGTACTGGTCATGGTAGTCACCAATCGTTTGACGCCCTAATTTATCCCATGCATCAAGTGCATGCTGGTAATCAGAGTCAGAAATACCTTTACCATTAAGTGTAGAATAAAATTTCTCTTTTGGTGGCAGTCTTGTTTCCTCAAACACAACCCAGTGATCAATGTACTCGTACGGATACACACCTTTCTTAATCAAGTCTGGTTCAAAATATTTACTCGTTATTGGATACTCAGTCAGTCCTTCTGCCAAACTAGCCAACCCTAAAGACAAATGTTGCATGGAGTCATAAAATGATAATTTGTCTAACCTAAAAGTCAAATATTTCTCAGTTGTCTGCGCTATACAACTTATGTTTTTGTAAGATTCATCCACAGCCTGCATGATAATGTGTGAATCATATCCTTTGAGATTGTGAAAAAAGATTGGTAACTTATATGTCTTAGGATCTGTTTTTAATAATAAGTTACAATTGTTATGTGCAGCACCTCTGTAACGCCCAGTTATGTGATCATGGTCACGAACTTTATCACCCCCCAGAGGTTGTTCACAAATCCAACACATCTCAGCTGTATCAAATTTTAATTTGTCTTCTTCTGTCATCACCAAAGGCATCTGACAGGTTGTGAGATACTGTACTACCTGACTATACAGATGTCTCATTTCTGTTAAAAACAAACATGCTGCATTTTCACCCCTGTAGATAACAGGTTCTGTATGCTGTCCATCTGACCTAACAACAATGTATCCAAAAGAACACACCACTTGGTCACTCAACTTTACAGTCTTTGGTAATGACTCTGGAACAGGACCTTCATACGGAACAACTAATGATTCAAAATCAGCATACACTACAAACGGCAGCTTTTGCTGATTCCCATAGTTCTTAAAATATACTTGACTACCAGGATCTGGATACTTAAGTACAGTTTGTATGTCATCAGCCGACCTGCAGTGTAAAACATGTTTATGTGCTACTGCAATAGAAGAGAACCTTTGTAAACATTTCTTACACACTTCTTGTTTACCATTGTGTTTTGTTGTATGCCCATGAATTAGACGTGACATATTTCTGATAATTGTGTAGTGAAAGTTATCATTATCACCGGCAGGGCCTATTAATAACATGTCAACATGCTTATCTTCTGACTGCCCATATGTTCCCTGGTGTTTGTCTTGAAGTCTTGTCCTGCAGGTGTAATATCACTTTATTGAATGTAACACTTTCAATGTAACAATGTAGTTTTCTTAATTGATCAAATATGTCTTCACACAGTACCTCAAACCAACGCAAGTGGCCACTGTTAGCATTATAAACTTTAAAAGCATTTGTCTTAAGATCAACAGTCTCATAATCATAACGTGGTAATCCATCTGAATATTCCAAAGTAACATTATATGTCGTGTATATTCTTATTGACAGTGTTGAGAGTTTAAAGCTGGTTTCAAACACACGTGATTTTAAGTCAGTAAAGTGCATAACATCTTTGAAGCATTCTGTAACATCAAACACTTGGGTTTGTCCGTCTGTCATTTTTTATTGGACAAACAAATGTATAAATTAATTTACTAACCCATACCCTGTGGGCTGATCTGTCTTTAAAATGAGCTTTAGATGCTTAGTTGATTTCAGTTTATTTTTTACATCATCACGTTCATGCTTATTTGGGATGACATCATTCTCTCTGAGACAGTCTTCAAAGCTGTCACGATCCTTACAGTAAAACAAACAGATAAACTTTAACTGTTCTCGAAAATCTTTCAGTACAGCATTATATTTTTGAGTGAGAATCCATACACTGACGTTTGCGTGTCTGCCACTGAAAGCAAGTTCTGCTAATGTGTTTCTCTTTTTGACAATGTCTTTTTCTGCAGAACAGTCATCAACAATAAACAATGTTGACTGTCCTTCAAATTGCTTGTAAAAATATTGTAGGTAGTCATTCATTTTTTTCTCAGGGTCAACTAAGTAAATGTTGTTGTCAGTCCAAATGAATAAACGGTTGTGATAAGCTTTGTTGTGTTTAATAGTAGGACAGAATATTACAATGTTTTCAAAGTGGTGTATGTATCTTGTTTGTAATAGGTTAAGAACAAATTCAGTTTTCCCACACCCTGTGGCACCACAAAACAATCCACAGTGTGAGTCAAGGGTCATCAAGCTCCGGTTCATTTTAATACACAATATAATTTTAATATATGTGTGCACTCAGTCTGCTTTCTGCAATATTGAGTTGTGCATCATAAATCAAATACAAATATATGTTTATGGCTGCAGCAGTTTCAACCTTCTTTTGTATCTGAATTGTTATTCCATCACTGCCGTTCTCAACAGTTTGACCTGACCCATGAAGGTAGTCATCATCTGTACTACGAAGGTCTAGCCAAAGAGCAAACTTATTTGTAAGGTATTGACCAATCCTTACGTCATACAGATGTAAATCTTTGCACGCAATGTTTGCAGGTTTATCTCTAATCCATCCACCTGCAAAATACTTTGTGATCTCATCGTAGTGTTGATAAGGTAACAAACCTGAAGCGTACACTTGATTAGGACGGCCTTCGATTGTGCAAGACAAATGTGTAATCTTTGGATTGTAGAATTTTTCTGAATCTCTTTTGTATGGAGCCGCTGGTTCAACAAACAACATAAGTATACCTTTCAGTGACCTGGCAGGTGTGTTCAAGTTTATATTCCACATTGGGTCACTCTTGTCTTTGGGTATTAAACTATGTCTAATCACTCGGTCATAATAAATTGGAAGTCTTGACTGGTACTGATTTTGTATGAGTCTAGCTAGTTCAGTATGTGTGACAATTTCATATTCCAAAGAAATGTTAGAGATCTTATATGTTGCACTGAGATCAGATGATTTTATAATTTTGGAGTAGTCATTGAAAGTTAGTTCAAAACTCAAACGGTCATTCAGTGCCCCTTGATAATAAGGCAAATGTGCTGTTAGGATTTCAAACTCAAGTGGAATGTAAAATCTGGTTCCATATGTTTCTGCTATAATAACTTCCTTGGCTACCCCAGTAGTTACCTTATCTCCAGCATCGATTCGAAGTTTACCAATATTATCAGACTGTATGCCTTGGTAAATACGATCTTCTTGTTCTTCTCTTGTGAGCCAAAGATCTTTGTAACAGTAAAATACATCGGAATCATCAAGACTAAACACTTCCTGTCCTTCAAGTTTTACTTTAATAGTTCTAACAATTGCTCTGCCAAGATTGTCAACCAGTGTTCTGTTTGCATCTGCGTCTGATGATAGTTCAATATTAAATGCTAGGCGTGCAGTGCCAGGAACAATAACGTCACTGGGACCTAGGTTTGGAAACTTGACTGTAAGAGTTTGGTTCTGGTCTATGGTACTTGGATTGTTTGTGATGACGATTGATTGTCTAATGCCCTTAACACCAAGAGGCTCACGTAGTTTTCTGTATGGGTCTAACTTTGATCCGTAAGACTGTGTCATTTTTATTATGCACAATAAAAAATAATAAATTAATAAAACAATGGCAGCAGGAGGATTTAATCATGAAGATTTTGAAATGGATGTCATGGATGCCTCAGATACCAGTATCACAGATATGACTGGAATGGTAACTAGTAGTAGTATGTATCATGAACTGTTAAAAGACAAAGTAAACTCATTTTATGACAGTGTTGGTGCTCACTCAGATGTAATAGATCCTAATCAGTTTGAATATGATAAAGGACACTTATTCGTAAATACAGACAGAGGGAAAATATATCTAACACATAAAAACAATCCTTCTAAGTTTAGAGCTTTAAGTACAATTAAAGGTGAAGTTGGTGGTAACTCTGGGTTGGCAAGGTACCTTGGAATTGGAGGGTCTCCTGTCACGCCAAGACTGGCTAGTGTTCTTCATGACACACAAACAAAGTTGCCAACAGGGCAACAAATTGAAATGGCACCTGTAACAAGCCTACCAGAAATAGCAAACACAGTGATACAAGAAACTTCATTTACTGAAGGACAAATAAACGATGCTATGAAAACAATAGATGACCCACCTTTGTCAATGCGGGAGATTATGGGCTTGGATAAATCACTGCAGACGATAAGAGGTGAGATGGTGAATAATGTTGCCAAACTAGGTGAGCTTGATAAACACATAGAACGTGAAAAAGATAAACTGGCTACCGCAGACAATGGGAATATTGACACAGAAATGAAAGAAAGAATCCAACACAGATTAAATGATTTGCAGATAGAAAGATCAGGGCGGTTAGAAACAATTAGTATTGGAAGACAAAAACTAAAAACACAGGTCAACAGAATTAGAGAAACTATTCAGAAAATACTTCACGAAGACACTACTCTGGCTGAGAGATTGAAAACACTTTTCAGAGAACAGGGTATCACAATTGCTAGTTTAATTACTGCTCTTGGATTTATTATTAGTACTGTTGTTTTAGCTGTCTCTGGTGCTGGGGGCGCAAGCGGTGGTGGGAGTGCAGCACCGGCACCGCCAGGTCCACCAGGCCCCCGGCTCCAACAGACCCAAAAGATTTACAGTCATGGGTAAAGAAACAGTTGTCTCATATTTCAGACTTGCTTAAGAAATTGGCTGTGAAAGCAATGGATGCTTTGCCTGGCATAATTGGCACAGTTGTCAGTTGGCTTATTACTACTGCAGCAAAGGTAGTTGGGTTTATGGCAGAACATGTGTGGGTCTTTTTGGTTACAGTAGGAGGGTTGATGGTGGGTTATTTAATGAAACAGGTAAAGAAGTAATATACCTAATCCAGTGAGACCTATTACCAATGCAGTTCTCTCTGATTCATGTGTGTCAGGGGTTGACTGTACTGATTGTATGGGCACCGGTGTTGGGGCCAGGGCCGGGGGTGTTACCGTCTGTAATGGTTTTAATGACTGAACATGTGTGGTTGTTGCACCCAAGTTTACAGATTGATCGAGTCCTAATTTTTGATCACGACCTGCAACAATGATTTCATTATTATAATTTGTGATTGTCCCCATTTGGAGTTGAAGGTCAGATGGTAACATGTATAACCCGATGCCAACTACAAAGTCAACTTTTGATCTCGCATATCTGAGAACGTCTTGGTAGCGCTGTATGCTTGATGGGAGATCAACCACTGAATTAATTGAATCTTCAAGATTTGCAAGAAATTGTTTTTGTGCTTCAAATTTACCACTTCCATTTAAAATATTCGATTTTGTTAGTGATTGTGCTCCTAGTAAACACCAGACATATGTTCTGATTGACTCATTGACGTGCTCGACTCCTGCTTGAGTAAACCCGTCACTCTTGTCTAAAATAAATGTTGTCCAGGCATTAGACTGCTTCTGCTCAATTGAGCCTAACCACACTTCAGATTTTGATGAAAATGAAGTGTAACCAGGGTAATAATCTTGTGGGTATTGTCTGTGACTCTAAGCGTAATACAATGTGCCCATACCGTTGTGATCATCAAGTTTTTGTGTGAAGTCATACCCGGGACTGATGTTAAATTCATTACATATGCATTCAAATGCTTTCATATCCATGGGGTTGTTAAACCTGTTGAAACTAGATTCAGTGGGCAGTGTATGAAGTTCTGACAGTATACGTCTAAGCTGGTAATAAACATGAAAACGATATACTGACCTAATAAGTTTGTTTGAGTGATTTAAGTGGTCTGTAAATGAAACACCACAGCCTGTAGTAGAACACAGTATTGCAAAGTTGAGTTGGTTTTAAAACATCTGTAGTGGACTTGAGGACCACTTTCTTGCAGTAGCATCATCTGTTATTGGAGGGTTTATATAATGGTCAAACGGGTTGGGTACTTTCACTTGAAATAAATCTTGTTCTGATACAGCAATATCAAGTTGATTTAGTTGAATTATTTTCTGTTCATAAGTAGGTGCAACATTATATTTGGCATTCACATTAAATTGAAATGCATTTGTAGTAACGCTTGTTGGTGATTTAAATTCCATCCTTCTTTTTTATGAGATAATAAAAATGTTTATTACCTTAACAAATCTTGATACTAGCAAACCAGTGTGGTTAACTAATGGGATTGATAATCGTGATGGTAGCAAGGCTGTAGCTATCCATGAAATGTTCTTTACAGTAAAATGGTTTAATGTAACAGATGATATAAATTATTATGTATCTGTTAGTAATGAATCCTCTCCTATTGAGATCGATAAAATAACATCTGGGTATTATGACTTTTGTACATTAGCTAACTGGTTTCAAAGTAAAATAAAAATTAAAGCAACTTTAAATCCAGCTAACTTACTTGTTACATTAGAATTTTCTTCTGAGCGTAGGATAACATTTTCAGATGATCTTCTATTATTACTTGGTTTAATAAATGAAACTGAAGCTAAAACAAAGCTTTGGAAAATAGAGATGATTGATGGAAAATTAACTGGAAAATATCCTGTTCATTTGTCAGTACATACAGTACTAAATGTTTATTTGAAAGAACTGAACACAACTGAGAATGTACACAATGGAAAGCCTTCGACTTTGTTGAGATGCTTACCAACTGGAACTGCACCCTATTGTGAAAGTGTGGTTGTTAGATTTCCTGCGCAGTTTAAGAAATTAGGTTCTAGTTTCTTTGAGTCACTGAGTATATCTGTAACTAATCAGGATAACAAACCAGTTGTTATGCATGATTTTAGTGTTGTGTTGGAAATTAAATAATTTTATTTTTGTTTATAAAAAATGAGTGGTGGTCCAAAGCCGAGAATCATACCAGTTGCATGTCCGGTAACAGAGTTGAAAGATTTGGCAGACGTACAGGATTTTGAGAAGGAAGGGGAAATTGCAGAAATATATGGTTTTGAACTTGATTCAACTGGTATGTACAAGCGGAAAGTAATTGTCAACATGAAAGACGGTGAAAGACAGATTCCTAAACTTGGTCAGCTGCGTGATGTTACTGTACCAGTTGCACCTACTCTTGTAAATAATGTGCCCTACAACTTAATACATGTAGCTAATAAGTGGGTAGTTTCACCTGTGCCGGCACCAGCACCCGTAATTGACTGGGACATAAAGATTGAATTTATTAGTCCTTATGTATACACTGATGACGAAGGCGCCTTAGTGTTTAGGAAGGTTGTTAATTCTGGGCCGCTGATTGCAAGCCTTGTTCCAAGTTTTGCCCCAGACAACAATAGCAGAGATAAACTGAAAGTTAAAAATTATGAGAAACGACGGTATCTTCTTACAACTAGAAAGGGAAGACCAGATACTTCTGTTGTGTATATGCCAGCAAGCTTAGTCGTGGCTAGAGAAGCGACAATAGTATTTGAAATTATCTTGAGATCTATAGCTTCTGTGAAAGAGGCAAATATTGCACAGGGAATAAAACTTACATGGGATGAAACAGTATCAGAATCAACAAAGGTCTTTATTGCTATTACAAAAAGTGCTGATGTTATTAATGTTTCGAGCAGTGTTCCGGCTGTCAAGGTGGTTGTCGACAAAACAACTTTTGTTCGTCTAAGTTACATAAACCTTGAACACATTGATCTTGTTTCATTTTATTATGCCAGCAAATTGTATACTTTTGACGAGTTGCAAAATGTAATTGCTGATTAAATAAAAAATATTTGTCAACAAAAAAATATGGTAAACTTCTATCCACAACTACCAACGACGCTTGCGCCTGAGACTGTGTCGTCGTTTGCGCTTGATCCGCATATGCCAATTGCATCAGATAAAACATTACAGGCAGACGCATTCAGATTAAATAATATTACAGAAGCAATTAAATATTTGGAAAGTGAAGAGGCGAGGTACTCCAGATGCAAAAGGAGGTATCAGACCATTTTCAATTCTGTACAAAATACATCTATGGCTGTTGGCGCTTTTTCAGCTGGTTGTTCTGTAGGAGGTATTGTATTGATTTCAACTGGAATTGGAAGTTTGGTTGGAATCAGACTGGAAGGAGCTAGCATTGCCACAGGACTGGCTTGCTTTGGTTTGGATGCCATAAACAAGAGGTTTCACACAAAGTGAGAAAAACATGAAGCATTGAGTACGCTGGCAAGTGCAAAACTGAGTAGTCTTAAACTTATTATAAGTAAAGCGTTGCAAGACAATTTTATTAGTGACGAAGAATTTAAGCGAGTCCAGGATGATTTAAATAACTACAAACAAATGAAATCAGAAATACAAAATAAAATGCGTAGTCAGTCTCCCGTGAATGTTGAAGAACTAAAGGCTAGTTTTTTAGCAGAGGGAAAAAGGATAGGGGTACAGGAAACCACAGAAAATCTACACAATCTTTTAAACAAATAAAAATCAGATTTGGTAATCGTTTAATAATGTCATACACTTCACAGAGAGATGTCATGCCACTTACACCACTTGTGCCTGATTATTTAACCCCATCTGCAGCACCGCCAGAGTATTACTGAGAAAAAAAAGTTTTTTTATTGTCCTTGTATCTTGACAAATCTGACCGAGTAAGTTGTGACTTAAGTCAAGTTGTTGTAAGAACTTATAAGAACTTACAGTAAGAAATTAATAAGTTCTTATGGTAAGTAATTAATAAGTTCTTATGATAACTAACTTAAAGGTTACCTCTGCAGGTTCCTAAAAGTTAGTTGTAACTTATGAGTAACATATAAGTTCCACTGAAATCACTTAGACAGGTAAATGATTTGGTGTTCACAGAGACAATAGTTATAGAGAGAGACAATAGGAGATCCGTAAGATAATCAGATCAATGAGGCCGCATCGGTCATGGTCGTCAGTTTTTAAAAATCAAAGGGTTGATTGGGTAATAATGGGGGCGTAATGGGGTCAAAAATTTTATTATAAAAAATGACATAATTTAATGACCGATGCGGTCTTATTGAATTCATTGCCTTTTAAATCTCCTATTGTCTCTCTCTCCCTTTGAGTTTACAGCAACAAACACAATGTGATTTACTACATATCATAATTAACTTCATGTTTGTTGATGTAAACTTTGACAAAGGGTGTACATACAATATGAAAATTATATATTAAAAAAAGAATTTTCAAAAATCATTTAACTAATACATTTTTAATAATATTATCACTGTACAAGTGCAGCTACAGATGCCAAGTGTGACCAGGAAGAATACAGTGTCATTCATGTCTGTGCAACAAGTTTGTCCTCCCCCTTCTAGCTTTGCCTTTCTCGTTTTAAATGCTGTTCAATTCAGGCACTGTTTGTAACAAAGGTTTTGCTGTTGTTGTCAACAGTACAAGTGCAGCTACAGATGCAGAGTCTCTAACTAGCACACAGAAAAGCAGTGAAGACATTTAAAGTTCCTCAGCACCACAAGATAATCTGGTCTGCTCAATCTGATTTAATATGACATCTCCACAATCAAGTGATGTAGTCAAAGGCAACAGCTCCTGTTCCATAAGTGGTACCTGTAACATAGAATAAATAAAATCGAACATTCTGTATTTATATCACAGTTGACGACTGCTTTCTAACTGTGTCATTACACTGCCGTACTGATTTCATTTGTTTCAGATTTGATCCTTCTAGCTGCGGAGAAGAAGCATCTCAGGGTGCAGCTTGAGGCAACTCGCGCTCATGTGCAGAAACTTGAACAGCTGTGTGCCAGCCAAGCCATATATGCCTGCAGGATTTTGAGCAGAATTTAGATAATTATTTTAACCCACTGACCTCTCACGCCCCCCCTTTGGCCCATGTTTACATAGCATTAAACTATGAGACATAAATATAACTAAATGTGGATATGCAATTGTCTGAGCATTTATCTCAATAACTGCTCTGACAACTGCATATCCACATTTAGTTATATTTATGTCATAGTTTAATTCCAGTGCCCCCATTGCCCTCGCAGGTGTGGTTCCAGGATTGGCTTGGCCAGCCACACCCGCACCCACAAATAGAAGTCATGTACAATGACGACATAATCAGTTTTTATGGTCTACCAATTATCTCAATAAAAATTAACCTGTGGGGTGTTTGAAACCATTAGTTCTTATTCATTTAAATATTAAGAATAGAGTACTGCCTCCTTAGTTAACTTATCATCCATGCTGAAGAATGACTCATGAGCTCCTACAACTGCAAGGACTCACATAATGTGCTCTTTTGGGACAGTTCTAGGATGACATGTTTTCCATACTTTTAAATGTGCTGTTATAAATAAAGCTTCTACATGTCATCAGCAGTCATTTTTGCACATGCAGACAGAGAGAGAGGGAGAAAGAGTGTGTGTGTAAATTAATTATGTGAATACAGATTTACTTTCCACACTCACTGTTCACCGTGCTAATGCACAGGGACAACACACACACACACGAACTGTACACAAGTATGCATACAGGTATATTGCTTACATACACAATTGTGTGAACATACAATTCTAATAACAGTATCTTCAAATTACACAGTTTCAACCAGAATATGCACACTGAAGTAAAACTTACCTGTTGTCATCAAAGATTGCAATGATGGGCTTCCTTTTCTTGTTGACGTTTCCGTGACATAATCTGAATCATGATGGAAACTGGCTCAGGAGTGGAATTTTTTGCTGTCGGATGGCAAGCACATGAGCGAGTCTGAAAAAAAAAAAAAAACCCAGCTAAAACTTAAAACACGGCAACACACAAGCTTAGGAAGTTTGTAAGCAAACCATGCCATACGCAGCATTGTGCTCAGTTTTAGTACATTCGCAGGCTTTATCAAAATTCTTGCACAAACGATAACACAAACTCTCCTTCGTCAAAGGAACACATGGCATCTCACAGTATAACAAACTGTCAACGGCTAAAACTATGACAAGCACAGTCTATACTTTTAATGCATAATGTAGAATTGACACATACCCTGCTTTGCATGTGCAGAAAGCATCCGTAACCATCTTCTTCGTTGGGTCAATGGACAGGTGCACAGAGTGTGGCTTTCCATCACTTGGCCGCTCAGTTGACTGCGGAAAATTGTTCCGTGCACGTCAAAGCCAGATGAAGCACACAAAATTCGGACGCTTTGAATGTACTGCTCACAGCTAAACAAATCTGCACGTTGTCTCTGCCTAAGGGTGATAGGGTATGGCAAGTATTGCTCCGAAATATCGTCGGGAATGTCTGACAAGCGTGCACTTACACACATAGATGCAGCCATTTTCGCTTTCTGCTGTGGCGTGTTTGTCGGAGCTGCGGGTCAAGGTCGAACTCTGGGTCAGTGGGCAGAGTTATCTCTGAGCGGGCTACACGTCAATTCTATACTGCACCAAAAAGGCAGTCAGTCCAAAGCTAAAGGTATCAAGAAAACAGCGATAAAAAATAAAGACATTCGACATGAACATTACAAGCAAGTATTAGATGGAGAACTAATGCCTGATTATCCAAACAAGACACTGAGGCCAAATAGACACAATATTGAAATGATCCAAACACATAAAAAGTCACTTGCAGTTGGAGACACAAAACGAGTGTTTCACACTAAGGAAAAGGCTTATGCACCTGGGCATTACGCGCTTAAGTTATCTGAAGAAATAGCCAATGAACTGGTTGATGAACTAATCAATGAATTAGTTGATGAAACGATTAAAAATGTGTAACAGTGTCTGGAGGAATAATTTGTAATTCTCTGACAAATGCCTTCTGAGGCGCAGGCTCATACAGATAATAAATCGATGTATTAGCACCAGGAACTATTTTTTTTTATATTGTGGACAGACGAAGACCATATTGGATCAGTTGCCCTACGTATGACATCATTCTTGGCCTCACCAGGTTGATACAAATATCTCACCTGTTTTGTAAACAAGCTTGTGTCTGGCACTTTTGTTTTTATTTTTTACCCTGACGGTATTGTTTTTAATTTAATAGCATCAACAGGTTTAAGCTGGCCCTCATTATTCATTGCTTTTATCACAGACGGTAATCTCTTAACCCACTCAGTGTTTCTAGCATCATGCATGAGTTCCTTAGAATACTGATAGCTGAAAAGTCTCTCTGATTATTGCTTGTTAAAGTTTTCAACAATTGCTTGTGATCTGTGCACACCTGGTATACCTCGCCTCACTAGCACTCCATGATTTGCAAATAATTGATTAACGGCACCTTTAAATTCACTTCCGTCATCGACTTGCACAAGCCTAGGATATTTTAAAGGCCCTCGACTATATATTTGTGTTAACGCAGTGGCCACTGTTACAGCATCCTTGTCAGTTATGGGTTCAGCATCCTTATACCGTGAAGCTATGTCGACAACAGTTAATGCATATTTGTATCGTTTCTTTCTTATTGTTATCATGCGGTAGGAACAGAAGATCCATTTGATGCGTGTCATTTGGGGTAATATTTACAAAATGAGGTCTTGTTATTTTTCTTGGAGCAGGTAAATATATTTGCCAAATTGCCTGTTTTTTGAGCCACTGTTTAATTTGTTCGAGTGTAACATCCCCGCCCACAGCGGCATGTAATTTTTCTATTGCAGTATTCCCTTTCCAGCAGCCAATAGGGGAGTAATATATTTTTGATAGTTTATTTCCAATGTCGGTCATTTTTTCTAGCAATAAAAACTCCTGTAAAATATACTACTGTCATTCCTACTACCTTGCGCTGGGACCATATGGCGTTGAGGCGCGTCCCCTGGGTGGTGGATAGGGGGTCCCTCGTGAGAGGGGTGCACCGAATGAAATAAGGTGCCGTGAACAAACATGGTTTAAGGGAAGGTGACCCCGACAGAAAACCCCTGGTCCTCCTAATAAGGGGGTTGGGCATGGGGGTAGCTTCCCCACCCTGCAAAAAAGGAAATAGCTACAAAAACGCCGACGAAAAGACTAACAGTAATTCCTTTCCTGGAGGAGGAAGGTTCTTCTACCAGAAGACTTATGACATCCTGTGGTGAAAGCCGGAAGTCTTCGGAAGCCACAGGACCGAGCCGCCTCTCTCTATCCAGGGATACAACCATGGGCACATGGAACGTCAAGACCATGTACCAGAGCGGCAAGGCCGCCCAGATAGCAGCGGAAATGCAAAAGTACAACCCTTCCCTGCTAGGTATCAGTGAAGCCAGATGGACACAGTCTGGCCAGAAAAGGCTGTTAAATGGGGAGATGATTCTGTATTCAGGTCATGAAGAGGAGAATGCCCCCCATACGGAAGGTGTAGCATTCATGCTGTCACCAGTGGCACAGAGAGCGCTGATGGGCTGGGAACCTCTTGGGCCAAGAATTATCACAGCAGCCTTTAGAACCAAGAAAAAGCTCAAGCTGAACGTCATCCAGTGTTATGCGCCCACTAATGACAGTGACGAGGAAGAGAAACAAGAGTTCTACGACCGACTCCAGAGTGCCGTGGACAAATGTGCGGAGCGAGACATCACCATCGTCATGGGTGATTTTAATGCCAAAATAGGGGAGGACAACACCGGATACGAAGAGGTGATGGGGAGACAGGGACTAGGCTCGGAGATGAGTGAGAATGGGGAGAGGTTTGTAGACTTTTGTGCTCTAAACTGACTTGTCATTGGAGGCAGCATCTTCCCACACAGAAGAATACACAAAGCAACTTGGGTCTCACCTGACCATACAACAGAGAACCAAATAGACCATATCTGCATTAGCAAGAAATTTAGAAGATCCCTTCAAGATGTCCGAGTGAGGAGGGGAGCAGATGTCGCCTCCGACCACCATCTGCTTACCTTAAGAATGAAGCTCAAGCTAAAGAAAAGCCGCACAGACACAACAAGAAGACAGTGCTATAATGTAGGCCTCCTGAGAGAAACTGGATTTAGAGAAGAGTTCAAACTGGTGCTGTCCAACCGGTTTCAAGCGCTACAGGAGCTAGTAAATGAAGAGGAGGCAGTCACCACAGAGCAGCAGTGGAAGGCAGTTAGAGAGGTGCTGAACTCAACCTGCAAAGACACTGTAGGGTTCAGGAAACACCATCACAAGAACTGGCTGTCGGCACAGACCTTGAAGAAGATAGAAGTGAGGAAGCAGAAGAAAGCAGTTGTCAACAACAGTCGCACGAGAGCAGCCAAAGTAAGGGCACAGGGGGAATACTCGGAAGCCAACCACGAGGTGAAGAGGAGTATCAGGGCAGACAAGAGGGCCTACACAGACAGCCTGGCAGCAGAGGCAGAAAAGGCAGCAGGCAGCGGCAACATGAAACAGCTCTACGACATTACCAGAAGATTGTCAGGCAAGTATGGCCATACAGAAAGACCAGTAAAAGACAAAGAAGGCAAGCCTATTGCAGACAGAGCAGACCAACTGGACAGATGGGCCGAGTATTTTGAAGAGTTACTGAACAGACCTAGCCCACCCGACCCCCCAGACATCCAGCCGGCAGAGACCGACCTACCCATCAGCTGTGACAGACCCAGCCGGGAAGAGATCAGAAGAGCAGTGGCATTTTTGAAGAACGGCAAAGCAGCAGGCCCAGATGGCATCCCAGCGGAGTCTCTGAAAGCAGACCTAGAGACAACCACTGTTTGGAAAGATCTGGGAAGAGGAGGTGATGCCGGCTGACTGGAATGAGAGGTACCTAATCAAGCTTCCCAAGAAAGGCGACCTCAGCAAGTGTTCCAACTACAGAGGAATCACCTTGCTGTCAGTACCAGGAAAGGTCTTCAACAGGATCATCCTAGAGAGAATGAAGAGCTCTGTTGACCCCCAGCTGAGAGACCAGCAAGCAGGATTCAGGAAGAACCGATCATGTACAGACCAGATCGCCACTCTCCGCATCATCGTTGCACAGTCTCTGGAGTGGAGCTCCCCGCTGTACGTCAACTTTGTGGATTATGAGAAAGCATTTGACAGTGTGGGCCGAGAGACTCTGTGGAAACTCCTACGACACTACAGTGTACCCACAAAGCTTGTCCGCCTGATCAAGAGCAGCTACGATGGCATGACATGTCGCGTGATCCACGAAGGGCAGTTCACCAGGGAGCTCCAGGTCAGAACTGGTGTCAGGCAGGGGTGTCTGCTGTCTCCGTTCCTCTTCCTACTGGCCATAGACTGGGTCATGAAGATGACCACAGAGCACAGACGAAGTGGAATACAGTGGACACAGCTTGACGACCTCGATTTTGCAGACGACTTGGCATTACTGTCCCACACTCATCAACAAATGCAGGACAAGACCACGAGGCTTGCTGACATCTCGTCCCAAGTGGGCCTCACCATCCACAAACAGAAAACAAAGACAATGAAGCTGAACGCAACCAGGGAAGAACCAGTCTTGCTTGCTGGCACCCCGTTGGAGGAGGTGGAGTTCTTCACTTATCTCGGGAGCATCATAGACAAAAAAGCGGCACTGATGCAGATGTCAGAGTACGAATCAGTAAAGCCAGAGCAGCCTTTCTCCAGTTGAAAAAAGTTTGGAGTTCCAGAGAGCTGTCACAACACACCAAAGTTCGGATTTTCAACTCCAATGTAAAAGCAGTTCTCCTATATGGAGCAGAGACATGGAGATTGACAAAAACCACAGTGAACAGAGTACAGACCTTCATGAACAGTTGCCTTAGAAGAATTTTGAAAATCCACTGGCCAGAGAAGATCAGCAACGTCAGACTCTGGGAGAGAACAGAGCAGATAACAGCAGAGAATGAAATTGGGTGAAGAAGATGGGTTTTTGATTGATTGTACATTGCTTAACGTCCCGACAGCAACAAGGCTTTCTCAGGACGTGCCTGCACTGCTTGTGAAAAAAAAAATAAACAGAACATTGAATGTATGTCGCCAGCCTGTCAAATACATTAAATAAACCTAACACATGGGGCCTAAATAAAGCTAAGACCATTTAGCAACACACATCCAATATCAAGAGCTACAGGCAGTGCAGACAGTAGGGAGAGTTTTAAAAAGGCAAATACAGGTGAATGGATTGATTGATTGATTGTACATTGCTTAACGTCCCGACAGCAACAAGGCTTTCTCAGGACGTGCCTGCACTGCTTGTGAAAAAAAAATTAAACAGAACATTGAATGTATGTCGCCATCCGGTCAAATACGTTAAATAAACCTAACACATGGGGCCTAAATAAAGCTAAGACCATTTAGCAACACACATCCAATATCAAGAGCTACAGGCAGTGCAGACAGTAGGGAGAGTTTTAAACAGGCAAATACAGGTGAATGGACCTCGGGTAGACAGAAACACATGCCCCAGAATAGAGAGAAAAACTCACCCTGTGGGGCTGACCAGGGTGACCCTGGGAACTAAAAAGTACCTAACCCCACCCAGGTCCCCCAGGAGGTGAATGGACCAAGGGTAGACAGAAACACATGCCCCAGAATAGAGAGAAAAACTCACCCTGTGGGGCTGACCAGGGTGACCCTGGGAACTAAAAAGTACCTAACCCCACCCAAGTCCCCCAGGGCAGACCCGGGTGGGGGGAAGAAGATGGGGATGGATTGGTCACAGTCTGAGAAAGCCAGCTTCCAGTATCACTAGGCAGGCATTGTCATGGAACCCCCAGGGAAAGAGGAAAAGAGGTAGGCCGAGAAACTCCTGGCTTCGAGACCTCCAAGCAGACATCAAGAGACTGGGAACCACCTGGAGTAAAATCGAAGGAGAAGCACAGGACAGGAGTTGCTGGAGGTCTCTCATCAACGGCCTATACCCGGGTAGGGGTGACAGGCGTAAGTAAGTAAGTCATTCCTACTAGAACAAAAATTATTTCTCCATTTCTTTGTTCTGGGCTTGGCTGGTAGTAGTCGCTAAGTTTTGGTTGTGGGATAGTCATGTCTTCGCCAGTAACAAGAAAATATTCTTTGATCGCATCATCGACATTTGAAAATGTATGCTGCGCATGACCTTCAAGTCTGAGTTTTTCATTGATGAAATCAAGTTTTTCTATTCTTTGCTTCTCATAATCCTGCTGAGCTTGAGCTAGTTTTTCAGATGCTTCGTTGTGACGCTTCATTTCTTCTGCTGATTCCTCTCTACCCATTTTTGAAAAGAGATAGTTTGATCCACTAAATGCCAATGCATTAACAACTGCACCACCAATCATAATAGCTATTGTTGCCATATTTTTTATTTACTTAGAAACATTTTCTGGAATAATTCCTTGCTTAACTAGAAAGTCTTTTGTTGCAATTGATGCTGTTACAACAGCTACTAATTTAGCACTGTCTTCGAAGTCTAATCTACTCAAGTCTGCCGATTTCATTTTGAGAAGACTTTTTCCCAGCATAGAATAAGCAACTGTTAGCCCGCTTATTACGGCAGAGTGATAGACAAGGTTCATTATGTTCTTTGTGTCGCTCATTTTCTTATGCCACAAAAATTAAAATAATAAATTTATTTACTGCATGTAAAATGGGTCCACGGCTTTGGGTGTTGCTGGTAATGTGGTGACTTCTTCTTTTGTTTTTGGAGTGTTTGATTTTTTGGACACTGTTCGAGTGTTTGGTTTGTATTTTTTGTATAATTGGTAACCTACGTAACCAAATCCGAGAACAAATCCAGCAACTATATATTTTGTTGTTTCAGGTTTAGACTCAGTTGTTTGTCTCTCACTTTTTTGGGAGTGTGAGGGTGTTGGCCCTGGCGGTAGTGACACTTGCGCTGGGGTTGGAGCTGTTGACGGTGTGTCAGTTACTCGAGTCTTTTCTGTTAATGCTTGAAGCTGTAATTTTTTTTGTCTGTTATATTCAGCTAATCTTTTCCCAGCCTCTATTCGACCTGGACTTTTAACCTTAGTCACCGTTTGAATTTGTGATTGATTGATTGATTGTACATTGCTTAACGTCCCGACAGCAACAAGGCTTTCTCAGGACGTGCCTGCACTGCTTGTGAAAAAAAAATAAACAAACAGAACATTGAATGTATGTCGCCAGCCGGTCAAATACATTAAATAAACCTAACACATGGGGCCTAAATAAAGCTAAGACCATTTAGCAACACACATCCAATATCAAGAGCTACAGGCAGTGCAGACAGTAGGGAGAGTTTTAAAAAGGCAAATACAGGTGAATGGACCTCGGGTAGACAGAAACACATGCCCCAGAATAGAGAGAAAAACCCACCCTGTGGGGCTGACCAGGGTGACCCTGGGAACTTGAATTTGTGTCAAGACAGGACTCTGATGTGGAGTCGTCTGGGTCTCGTCCATTTTCTTCTAATTTAAAATTTATTTTAGAAAAATCAATATGACTCCCAGTTACAAGCAAGGTTACCACAGGCGCAAGGTAATTTCCAAACTTGTAAAACATGAGGCATGCTAATTTGCCAATTGAACTTGAAACAATGGGGTCGCTTTCAAGATCATGTGATAAACTGTCACTATCAACAGGCAGGAAGTGACTCACAGCTTTTGTGTATAGGCAGACAAGAGATCGACTCAAATCATGTGTCATTAGTGAACTAATGTGATTTTCATATTTTGAATGTAGTTTGATTAGCTCGTCAGCGGTGAGAGATTCTATGTCTTCTGTCATGTATTGTTTACCAAGAAAAGCTTTTGATTTTCCAGAAACAACAGAGAGAAGGCGTTCTTTTTTAGAGTCTAAATCTTTGTTCTCTACAGCACAGATATCGTTTAAAAGTAACAATTCGTCTTGATTCATTTTATAATGTAATATAATAATTTTGTTTAAAGAAGTCAATGACAGCATTAATTATTTAGGTGGAGGTGGGGGATCTGCCTTAATAATTACGGGTTGACAGCTGATCAAAAAACGTTGCTTTGAATTATTTCTAGAATGAAACTAGTACAGCTAGGTAATAAAGGCATTGGTTGTATTGGTTGACGTGGGTTTGTCTAAATGGCTAGTTGATTAGAATAATTAATTGATTACGAAATGGGCGTGGTTGTAGCCCCACCTTGTCTATCTCTGTCGTCCGGGTCCACAAAATGGGACCACGATATAGGCTGTCCGCGATCGGGCCAATTGGGGGGTGGGGGGGTGGCCGATGACAATCAGGGCGTGTGCGTAGGCATTTGCGTTCTTTATTTCAAAGCTACTGAGTACACTCAGAAACACTTACTTGCACTGTTAACATCATGGAAAAAGAACGGTTTTCATCAGTTTTGTGAAGGGCTGGAAATGGTCAATTTTTGCTGAACATTTCCTTCTCTGTTCAGACATGAAATACATTTATGAATTTAGACAATTTCCGCGACAAATTTGGTAGCCTTTATTTTTCAATGAATGCCTAACTCTGCAGCAAGCATAGACATTCATTATCCCTCGTATCTGTGCCTAAGGTCTTCCCATCATTGCCTGTGTCCTTCGTTAGAGGAGGTGAACGAGGGTTCAGTCAGTTTTCGCACTCTCTAGGTTGGGGGCCATAATCGCCGGCTGCCGAAACTTGACACCTGTGAAAAGCATAGACTTTGATGCGCATCAAATCAGTGTTTCCTATTACCGCATTTACTTGTGTGGTCATATATAGGTGGAGGTCACGTTGTGGTCTGTGTTGCCTATGGAGTATGACCTGAACACTGATCAATTCAGGCGCACTCCAACTGTGCCGATTTACCAGGACCTTTCAACGGACATGCCATTGAACAAATCCGTTTTTCCTCCTGGATTGTGAGTCCAGCTACCGGGGCCGGGACGGGATTCGAACCCACGACCCGGCGATTCCCTTCGCTCTCCTGCTCCGACGTTTAACCGCCTGAGCTATTTTGGACTCAGGCAATAGATTTCCCTGTCCCCCATAACCCGCCCGTCAGGGCCGTCCATGATCACCTCGGTGCTGTGGACGTTAAATCCGAACTAACCAACCAACCGTGGTCTGTTTGAAGCTGTTCCCATGCGCCCAGCAGCCAGTCAAGTGGGGAGACATCTGCCATGTGCCAAACACACTCATTATACACTCCTACCCTCTTTATACATACATGTTTGTATGCGTTCTTCATTTGGAGAAGGTTTATGGGTGTTGAGTGTGTGGACGCCCTCCCAGCTGTATTATTTCCCGGTTCACCGCCGTCCCCTGTCAGTTAGATTTTTTTCGGGATCGCGATATAACCATTCGCGATATATCGAGTCAGAGCTGTATCAAGTTGTTCCTTTTACATCAATCTTGGCAGAATTTTTCCAAATTTTTCATACAATTAAAAAAAAAAAAAATAACTATCACTCAAAATGTTGAAGAGATACAAACCTGGCTAACAAACCAATCCAATGCCGAGTTCGGAGGCAGCTGAATATAAAATAAAGATTTGGGAAAATTCTTAAACATAACCTTATTGCATTGAAGCATTGATACGCTGACAATTGCTGGACAGGCAATCTCTTAAAAAGCTCTACTTTCAAAATGAGAATGAAACCATCACCAGTTAAAGAATGATCAGACCCCAACATCATCTTAATATTTTGGTGTCAAATCAAAATTCATATGCTCAGTAATCATGTTGGGTGGGTGTAAGTGTAACTTCTGCTATTTACATCAAGTGTCATAGCTTCACCAAATGCCCTTGAAGTTGTAATATTACATGCCAAATTTTCTTGCACCGTGTTCAGGAAATTTTATTTTTGTGCATCGTTCCCTCCTTTATCCCCCCCCCTCCCCAGCCCCCTCTAAACGAACAAGAAAGGCAAAGCCATTATGGCTCACGTGTATGACCGATTTACATATGTGTGACCTTAGTGACAAGGGCTCGTTTCTGCAGCAGCAAAATCCATGTTTTCTGAAAATGTAAGCATTTTTCACACATCTGTCAACCCCCCGTGACCCTTGACCTTTGTGATGAGTCGCCAAAATTAGTATGCATAGGAAGGTCTTATCATCAGCTATCTTTGTACCAAATTTGGCTGAAAATTTTGCAAAAATGTTGGTAATACATACAATTTTATCAAAAATCGGCATTTTACACATATTTGCCAGCCTCTTGTGACCCTTGACCTTTCCAAGGGTCATCCAAATTCGTTTGCATAGGTAGGTCTTACCTTCAGGTATCTCTGTACCAAATTTGGGTTTGAAGTTGTGAATAGTATTTGAGAAAAAAAAGTCTTTTGTACAAATATGGCTATTTTTCACCTATTTCCTGAGATCTCGTGACCGGCTTGACCTTTCTGAGGGATCAACCAAATTAGACGACGGAAGGACGACCACTGGCCCAAAACATAGACTGACTTTTAATTCGCACGCGAGCCAAAAATGGTGCCGGCAAATGGCGACATGGCGATGCGAGCTGTCCTTTGTCGTGTTGAATTTGTTCATCTACTGGATGAATGGGACGTCCGCAATTCGCCGACAGTATGAACATGAGAAGCTCTTGCATACTGGACAGCAAGTTGAAGCCAATTCTGACCATGTTTTTGGACTGTTTTGGTGACATTTCAATATGTGGGTCAAAACAATGGGACTCAGGCAAGCAGCACATGTGAAAGCAGGGCAAACTATGCACGCGGAAATTTTGTCCATCCCTCCCAAGCATGTTGCTTGCTAATGTCCATTCACTTTGGAACAAGTATGACGAACTTTGTGGTCTTTTAAATACACAACGTGAATTTAGAGACTGCTGTGTTTTATGCTTTCCGAGACATGGTTCGATCAAACTGTGCCTGACACTGCTGTGCAACCCCCTGGCTTTACAACCTTCACATCCAATCAGTGCTGTTTTCTTGTTAACAATCAATGGTGTACTGATGCTCGTGTTTTGTTGACATGCTCGCAAGATCTAGAAACACTGACTATTAAAAGCTGATCCTTTTATCTCCGATGGGAGTTTTCTTCAATGATTCTCACAGCCGTGCACATATATTACCACTGGCCAACACCACAGCTACTGCTGTCAGTGAACTGTCTGACATTGTGACACAGAAAGAAAATGCCAACCCTGACTGTGTGTCTTATAGCCGGTGACGTCAACAAAGCTGACTTGAGAAAAGAACTCCCCAAATACTGTCAGCAAGTCACCTATGCAACACGTGGGAACAACACACTCGACCACTGCTATACAACAATAAAGGAAGCATACCATCTATTGCACGTGAGCCTCTAGGAAACTCCAATGATATTTCTCGTACCTGTGTACAAGCAATAGCTACAGAGGGAAAGAACAGCCCAACACACTGCAGCGAAGTCACTGCACAGCTGCTTCGAGGCCTCAGCTGGGACTTTTCAAAGACTCCTCCACAACCATCGATGAATACACAGAGTGGTTAGACTACATTACATTTTGTGAGGATATCTGCATACCTACCGAGACTGTCACCAAATATCCTAAAGACAAATCGCGGTTCAGAAAAATTCATGCAAAACAAGAATCCGTCACCTTGTACAGAACGAAATCACAAACTACAAACAAGCACCAAAACACACAGTCGCACACAACCCCATGCTGCCAGATGACTTCAACATATTTTATGGTCATTTTGACAGACAAAATAACCACCCTGTTATTGTGCAACCCACGCCTCTAGCACCGATGAGGATTTTCTTGTTGTTTGTAAAACCAATGTGAGATGTCTTGATGTGCATAAGGCTGCAGGCCGTGCTGCTATTTCTCAAGATCTGTTGCGTTACTGTGCAGACCAGCTCTCGAGCGTTCCACACAGCCTGTTTCAAAAAGTCAGTTATCTACCTCATATCAAAGAAAGTAATCATCATTACCCTTAATGGCTACAGGCCTGTGACCTTGACCTCTGTCAATGAAAATGTTTGCGTGGCTGTCCTGCAGCACATAAAGTCTGTCGTGCCTCCATCCTTGTCAGTTTCACTGCACGAACCGATCAGTCAAGATGCTGTGTCACTAGGGCTGCACTATATTCTGCAGCATCTGGAGAAGCCAAATTTCTACGTTAGGCTGCTTCGTGTCTACCATATTGAAAATACGGTAGACTTTAAAATGGGGCTGGGTCGGAGAGCATTCTGGAGCATGCACATGACGTTTTTGGCATGCGTGGCAGAAATTCTGGCAAAGAAGTAACAAGATAAAAATGACATCACGTCTAGCTACGCAAACCTTGCTAGCGAATGTCTTTTTGGCTCCAAGCGCCGTGTGTGTATATGTATGTGACAGTGACTAGAGCCCGTGTTTGAGGACGGACAAGCTTGAAATTTTAGGATATTGCCCCTAAAAGAATTATCGTGGGACCCTATGTTTTCGATTTTTTTTTTATTAAGATGCTCATTGACCTGAAAATGGCCGTTTCACAAAAACCGGTTGATCCACAATGGGAGTCCGTACTTTTTCTTATTTTTGTCTACCGTACTTAAAAAAATACGGTAGACTTTGAAATCAGGCTGGTTGGAACGCATTCCGGAGCATGCACATGACGGTTTTTTTTTTGAGTGATAATCAATTTTTTCTTAACTCATTCAACCCCAACACCGAAATCCCCAAATTTTGCCGTTGTCTTCTGAAGACTGCATTGCAGTGCTGGACACAGATCGACCATGATAGTTCAAGGGTGATGCCAGAATAGCTTGGCGCCCATAGGCGCCAAGCTATCCTGGCATCACCCTTGAACTATCATGGTCGATCCTTATTTTGCTGTGGTGTGTCTGGGGTAGAATGAGTTAAACAAATATATTTTCACGTTTTTGGGATTAATTTCACGAATTATATGGGTTAAGCTTAAAACAATTGAATCTTTTTTTTTACGATAAAAACAAATCTTCTCATTAATAACCGCATGATTTTTCGTATACGTTATTTACATAAGCCTACAGTTTGGACTCTCGGCTGTTGGGTACAATTAAGTCAATTGTGACCTGTATGCCCTAGGTGTGAAAATCAGACAAGTCATTTGTAAAACAGTTAACATAACCTTAATTTTTCTTTTACGAAAAAACCCCCTATCTTCTAAAAAAAAACTCAACTATCTTCTGATTAATACCCGCATGATTTTTCATAAACAGTGTTTGCATAAGCCTGCTGTTTGTCCCAGCCCTGGGGTAGCATTAGGTCAAATTGTGACCTGTAAGCCCTAGACGTGAAAATCAGCAAGAAAATTGCAAAGTTGATCCTCCGATACATCAAATTTTAGTACTGCGAAGAGTGATGTATAACATCGAGTCGTCACTATGAATCGTGAGATTAATGATGCCATGACGTGAAGCTTGAAGTGACGTACGGTCATTTCGCTGCTCGTGCTATTATTCTTCTTCAGAATAGCTTTGCTACGCCAGACCACGGAGCTTACGAATGGTGGGAATCGCCGTGTGTCCGTCTTTATTTCTGTGCGCCAGTGTGTGTGGATCAGAGGGTGGGTTAGAGTAGGAGATGGATTCCTGTCGCTACATGAGCCCACAGAGCGTACTACTGAATGGCGGGAAGCGCAGTGTGTCTGTCTTTATTTGTGTGCGCCGACGTGTGTGTTGATCAGGGGTTGGCTTAGAGAGGAGGGAAATGAATCAGCATAATAAGCCTAAAAATATGAACAACTCTGAATGTTCCTAAAAGATGAACGCATCTGAGCTCCAAACAATACGGTGGACTATGGGATGAAATCCTCATCTTGTTTGTAGATTACAGCAGCACATTTAATACAATCATACCATCCAAACTGCATGAAAATCTGCTGCATCTTGGCTTAAATTCACACAGTCCATCTGTAACTGGGTTTTTTATTTTTCGTAAAACAGACCTGAGATTATTAAGATCAATTCATGTGGTCAGACCTGTGTGCAGCTCGGTCTCAGTCCCCTGCTGTTTCTCATACTCAATGTGGACATCTATCCCAGTCTTTGACCTTGAGTATCCGCCAAGGATATGTTTCATCTCTTGTTATATTCACTTTTTACATGATTATGTCTCATCATGACAGCACACGCATAGTGATAGTTGTTGATATCACAGTCAATGGTTTTGTACAAAACAATGATGTACGAGATTGCATATCGGGATGGAGGTAGACAGGTTAATACACTGGTGCTCTGAGAATAACCTTATTTGCATGTTGGTACGACCAAGGAAATGATCATCGCTTTTAGAAGAAAAAACAACCAACTGATCCCTTTCTCTTAACCATCGAAGAGAAAAATTGTGGAAACATTCAAGTTCATTTTGCATGATCTGAAGTGGGACAAGAATGTTAAACAGCTGGTAAAAAGAGCCCAGCAGCATCTGTTTTTTCTTCGGCGACTGAAGTCTTTTGGCATCAATCAGCAGATTATGGTGCAGTTTTACCGCGCTGCCATTGATAGCGTCCTCACTTTCTCAATGACAGCACAACTGACAAAGACCACAGGAAATTCAAGTGGTCAAAACTGCATCTTGCATTGTCAGGACTGTTCTCCCCATGCGCGAATCTCTCTTATCACTCACGCACCATCAAGAGAGCGATATCACTCATGCACCATCAAGAGAGCGAGTTCTATCATTCACGATGAGCACCATCCCGCACATAGCCTGTTCAAGCTCTTACCATCTGGCTCATGCTATCTACATATTAAGATCAAAACTACTCATTCTCAAAGAAGCTTCTATCCCTTGGCTATTCAGGCTCTGTTTGATAAGGTAAAAAATGTAACTCTACAGCACTTCTATGCTGATGTCTTCATTACAGTCCCGCACTTTTGTTTTGTTTTCCATCTGTGCAAAACATAATAACTGTGATAATTAACTATCTTAGCCCTTCTTGAGATTTATATAGTCGTCTACAGTCCCTCCCCCCCCCCCCTTATATCTTTTCATAGACTTTTACTACAGTTTTATATACTAGTTTATTTTATTTGTATTGTGGTTCACTATGCAATTAGCTGACTGTTTTAGGTGTTATTAAAGGTACGTGATAGATTACTTTTATACTTTTTTCATGTGCGAAGCGAAAGTAAGTTTATTTTTTTGTCCAGTGGTGTTTCTGTCTGTCGTCCATCTGCCGTCGTCTGTGCCGAAAACTTGAACTTTGGCATTTTCTCGGAAACTATTCAAGCCACAGTCTTCCAACTTGGCCCAAGGATACTTTGTGGCAAGACCATTCCAAACATACCAATTTGAGTGATCTCTCTACACAGGGAAAGGTTATAGGGGCTCAGGAAACAGGTCAGAAATAGCTATATTTTGACATAATTTATTTTTTTCTCGAATACTATTCACAACTTGAAACCCAAACTTGGCATTTAGATATCTGAGGGTAAGACCTTTCAATTCATACTAATTTGGTTGATCCCTCGGAAAGGTCAAGGGTCACAAGAGCTCACAAAATCGGTCCAAAATAGACATATTTTGACAAAAGATGTTTTTTTTTTTCTCAAATACTGCTCACAACTTCAAACCCAAACTTGCTACAGAGATACCTGATGGTAAGATCTATCTATGCATACTGATTTGGATAACCTTTCAGAAAGGGCCACAGGCTTGCAGATGTGTGTAAAATGCCAATTTTTGATAAAATTGTAGGTATTATCAACATTTTAACAAAAATTTCAATCAAATGTGGCACAAAGCTGGCTGATGATAAGACCATCCTGTGCATACTAATTTACTTAACTCATTGCAAATGTCAAGGGTGTGGGAGGGGTGGAGGGTGTACATATGTGTGAAAAATACTTACATTTTGAGAAAACATAGACTTTGCTGGTGTTAAAGCCAGTCCTTTACTTATTGTTACAAAGGTCACATGTAATTATATCGGTTGTCCATGGTTGAGCCATAATCGCTTTGCCTTTCTTGTGGAAAGAATTGTAGTTACATGTATTATCAACAGTTTTGCAAACTTTTCAATCAAATTTGGCACAAATGTAGCTGCATGATGATTATAAGACCTTCCTATGTATACTAGTTCAGTCAACTTTATGATACATATCATAAAGGTCAAGGGTCACAGGTGTTTGTGAAAACTAATTAAATTTTGAGAAAACATGGATTTCACTGGTGCAGAAGTCATCTCTTTGTCACAAGGGTCACACATATTTATCTAATCCACATTATGGTCTTCGGGGTTAAATCAAGATCTATGCCCTTTGCAGATGGGTGGCATTTTGCCTATTGATGGCATTGTTTTTATCAAGGCTTACTTGAGTCAGCAACACAAGATTGATCGAGCGGGTGGTGGGATCATTTTTATGTGACTGTGTGTGTGTGCCAGTTTGTGTGTGTGTGTCTATGTGTGTGTGTGTGTGTGTGTGTGTGTGTGTGTGTGTGTGTGTGTGTGTGTGTGTGTGTGTGTGTGTGTGTGTGTGTGTGTGCGTGCGTGGAAGATGGCGGAATCAGAGATGTATGTGGGTTGGTATGTTTGAGTCAGTTTGACTAAATGTTTATTTGTTTTGTGTTGGATGCTCGTTTATTTGCCACAACAATTTCCTAATGTTCATGCATGTATATATGGCAATACAGTTTGTTTTCCTCCCTACGTCACATGACCAGTCACTTTAGCGCAAACCGTACCATGTGACCGTGATATAAAAACCCTAGTAGCGAAAAACGGCAAACGTTTTGTAGCCCTCTCGATGATGCATCTTGGATGCCAGTTTTGTTCTATAAAAGATCGCCAAATGTTCTAAATCACAAAGTTACTTAGTGTTGTTCGAAACAACAAGCACACTCAGTACTGGAGATGGCAACGTCATGACATATTTTAAATTACGTCATAAGTCTATTATGTATAAAGGTATATTCCTTTGACGTCAGTCATGTCTGGCGTGGTCGCAAGATGTCTTCTTGATTTCTTTTACGAAAATAGTTGATTGATTGATTGTACATTGCTTAACGTCCCGACAGCAACAAGACTTTCTCAGGACGTGCCTGCACTGCTAGTGAAAAAAAAACCTAAACAGAATATTGAATGTATGTCGCCAGCCTGTCCAATACGTTAAATAAACCTACAGCATGGGGCCTAAGTAAAGCCAAGACCATTTAGCAACACACATCCAATATCAAGAGCGAAAGGCAGCGCAGACAGTAGGGAGAGTTTAAAAAAGGCAAATACAGGTGAATAGACCAAGGGTAGACAGAAATACATGCCCCAGAATAGAAGGGAAACCCACCCTGTGGGGCTGACCAGGGTGACCCTGGGAACTAAAAAGTAGTTAACCCCACCCAAGTCCCCCAGGGAAAACCCGGGTGGGGGTACGAAAATAGTGAAGGAATGAAAACAAATACGTTATTGGTCGGAGGGGTTTGCTGCATGGAGCCTTGTAGGCCTTCGGGAGGTCAAAGGAACCATTGTACCCCTCGATCAGGCCTTCGGGGTACGTTTCCTTTGACCTCCCTCAGGCCTACAAGGGTCCTTGTAGCAAACCCCTCTGACCAATAACTTATATTGTTTTCCTCCCTACGTCACACGACTAGTCACTTTAGCGCAAACCGTACCATGTGACCGTGATACAAAAACCCTTGTAGCGAAAAGAGGCAGACTTCTTGTAGCCCTCTTTGTGATGCATCTTTCTTACTTACGCCTATCACTCCTCCCAGGGTATAGGCCGTCGACGAGACACCTCCAACGACTCCTGTCCTGTGCTTCTCCTTCATTTTACTCCAGGTGGTTCCCAGTCTCCTGATGTCTGCTTGGAGGTCTCGACGCAAGGTGTTTCTCGGCCTGCCTCTTTTCCTCTTTCCCTGGGGGTTCCATGACAATCTCTGCCTATTGATACTGGAAATTGGCTTTCTCAGACTGTGACCAATCCATCCCATCTTCTTTGCCCAATTTCATTCTCTGCTGTTATCTGCTGTGTTCTCTCCCAAAGTTTGATGTTGCAGATCTTCTCTGGCCAGTGGATTTTCAAGATTCTTCTAAGACAACTGTTTATGAAGGTCTGCACTCTGTTGACTGTGGTTTTTGTCAACCTCCAAGTCTCTGCTCCATAATAGGAGAACTACTTTACGTTTGAGTAGAAAATCCGGACTTAGGTGTGTTGTGACAGCTCTCTGGAACTCCACACTTTTTTCAACTGGAGAAAAGCTGCTCTTGCTTTACCGATTCGTTCTCCGACATCTGCATCAGTGCCGCCCTTTTTGTCGATGATGCTCCCGAGATAGGTGAAGGACTCCACCTCCTCCCAATGGGGTGCCAGCATGCAAGACTGGTTCTTCCCTGGTTGCGTTCAGCCTCATTGTCTTCGTTTTCTGCTTGTGGATAGTGAGGCCCACTTGGGACGAGATGTCAGCAAGCCTCATGGTCTTTTCCTGCATTTGTTAATGAGTGTGCGACAGTAAAGCCAAGTCATCTGCAAAATCGAGGTCGTCAAGCTGTGTCCACGGTGTCCACTGTATTCCGCTTCTTCACTGCTCAGTGGTCCTCTTCATGACCCAGTCTATGGCCAGTAGGAAGAGGAACGGAGACAGCAAACACTCCTGCCTGACGCCGGTTCTGACCTGGAGCTCCCTGGTGAACTGCCCTTCGTGGATCACATGACATGTCATGCCATTGTAGCTGCTCTTGATCAGGCAGATGAGCTTTGTGGGTACACCATAGTGTCGTAGGAGTTTCCACAAAGTCTCTCGGTCCACGCTGTCAAATGCTTTCTCATAATCCACAATGTTGATGTACAGCGGGGAGCTCCACTCCAGAGACTGTTCCACGATGATGCGGAGAGTGCCGATCTGGTCTGTACATGATCAATTTTTTCCTAAATCCTGCTTGCTGGTCCCTCAGCTGGGGGTCGACGGAGCTCTTCATTCTCTCCAGGATGATCCTGTTGAAGACCTTTCCTGGTACTGACAGCAAGGTGATTTCTCTGTAGTTGGAATACTTACTGAGGTCGCCTTTCTTGGGAAGCTTGATTAGGTACCCCTCCTTCCAGTCAGTCAGCATCACCTCTTTCTCCCAGATCTTTCCAAACAGTGGGTACAGCAGCTCTACTGTTGTCTCTAGGTCTGCTTTCAGAGCCTCTGCTGGGATGCCATTATCTTCTCCTGGCTGGGTCAGTCTCTGCTGGCTGGATGTCGGGGGGGGGGGGGGGGGGGGGGGGTCTGTTCAAATAATCTTCAAAATACTCAGCCCATCTGTTGAGTTGGTCTACTCTGTCCGCAATAGGCTTGCCTTCTTTGTCCTTTACTGGTCTTTCTGTATGACCATACTTGCCCGACAATCTTCTGGTAATGTCGTAGAGCTGTTTCATGTTGCTGTTGCCAGATGCCTTTTCTGCCTCTGCTGCTAGGCTGTCTATGTAGGCCCTCTTGTCTGCCCTGATACTCCTCTTCACCTCGTGGTTGGCTTCCGAGTATTCCTCCTGTGCCCTTGCTTTGGCTGCTCTCGTGCGACTGTCGTTGGCAACTGCTCTCTTCTGCTTCTTCACTACTATCTTCTTCAAGGTCTGTGTTGACATTCCTCGTGATGGTGTTTCCTGAAACCTACAGTGTCTTTGCAGGTTGAGTTCAGCGCCTCTCTAAATGCCTTCCACTGCTGCTCTGTGGTGGCTGCCTCCTCTTCATTTACTAGCTCCTGTAGCGCTTGAAACCTGTTGGACAGCACCAGTTTGAACTCTTCTCTCACTCCAGTCTCTCTCAGGAGGCCTACATTATAGCGCTGTCTTCTTGTTGTCTCTGTGCGGCTTTTCTTTAACTTGAGCTTTATTCTTAAGGTAAGCAGATGGTGGTCTGAGGCAACATCTCCTAAATTTCTTGCTAATGCAGATATGGTCTATTTGGTTCTCTGTAGTATGGTCAGGTGAAACCCAAGTTGCTTTGTGTATTCTTTTGTGTGGGAAGATGCTGCCTCCTATGACAAGTCTGTTTAGAGCACAAAAGTCTACGAACCTCTTCCCATTCTCACTCAACTCCCCTAGTCCATATCTCCCCATCACCTCTTCATATCCGGTGTTGTCCTCCCCTACTTTGGCATTAAAATCGCCCATGACGATGGTGATGTCTCGTGCCGCACATTTGTCCACAGCACTCTGGAGTCAGTCGTAGAACTCTTGTTTCTCTTCCTCGTCACTGTCATTAGTGGGCGCATAACACTGGATGACGTTGAGCTTAATCATTTTCCTGATTCTAAAGGCTGCTGTGATAATTCTTGGTCCAAGAGGTTCCCAGCCCATCAGCGCTCTCTGTGCCACTGGTGAGAGCATGAATGCTACACCTTCTGTATGGGGGGCATTCTCCTCTTCGTGTCCGGAATACAGAATCATCTCCCCAATTCAGCCTTTTCTGGCCAGACTGCGTCCATCTGGCTTCACTGATACCTAGCAGGGCAAGGTTGTACTTTTGCATTTCCGCTGCTATCTGGGCGGCCTTGCCGCTCTCGTACATGGTCTTGACATTCCATGTGCCCATGATTGTGTCCCTGGATAGAGAGAGGTGGCTTGGTCTTCTGGCTTCTGAAGACTTCCGGCTTTCACCACAGGACGTCATAAATCTTCTGGTAGAAGAACCTTCCTCCTCCAGGAAAGGAATTGCGGTTTGGTCTATTCATCAGCGTTTCTGTAACTATTTCCTTATTTGCAGGGTGGGGAATCTACCCCCACGCCCAACCCCCTTACTAGGAGGACCAGGGGTTTTCTGTCGGGGTCTCCCTCCCTTAGACCATGTTGGTTCACGACACCTTATTTCATTTGGTGCACCCCTCTCATGAGGGATCCCCTATCCACCACCCAGGGGACGCGCCTCAACGCCGTATGGTCCCAGCGCGAGGTTGTGACGCATCTTGAATGTGAGGTTTGTTCTATAAAAGATCTCCAAAATGTTCTAAGTAAAAAGTTACTTAGTATTGCTCGAAACAACAAGCACACTCAGTACTTGAGACGGTAACTTCATGAAATATTTTTAATTACGTCATAGTCTATTATGCATATGTAAAATCCTTTGACATCAGTCATGTCTGGCTGACCCAGGTCGGAAGATGTCTTCTTGATTTCTTTTACGAAAATAGTGGAGGAATGAAAACAAATACGTTATTGGTAGCAGGACCTTGCTGCACAGACCCTTGTAGGCCTGAGGGAGGTCAAAGGATCCACTGTACCCATCAGGCGTTTGGGGTACAATGGTTCCTTTGACCTCCCTCAGGCCTACAAGGGTCCGTGTAGCAAATCCCTGTGACCAATGACTTATATTATCTTATCTCTTGTATTTATTGGCTGCTGTGAACAGTTGGAGTGCAAAATCCTAACAATAAATTTTTTTTTTTCACATGAGATCATGAAACAAATAATGCATTTTGAAAGAGTATTCACCTTTTCTTTAACACATTTCCGTCCGCAACCGACACTTTCAGTCACGCAGGATTACACAAGATGTCCGCAAACGACAGATTGTCGGTCCCGTACAGTGCTTTCGGTTTCAAGTCTATTTTTGGTGTACCTTGGCTTATTTGAAGGGAGAGAAATCTGGCCATTTCCCTATAGTGTGTTTTGCACTTTTGATCGGCAGAAAAATCATGGCTCGAAGATATTGGACAGCAGAAGAAGTGGCTGCAGAGCTGATGATGAACGAAGATACTGGTGATGACAATGACTATTAGATGAGTGATGAAACTTCTAGCAGTGAAAGAAACGATGGAGATCGTCTCCAAGGTGCCGGTGATGCTCACACTTTATTTGTTTCTTGTGTGAGAAACTTCAACAGAAATGTTAGAGCAGCGAGTGCATGTGGGCGTGGTCGCATTCCAAGAGGGCGTGTGCATAAATTTTAATGTTTGTTAGGTAATAATTAAGCAAAATTTACTTGGTCCAGAGTAAGTAGCGCTGCATAAATTGCTTGGACAGAAGAGTGTTAATACACATACCTGATTAATGGCAGTTGATCAGCCAAACCACTCCTGATGCAGCCCTTCATGTCAACAAAGTCGATGAGCACAACATCGTACTGGCCACATGTCAACAGACTGTCCACATTGTGCACAGCAGGCAGGTCATGCCACACCCACTGATGCTTGTCTAGCCCATTGTGCTCAGAAATGCTGTCTGCCAATGCCATCATGTTGACACGAGGGTGTGTGATGCCGCAGCACAGGACGGCTTGTTGGAAACCCAGTTTGAGAGACAGCAATCCATGAATGGGAAACCCACAGGACAGATCAAGCACTCTTCCTTCACAGGATATTCGCTCCCTTGCATAGCGCAGGGCAGATACATATAGGCTGTTTGATTTTAAATCATTTAGTATACGCACACCTTCACAAGGAAGAACAAATGGAGGAATCAGAGGCTGGCCATTTCCAGAGTCATCTAACGTCACCTGATGCTCATTTCCTGAACCAATTTCTGCTCGCAATTTTAAACACCCACTGCATGTGGTGCAGACAGTCACAGGCACAAGTTCCTGTGAAAAACCTAGTTTGCCTTTGAAAAACGAAGTGCTGATGCTTGTCTGTGTTCCATTGGAACACTGCGGTATCTTGGTCAAGGGTTGGCAGCGTGTGTCCCCGTCAACAGTTACCACTGGGCCAACATGGCTTACAGCATTCAGGGCATGTTGCACGAAGCAATCTGTGACACTTGCAGCAAGTGAACTGGGGGCCCAAAACATTTCTCTCGGCCAGGAGTTCACATGTAGAGAGCAAGTGACGTTAGCCAGACAGCATTCATCACAGTAGGTCCTGACATCCTTCACGCGCACCCTGTTTTCGTCATCTTCAGGAACAGCAACACTATCCTCACTGTGTGAGGCATGGGGCTGTAAGTGAGGTGGGTTCACAGCACAAGTGGAGCTTGACCTTATGACCTGATGAAGCTTGAGTAAAAGTATACTATCCCTGAGGTAAGTCCTCACAGTCAGCTGGTCGCCAGTCACAACAGTTGGCACCCTGAAAGTAGATGCTAAGACACAAGACAAAAACTTTGTCATTAAAGTACAGAAAGCAACCAGTCAGTTTCTGACATACACAGTTCGTAATGTAAAAAGAAACAACCCTGTAAAAAAAAAAAAAAAAAGCATCTGAAATGATTGCAGAACTATGACCCATGCCAACCTGACAGTTTACATGGGGCACTCAATAACTTTGTGGATGCTCTTTAATTGTGAGTGATGTCAACTTGTAGAGAAAGCTTTTGAGATGTTGCACTCTTACTCAGCTGCCAAAACCCTGTGGCCAAGGCTCAAGCAACAGATATGGTGAAAACAGCCACTCTAAACACTCAGTGGACAACTCTAATGGTCTCTGACATTTTTCAGAAACAAAAAAGTAACATCTATCAGACATGAGTAGATGACAGAGACTTTGTGGATAGCTGGTGTCTGCCAAGAATTAAGTTTTCTAATAGAAATGTCATGGAAAAACATAGGTGTCTTACTTAGTTCCATATGCTTGCTCCTAAAGAAGAGCTTCTATACAAAAATAGTTGCATGTGTCACTCGACAGTTCCTTACTAACCATAGCCAAGAGGTGAGATAAAAGAAAGTCCTACTCTGACAGGTCAGAAGCTTGCGTTCTTTTTCCAAATTTGTAATATTCTTTGAATCAAAGAAATCAGAACAGGTTTAGAATTGCACGAACAACTAATAATAATAATAATAATACCGTTATTATATAGGCGCTTTTTCTCAATTTTGGGGAAATCGACTCAAAGCGCCGCGCCTGAAACCCAACACACACACTCACGAAACAGACACGGATTTACGCCATTTAAGACAAACACAGTACAAGACAAACGAAGGGCCAGTCAGCTACTGAAGTTACAGAGATTTTTGATCGCTTGTATTTGAAATTTGTAAAGTGGCCTGAGACCGGTACCAAAGTGGGGGGGGGGGGTGGGGGTGGGGTGGAAGAACCGGAGTACCCGGAGAAAGAACCCCCGACGGTCCGCCCGAATTAACAGTGACACTTACCAGAGGAGAAAAGTCCAACGCCGGAACCCGGTATCGAACCGCGCACCTTTGGCATTGGTGGCAGGCGCCTTAACCACTGCGCCACGGACCGCCCCAACTGAGACAATTTGTTTTCTTCAAATGTAATTTCTGTAATGTCAAAGACTCTTTCATTGCAAGTGTCCAGTAACAGTTTTGGATGATCACTACTAAATTACTTCAACAATATCTGACACTGCACAACCCTATCCTCTTTCCACTTGACATCTCTGTGATGGGGTCAACCTTGCTATGTTCAGTTTTAACTCAATCAAGGCACATGAAATCAAGTCACCCCTTTCCCCAAAAGCGCAGAAATTTTGTTAGGCTTAAAAAAATTCTAGTGATTACCTGTTCACAATACTATAGCAAATCTATGTATTTTTAGAAAGCGTAAGGTTTGAACTTCAAATAAAAAACAATATGTGAAAAATCTGTGGAAACAGCATGTCAGTAACCTCACTAATGAGAAAACAAGAATGGCAAAGCTCTTCTGGTTCAAGCATATATGACTGATCCAAAACCTTGATAACAAATAAAATTTTATCAAAAACTGGCATTTTTCACATGTCAACCTCTTGTGACCTTTGACCTTTTCGAGGAATAATTTAAATTAGTATGCATAGAAAGTTTGGGTTTGAAGTTGAAAATAGTATTTGAGAATTTTTTGTGGTAAAAATACGTAACCGGGCATACGGTTTTCTCCTTAGTTTGTGTGTTGTTTTTTTAAAAAAATATATGGTTGGGTTTTTTTTGGTGGCTATTCCCTCTGGTACCTGATCTTTCCCTTAGCTGACACTCTAGCCCATGCATAACCAGGGGCTGCAACTCAGCCCTGTTTTTGTTACCCTACAGCCACACGTAAGGGGTGTGTGATGGAAGATGCAGCCAGACAAGAGTGTTTTCCAAAGCTTCTTTTATTTCAGGTACATGGTTCTTCAAATAGATTGGGCAGGACCAACCTAATATCGAAATCGGAGCTTTCTGTCTGAGCTCTTGATCGGAGCTCTCCTCCTCCTGAGCTCTTGCTCTCTCTCCCTTCCGTTCTGAGCTCTCCACAATATATACACATTTGGGGAACAGTGCCCCATTATTGAGAACGTCGCTCTTGGCTCCCAATCTGTCAAAAGGGCTTCTTAGTGTCACCCATTTATTTCTACAACAAAGGGTCTTCCTCCAGGCCTTATACATTATATCTTCAAAAAGATATATCTCTCGATCTTGGCATTACATATGCAGTACTATATCCCTCGATCTTGGCATTACATATGCAGTACCATATCCCTCGATCTTGGCATTACATTCGAGGGTTCCAAGCGTAAGGGCCGTAAATCGGCATTTTTTGGCGATTTTGTAATTTTTATATCGAAGAAACCGTTATTGTGTACAGATTTATCCTGTGATATCGATATTTCAAACAGTCACATATATATAAGGTGTTATTGGTGAGAACTTAAATCAATTAACGGTTTTGGGCGAGACAGCTGCATGCCAGACAGCCGCATCTTGAATTACGGCAGTGTATACAAAGTGCGCAACTACCAGTGGTGGGGGCGTAAAGGCCTTATCTGTATATCTTATCGGTCCAAAGCGTGCGTGTTTACATTCAGGCACTCGGTGCATCGTGCATGCCGAAGAGCTGTAACTCCAGCTACCATTTTTAAGCAGGCAGAAGTCTGAAGAAAGCACACTGATTTCGAAAGCTTAAAGACGGTAGATGCCATTACGATCGTCCAGCTGGCAAAGAAACAATAAAAGTACCTGCTAAAAGGACAGCATGAAGACAGTACCATGCCTGGCTAGCACTCATTTTAGAGGCCTGGCATTAAAAAACAAAGATAACTGACGATTTCCAACACCGTGTTTCAAGGTGGACTATTATGAAAAGCAGAGTATAATTTGACAAGTCACCAAATCCACACATGTATATTGGTTACCAACTCAATGCTAGCTCATTAGTAAGTACATACACGCATCAAAGATGGTGACGGGAGGCAAACTACTGTTCAAAACTGAAAAGATATCGTAGTGCTGTGAAAAGAACGAAAAAAACTAATGTTACGCTGACCACACTAGAGACATTAGATCAGTATCTGTTTCCCTGACCAGCCAGAAACTGAGTGGAAACGTTCCCATGGGGTGCCAGACATTCCTAACAGGCCTGCACAGTTTCAGTCCCCAGGTGCAGACTGACACATCCTTTCAAACCGGAAGAAACCGTTGGCGTTACGAATTATACACACGTTTTTATTGTTTCATCCGACCATTATGTGCCAGGACACTGAATACGGGACAACGAGTTTCTACTAAGCACACACACACACACACACACACACACACACACACACACACACACACACACACACACACACACACACACACACACACACACACACATTTTCCAACTGATCTGAATGCTAGGGTGGTAACTTGGATAACTTACACCAACCTTGTAAACTGATTTATACATAATAAAAATGTAGGTTTCTGAACACAGGTACTAAAGAGAGAGACAATAGGAGATTTAAAAGGCAATGAATTCAATAAAGCCGCATCCGTCATTAAATTACGTCATTTTTAATATTAAAATTTTTGACACCATTACACCCCCATTATTTCTGAATCAACCCTTTGATTTTTAAAAACTGATGACCATGACCGATGCGGCCTTATTGATCTAATTATCTTTAAATCTCCTATTGTCTCTCTCTATAACTATTGTCTCTATGAACACCTAATCATACACTGTTAATTAAAAAAATCGCGACCATGGCCATGTTTATGAACTTTACCATTACAGCTCTGCATTCATGGCTACGGTACACACTGAACCAGGAAGTTAAAATCGGCTGTAGACGGTAAAACCTCCAGTATCTGGTTGCCTTGTACCGAGTATATTGGGTTTTACATAGTCTAAGATTCTCACGAGCCTAGATTTTTATAAGTGAACACAGGTCAGATCCTCAAGAACCTCGGACTCCAGGCGTAACCCGCGTTTAAAAGAGCATTAGTCAACTTTTTTTGTTAGCTCTCTCGTAACGAGTATGCTGGCGGGTCCTGTTTAATATTATTTTACTGCAAATACAATTTCTGAAAAGGTGACTGCCGTCTTATGTATACCCGAAATGTGTTGTACAACACAGTACAAGGTCAGGCACCGTTCTATTATAAGCAGTACTGACACACACACGCACGCACACGCATACACACACACATAAACACACATACCAACACATAAACAAACACACACGCACGTACGTACATACTAACATAAACATACATACACTGACTTGAATACATGAGTGCAAACAAGTACACGGCTCTTTGAATCAGCCCATGCGTGGACAAAGCCTTTCTCGAGCATAATGGCTTGTTATGATAAAGCCATATTGACTGCGTTATTCACTTAAACAGAACTGTGAGTTAAATTTCTGAGCATTACACCACGTTGCATACGCAAACACACACGCAAACACACACGCAAACACACACGCACACACACACACAAACATATGAATAAACATACATTTACACACACACACACAATCACACACACTGACACACACACACACACACACACAAACACATGAATAAACATACCCGTACACACACTCAAACACACACACACACACCCAAACACATACACACACTCACAAACACACATGTACAGACACACGGGAATACCCTGACACACACAATAGCTCTCTCTCTTTCCACATAATTTTACTCACTATCTCTCTTTATGAGTAAGTTGACAGGGTTTAACTGCAAACATTTTTCACATCATGACTGAACCTGTAAGGTAATTTACATGTCGCCTTTAGGCTCAGAGAAAGATTTCAAGCAGTTCGATATTCACAGACTAACATGACATTCATGAAAAAACACCATGTTATGTCTAAACACGCCAAGGTATGTATTATTTTTCATTATCAATATCGTGTCCCCCACAAAATGCTAATTGGTTTTGAACAGTGAATGGGAAAACACTCGCCCCGCATAATCCCCCTATGAGCTCCTCACACAGAGTCATAAAGTCAGTGAATAGACGTCATGTTCTAACTGGTATATTTTAAACCTTGTGTGTACACACACCACCCATTACCTCCCACCCCTATCTGGGCGAACAGGTTTTGTTTGCCGGCATAGCGTGTTATTTGCTTTCAGTTCCCAGTGAGGTGGGACCATGACATTACCCCACCGTTTCAATTCCAGTGCCATGTGTGTCAACCGTCACTTTGAAAACATGCTATTTAAGCCAAACAGGTTTTGTTAGAGGTAGGTAGGTAACACACACACACACACTGACACACACGCACGCACACGCATTGACACACACACACACACACAGAACATGTATACACAAAAACACCCACACGCCAGTGTACGGCAATACACAGCTCAACTCACAGTTCAGTTATTTAGGGTTTACAGTGTCTTTTGTATAGCTGAGTGACGCTATGAGTCGTTCTGCTTTACTGAACAAGTAGAGGAATCCCTTCTATGAGAACATAAAAAAACATGTTTTATTGTACATTTTCAGTAGCCCACTCGATCACAGATTCTTATGAGCATGGCGAGATTCTCAAGAGCCACTGTTTTTATTGGGTTTGAGTCACCTGTAAAGATTTCTGAATCTCTGCATAATCCAAGTTGCACACACACACACACACACACACACACACACACACACATACAAGACATGTCACTGAGCTAAGCCTACAAGTGTACTGTACAAATGTA